>CM042248.1:357500-402500 GCA_023566225.1 Romanogobio albipinnatus | reverse complement strand
CTTTTCTACAAGAAACTCATAGTAGTGAAGATAATGTGGTTGATTGGATGAAGGAATTTAGTGGAGTATCTGTATTAAGTCATTATTCAAATGTGAGTGGTGGAGTAGCCATTTTATTTAGTAATAATTTTAAACCAATTTCGTATGATGTAGAGGAAATTGTGAAAGGTAGAATGTTGAAAGTCAGAGCTGTGTATGAAAAGTTTGTTTTTGTTTTTATCTGTGTGTATACTCCAACTGCACCTATAGAAAGGTTATTGTTTTTAGATACTATTTGTTCAACATTAAAAAATTGTTGTACTGAAGAATTTTTATTTGTGGGTGGTGATTTTAATTGTACTGAGTTGGATATAGACAGGAATCATGTTGAACCCCATATGGCTTCACGTAAACGTTTAATTCATCTTATTGAGAAATATGATTTATGTGACATTTGGAGAGTTATGAATGGTAATGAAAAACAGTATACATGGGCTCATGTACGTGATAATTATATTTCATTGGCTAGGCTAGACAGATTTTATGTTTTTAAACATAATTTGAATGTGTTTAACAAATGTTTTATCACACCTCTGTCTTTTACTGATCATAATATGATCAGTTGTAAATGTATTTTAAGTTCAGTGAAATCTAAAAGTGCATATTGGCATTTTAATACGAGTCTTTTAAATGATAAATTATTTATTGAATCTTTTAAAATTTTTTGGAAGGGTTTTAAGGAGAAGAAATCTTCTTTTAAATCAATACAACAATGGTGGGATTACGGCAAGGTGCAGATAAAACAATTTACGCAACAATACACTCAAAACGTCACAAAAGAATTGAATCGTTCTTTAGAAATGCTTGAGAAACAATTGATGGAGTTACAAAAATTGTCTCAAACCTCAAATGATGGAAATTTTAGGGAAACCTTGTTTAGGAAAAAAAATGAATTTAAGGAGCTGTTAGAGCATAAAGCACAAGGAGCATTAGTTCGTGCTCATTTTTTAAATATTGATCAGATGGATGCATCATCCAAGTATTTCTTTGGTCATGAGAAGAAGAATGGGCAAAAACGTTTGATTTATGCTCTGCGTTCTGAGGATGGTACTTTGTTATCTAATCCCAGACAGATTCGTGAGGTAGCAATACAATTTTATCAATCCCTGTACAGAAGTGAACTTGAGCCGGAAAGGGAGGAAAAATCTCCGTTTTTAGATGATCTACCAAAGGTCTCAGAAGAGTCCAATGTAGAACTGGATTGTGGCCTAACTCTAGGAGAGCTCCATAATGCACTCCAAGACATGGAGTCCGGAAAGGCTCCTGGTGTGGATGGGCTTCCAGTGGATTTTCTGAAAGTGTTTTGGTCGGAGATAGGGTGTGACCTGCTGGAGGTGTTCAATGACAGCTTGCTAAATGGTGGGTTGCCGTTGAGCTGCCGAAGGGCAGTGGTTACTCTTCTTCCGAAAAAAGGAGATCTCACTGAGATTAAGAACTGGAGGCCGGTATCCCTTTTGTGCAGTGATTATAAATTACTTTCTAAAACTTTGGCTAACAGATTGACTAAGGTAATGGGGCAGGTGATCCATCTAGATCAATCTTATTGCATACCTAGCAGGTCAATCTTTGACAATATTTCTTTAATTAGAGATATTATACAGGTTTCCAAATTATTAAATATCAATTGTGGTTTGTTGTCTCTAGACCAAGAGAAAGCGTTTGATCGGGTGGAGCACGTTTATTTATGGAATGTTTTAAAAGCTTTTGGTTTTAAGGAGAAGTTTTTAAACATGATTAAAATTCTTTATAGTGACATTGAGAGTTTTGTTAAGATTAATGGTGGCTTATCTGCTCCATTCAAGGTCAATAGAGGTATTAGACAAGGATGTTCATTATCAGGAATGTTATATTCTATTGCTATTGAACCACTTCTACAAACAATCAGGAAGAATTTAGATGGTGTAAGGATACCCTCTTGTGATGTTAATTTTTGTTTATCAGCCTATGCCGATGATCTTATAATAATGATTAATAAACAAAGTGACATACATGTTTTATCAAGACTGATAGAAGACTTTGGAAAATGGTCTTCAGCAAAAATAAATTGGAAAAAAAGTGAAGCATTTTTATTAGGGGACTGGGATGAAGGGAGACCAATTCTTCCTGAAGGTTTGTGTTGGAATAAGTGGGGTTTGAAATATCTCGGCGTTTTTTTTGGGAGATGATGATGTTGTACAAAAAAATTGGGATGGTGTGTTACAAAAAGTTAAAGGTCGTTTAGACAAATGGAGATGGATTCTACCAAACTTGTCTTATAGGGGAAGAACACTTATTGTAAATAATTTGGTCGCTTCACTTTTATGGCACAAATTGGTTTGTATTGATCCTCCTGTGAAGTTGATAGCTGAGATTCAAGCAGTGTTTGTTGACTTTTTTTGGGACAAGCTCCATTGGATTCCGCAGAGTATTTTATTTTTACCCAAGGAGGAAGGGGGCCAAGGATTGGCTCATATCCAGAGCAGAATTGCAGCTTTTCGGCTGTTGTTTTTACAAAGACTTCTTGATGGACCCATGAATGTTAGGTGGAGGGCGATCGGTTGTGTTTTACTTAGGACTGTTGGAAACCTTGGACTGGATAAACCGCTATTTTTGATGGATCCGAAGTGCCTGGATCTTTCAAAGTTGTCATCTTTTTATCAGCATCTTTTTAAGATTTGGAGTTTTTTTTATATTCAGAGGACTGAAAAATTTCCATTCAATTTTTTGGTTGCTTAATGAGCCTTTAATTTTTAAGGCAAGACTGGATCTTACTGAGTCAATTTTTTTACCAGGATTCAGTAAGTTATTAAAAAACTCAGGAGTTTTTATTTTAAATCAGTTACTGTGCATAGCTGGGCCTCATTTTAAGAATGTAGAAGCTGTTAAGGAAAAACTGGGAATAAGATCTGATCGTTTAGTGACTCGTTATCTGACTAAATTGAAAGAAGTTTTTACGGATGAAGAAAAAATTATGTTGGAGGACTATTTTTTAGGGACAAATGTCCCTGATCACGAAGATCCTTTTCCTTGTTTAATAATTCAACCAAAGTTTGAAGAGTTTTCAGGTTGTTTCTTTCAACAAAAAAAGTTTTCATCTGTTGATTTTTTTTCATGTGTGGGGAAAGATCTGTATAAAATGTGTGTGTTCATTCTCAACAAAAAGACACTTGATAAGAGAGTTGATACCCCTTGGCGTTCTGTTTAAAAGTAGGTGATGATGTAAGACCTGAGTGGAGAGTTTTGTACAAGCCACCATTATCAAAAAGAACAGGCGATTTGCAGTGGAAGAATCCTTCACGGTGCTATTGCGGTGAATTCTTTTGTGTCAATTTTGGATTCTAAGAATAATGCAGGTTGTCCTTTTTGTTCTCAAAAAGAGACTGTTTTTCATGCTTTTATGCAGTGCTACAGACTTGATCCGTTGATTGAAGTGGTGAAGGAATTGTGTAACAAATTTAATGAATGTTTTCATCCTGAAACTTTTATTTTTGGTTTTAAATATGTACAAAAAAAGCGTGTTATTTTTTCAATTATTGAATTTTATTCTTGGGCAAGCTAAAATGGCGATCTACATGAGTAGAAAGAGTAAAATCGAGCAAAGAAATGATGATGTTGTTGTTGTTTTTAAGTCTTTACTTAAAGCCAGAATTCGGATTGATTTTAGATATTATAAGGCTATGTGTGATCTTTCTACTTTTTGATTTGAAATGGTGTAGTTGTGATGTTTTGTGTACAATTGTTGATGATGAATTATTTTTCTGTTTTTAATATTGTGTTAAAAAGGAAAAAAAAAAAAAAGAGAAAAAATCCCATAAATTGTGATGTGATTTTGTAAATGGTGAATTTTGGTGATTTGTAAATAAAGTATTTTTCAAATCTCTCAATCTCTCTCTCTCTCTCACATCTCTCTCTCTCTCTCTCTCTCTCTCACACACACACACACTCTCTCTCTCTCTCTCTCTCTCTCTCTCACTCTCTCTCTCTCTCTCTCTCACACACACACACACTCTCTCTCTCTCTCTCTCTCTCTCTCTCTCTCTCTCTCTCTCTCTCTCTCTCTCACACACACACACACTCTCTCTCTCTCTCTCTCTCTCTCTCTCTCTCACACACACACACACTCTCTCTCTCTCTCTCTCTCTCTCTCTCTCTCTCTCTCTCTCTCTCTCACACACACACACACACTCTCTCTCTCTCTCTCTCTCTCTCTCTCTCTCTCTCTCTCTCTCTCTCTCTCTCTCTCTCTCTCTCTCTCTCTCTCTCTCTCTCGCGCTCTCTCTAACGAGCCACACCTGATGCTCATAGTGTGCTGCTATAAGAGAGCACTGCTGCAGGAAGGTTCACTTCTCCCTGATCCAGGATTGTTGGCTTGGAAACTGAGTGTAAAATTGTTGTGTTGACGTTAGTGTTGAAATCAATTGGCACACCTTGTGTGTTGAGTGTGTGCTCTAATTTGAAAACACTGTTATAGTCTTTTTGATTTCAGCTAATCATTTTCTTTCTTTTTGGTTAATTTGTTAGGTATTGTTTCAATCTAATATGAATCTTTTTGTTGTGTGAAGCAGTAGGGAAAGGGCGCCACCTTTTCTTTTTGTAACATGTTTATCCCTGTTTTTGTTTAGTCAGGGAATGAGAGAAGCTTATGTTCTTTATTTATTTTCTTTTACCTGTATAGGTCATTTAGTTTTCCTTACACAAAGTTAGGTAACCTTTTGTTTGTTGTTTTGGTGTGCTTTCCCCCCATTTCTTTAAAATTGTATTTATTTTATTATATTCCAATTATCCACATCCTACATAGACACAAAACTATTTACAACCAATCACATTATATAAAGTTTACTTAACTTCCATTTATATTAGGGATCTCAAAATGAGCGCGTTAACGCAAATTCATTTTAACGGCACTAATTTTATTAATGCAGGGCACATTTTCAGTTTGATCTGTGGCCTAGAGCAGCCATAAACGTAAAGGATGCAGCAGCAAACAGAAATGGGGAAAGAAAAGGGTTAACATTAACATTACTATTCTGAAACCAGTGCAGTTATAGCCTACATAAATACATTACAATCGGCTAAAACGAGTAAGTTACGCAGGTTACTTTTCTGAACAAGAGCGCTCCCGAGTCCGTGTTTTTCACAGTGTTCACGTGAATCGTGGCGCCTTGTAACGTGTTGTATACAGATTAAAAAAATAGGGATAGCTCTCTTAACCTGATAACCAGGACGAGGACGCACTGGAGCTTTCTTTGTTTAAATTAGCTCAAATTACTGTCAGATGGAAGTGATTACCTTGACAAACTATACATCATTTAAAAGACTCAAGCTTCCATTTGTGACCTCTGTTTTATTCTCAAAGTCTTATAGTGACCGTAATTTGTTAATATGTGTCAGGAGTTATGAATATGAACCTCGGTGTCGGTATTAGACTGTAATATGAGCATCAGCTGATCTCATTCATTAAAAACTCCTCTATTCTCGTCATGAAGACTCACAACAAAACAACATCCCTCAGGGCTTTAGTTCAAAGTGTGCAGATGAGGAGAAATATTGATAGATTCTCATATGTCTGAAGTATTATTTATTCAATCTTTATCCAAAATGTGCAGATGTAATCATTATGAGCGCTGGATACTCTGATGTGCTGTGTTTTCAGTTCGTACTGGCAGCCAGAGGGCGCTCCGTGCACATGTAGTCCATATATGATACAGACAGACGAAGAAGAGATATACCATGTGACTTTCCAGGAAGAGTCTAGTATAAACTAATCTTCCTGAGATTGCTACAACATGCAGATAGACACGTTACATGAAGACAATAAACACACAATCGCAATGATGTATGGTTTATCTGTGTTTTTTATACCATGATGGGTGTATTCATAATAAATTATATTTATAATGCAATGCTATTCACCATAGCTTTTATCATTATGCAGAATATTGTAAAATGATATATTTTCTGTCTGATTTTTTGATCCGAAGCCAAATGAGACCACAGAAGGTTATTTAAAACATTTGACTTGTGATATAAAGTAAGTTTGGAGTAAAAAACATGGTTTTAATCTCATAAATTGTTATGTTTTGATTGTGTGCTCTGCCACCCGGGCAAATACATTATTTTTATTAATAATGAAGACAAAAGAATAAGATAATTAGAGCCATGACCAGGCCAGAGAGGTGTGAAAGTGTGCTGGGGAGACTGGAACTGAACAGGCAGTTTGCACCTCAAAACAATAGAGACAATAAACTGGATGGAAGCTCAGAAGATGGCAATAACATGACATGATCTTGAAAAACATTTCATCAAATTCAGAGTTTGAAATATAACAGGGTCAGACATGTGGCGTTAGATTCCTACAAGGCCAACTTCAATTTTATTTTCATAAAGATATTTCATACAAATACATTTCTAATAACTTTACAAAACTTAAGCTTATTATAGCTATTTTTGATTATTTAAAATAATTATAATTTTGAATTTACAGTAAACTGCCAAGTGTCTGCTTTCAAATGAGACCATACTTATGCTTTTAGTGCAAATGATTCCTGAACTGTACCGGTTTAGTCGGAGTATGCCATTTTAGGATTTGTTCAAAAGCGGGGGTGCAGGCTAACAGTTAACTGGAGTTAACACGGAGGCGACTGACATTAAACAGCTCACACTTTATTCCCTGCGAAACTCTCACAAGAGTGCGTCACAAACTCCATTCCGTCCACAGCGTTGCTAAATAAAACAAAATAACTAAATGTGAGCAACAGAAAAAAGGAAATAATCCGCACACATGGCAGTGCTGGAGGCGCAGTGCTCACACACACAAATACCAGCAATCCAACAGGGAGCGTGCAGCTCTTAAAGGGGCCACACTATATTCCTACTCGTTACAACCTCCTCCGGGTATGGTGTGGTACCCTGGGGTGCTCCCAAGTCCGCATGACCGCTTTCACATTACCAATTTTTCATACGAACTGTGAAAAACACCCTTTAATTCTATTTTTAAAATGAGAGAAATCACCGCTTATTCTTATCCTAAAATATATTCATTCCCATCCCTTAGACAAATTACAGGCATTTTTACTTTGGCATTTTAACTTTATATTCATTGAAGCAAGCCAATATTCTTGCATCAATTCCCCGTAATTATTTCATGAAACCTCTCCGTTTGCTCCTTCATACTGAAGTATTCATACAGGATCTGTATATGCCCTTCCAGTTTCCTCCTGAAGAAATCCCACATATTAATAACACCAGACTGCATATCTTGCCACATATAAAATAAAATAGGCTATGTAATTGTTTTTACCTCTTGCGTTTAATCCCAGTAAAAAAAACTTTCTTCCATTCACTCTGTTGCTCAATTTTCTCTCCCAAAATTCCTTTTTTTAAATTCTCTCATAAAGTCCTGAAGATTTGGGCACAATAGAAACAGATGCAACATCCCTTCATCTTCATTTTTACATACATCACATCTCAAATTCTGTGCCATCTTCATTTTAAACAGCATCATTTTTGTAAAAATCACATTGTGTCTCAACAACAAAAAATTAATTCTCCATCATTGGATCCATATATCTTAATCTCACATTTTCCCATGTTTTCCCTTTCAGTCCCAGGGAATAGCTTTGCCCAGAAAACATTTGCCATTGGTGGACCTTCATTCTGAACACATTATAAAACAATTTTAAAGAACATGCTTAAATTGAGATTTTGTTCCCACTTTCTTTTAAAACCACTTCCACCTTTCCCTCTCCTTCATCATTGTTCTCTATTCCCTTTATCCATTCTATGGGAATTGCCTTTTTGATTTGATCAAATTGTTGTTTTACAGCAGCCCTTTCAACCTCTTCCTCAATCCCCTCAATTTCACCTATTATACCTTGCCGGGGTATATACCCATCTATTACCTCATACAGAATGTCTTTGATTTTCATCATCCCTGCTGCAATCCATTGCTTGAAATATAATTCCTTCCCCTCATATAAAATATTGGGATTTAAAAACAATGGATGATTCAGACACTCTTCCATTCCTTCAGGCTTGTACTCGACTGCTGGTAAAAATTCCTTCCATGCCCTTTAAAACTTCTCTATAAAATTCTGGTATACCCCTCATCATGTGTTCCTTCAATTTCATCCATATTATTCCCACCTCCATATTAAAACCTCCACACTTATTTAAAAAGTAATTTAATTCTGGTTTATTCTCCTTATTCAAAAATGTCTTCATTATCTTTACTCGTAGGCTCTTCATTCTTAGAAGCGGGTCTAGCAAGCCCATTACCCCCTTCTCCACAGGTCCTATCATCGTATCAAAGGCAATCTTTGCGGGCTTCCCATCCCATATACATTTTTAACTATTCGCTTTCAACCTTTTATATACCCACATGGGCAATGAAGTTACCTCTAGAATATGCCACATTTTTGACAGCACCAATTCAGTATCAATTTTCCCTCTTAAATTCAACAATCTTTGTCTCCAAAAAGTCAACCTTCTCTCCATACCTCCCAAAATCACCTTAAAATTAAGGTGGTCAGGTAATTTCTTTACAGTTCCTATCCTCATCATTACCATTTTATCTATATTTATTTTTGCTCCTGACCCCTTACAATATTTCAAAATTGTCCCCCATAGCTCCCTCGATGCTCTCAATATCCTTTAGTATTAAAGTTGTCGTCCGCATATTGGTAAAAATTTTTTGCTCTTTTCCTATTCCCCCAAAACCAACTCCTTTAATATTCTCATCCTCTGCCACTGCTAAGCCTAAAGGTTCGGCTACAATGCTATACAGTAATGCCGATAACGGGCATCCCTGTCTTATGGACCTTGTTATGCTAAAAACATCCGTCATAAAACCATTGCATTTCACAAAATTCACTGCATCTTTGTATAAAGCCCTAATCCATTTTATAAACTTGAGGCCAAAGCCAAATTTCTCTAAAAGGTCAAATAAAAAATCATGCTCTACCCTATCAAACGCTTTTTCTAGATCTAAACTCACATGTACCCTTCCTTTTTGTTTTCAATCCTATAAATTATTTTATCTCTAATATTAATTACCGTATCTGTTATTTCTCTCCCTATAATCGAATATGCTTGATTCATTGTTATTATTCCAGGAAGTCAAAATAGAGGGTTCTTGGGAAAAAGCCCATGTGTTGAATTGTCCACAGGGCGAATAAATACCCGAAGGGACTGTAGGGTGGATTTGGATCTTTCGTCTTTTTATATACCTGGCTGGATGACCTTTCTCAATTACCTCGCCGTCCGCTGACCACAGCTTGATTTCCCACGGATATGGATATGTGGTCAGCATCCCACCAACCTACTATTTGCCTGATTACCTACTATTCTTTCATTTCCGTGTCTTTCCATTGGTCCAACCCTCGGGTGAGCAGGATGGACACGCCCCCGTCCCATGGACCCTTGGAAAGGGTTGATCGCCTAGGGGGTGCCATTTTTCTTCTCGCCCTGACAGAATTTACAGGTGAATATGTACTATGAGTATAATATAATATACAGATGGCTATTACTATGAACACATTTTTACAGATAGAGGTATACAATAATATGTTAGGCTAATATGACGAATATAGCAGTGGATTAAGGTAGTGCAATGAATTATGGACAGAAGCTATCCGAAAAAAGTGTAAAGTGCAGTGTAAGTGATTTGCATATTACAGTTAGAAGTACGGTGCAAAATGCAACTGTAAACAGTTGGTACTGTGAATACAGTCGGCAGTGCAAATGAGCATAATCCAGTTAAGGTATGGTAGTGCAAGATGCATAAGTAAACAGTTTTTCCAGTAGTGCAAATAACAAGTGAAGGCAGATGTGAGGTAGGAGAGTTGGCAGTATATGAGGGGAGTAGATCAGCGAGGGTTAGAGTTCAATAAAGAGACAGCTCTGGGGAGAAAACTGTTCTTTAGTCTGCTGGTCCTGGTCCGGAGGCACCTGAGACGTCTGCCGGAGGGCAGGAGAGAAAACAGTCTGTGGGCTGGGTGAGAGGAGTCCTTAAGGATGCTGCGAGCTCGATGCAGACAGCGTTTCCTCTGGATGTGCTCGATGGCAGGTAGTGGAGTCCCTGTGATGCGCTGGGCAGTTTTCACCACCCGCTGCAGTGCCTTGCAGTGCCCAGGAACTTGAAACTGGAGACACGCTCAACAGCCATTCCATTGATGTGGATGGTGTCGTGTGTGCCTCATGACTCTTTCCTGAAGTCCACGATGAGCTCCTTCGTTTTGGTGGTGTTGAGGAGCAGGTTATTATCAGTGCACCATGTGGCCAGGTGCTGGATCTCCTCCCTATAGGCAGTCTCATCGTTGTTGCTGATGAGCCCAATCACCGTAGTGTCGTCCGCAAACTTGACAATGGAATTAGATCCATACACAGGCTTGCAGTCGGAGGTGAAGAGGGAGTAGAGAAACGGCCTGAGCACACAGCCCTGTGGTACTCCAGTGTTAAGTGTGATGGACGTGGAGCAGGTGAATCCTGATCGAACATTCTGGGGTCTGTCAGTTAGGAAGTCCAAAATCCAGTTACACATTGAGGTGTTGATGCCCAGGTCTCCAAGTTTGGCTATTAACTTGGTTGGGATGACAGAGTTGAATGCTGAGCTGATGTCAACAAACAGCATGCGTGCATAAGTGTTCTTATGGTCCAGATGGGTGAGCACAGAGTGCAGTGCCATGGAAACTGCATCCTCTGTGCTCCTATTGCTGCGGTAGCCAAACTGGTGTGAGTCCAATGTGGATGGTAGAGAGTCTTTTAGGTGTTCCAGGACCAGCCGCTCAAAGCACTTCATAACGATGGGTGTTGAGTGCTACAGGGCGGTAGTCATTAGGGCACCTCGGGCTAGAGTGTTTCGGCACTGGCACAATGGAAGTGCGTTTAAAGCATGTTGGTACAGCTGCTTGGGCAAGAGACAGGTTGAAAATGTCTGTAAAAACCCCAGTGAGCTGCTCCGCACATGCCCTGAGAACACGTCCAGGGATGTTGTCTGGTCCAGCAGCCTTGTGCGCGCTGATCCGGCTCCGTGCCTTGCAGACATCTGTGGAGGAGAGTGTGATTGGTGGGTGGTCAGCTGAGGGTTTGAGCTTGGTGGCAGTTTCTCTGTTGTCTCTTTCAAAGCGAGCATAAAAGTAATTTAGCTAGTTTAGGAAGTTGACATCAGTGGCTGCGGGGGTGGAGTGGGTGGGTTTGTAGTCACTGATGGCCTGAATGCCCTGCCACATGCGTCGAGGGTCAGAGTTGGAAAAGTCGAATGTCGAATCTCCTCCATTTTGTCACTAGCGACCGTACATTGGCAAGGAAAATGCTGGGTAAAGAGAATCTGGTAAAGCTGGGTAAAGAGAGCCGGTGTGGTGTTAGCTTTAGCTTAGCTCTTAGTCCTCCACGCTTCCCCCGCCTTTGTTTACGATCTCGACGCCGCCCGCGAGCACTTCCGCCCGGCCGGGTAGAGTGCATAGCCTCGGGTGTCCTAGCGATCTCAGGAAGTAGTTGAAGATTGTCCATAAAACTGTCGGAAATTCGCAAACCAATATCCAAAATCTCACAACGGGTGTACGATGTAAAGGCACAACTGTTCTGCATGAACAGACCCGAGATGAGCAAGAAAATTACCGCAAAATTGCAGAATCTGGAGAGACCCCGAGCCTCGCGATGTACTCGCACCGCCATCTTGGGTGTATGAAATGGAAATGGTACATCTTTGTGTTTCTGGCTCCCGTTCGTAGCGAAAGGCCCCGAATCGCTTGAAAGTTGGATGAATGTGTTCGGTTCAGTGTGCCCAGTACAGTAGAGGTGTTTTCATCCATGAAAATTGACATTAAATGTGAAATATCATCTATAAACAATGTGTCCTGGATCCAGTTAGTTCGGAGAGCCGAAATCCCGAGTCTCGAGGTGCCATGACCTTTCGTCTCCGAACGGGGGCGGTCCGTAAAATTAGTGGGTAATTGGGCAAATAACCGGTCCGCGGGTAATCGGGCAAATGGCAGTGACCGATCCCAGATTACACGAATCGCAGAGAAGCCATCCGATTAATCCAGGACTGGGACGGTGATTGCGCCACACTGTGGACGAACGCGGTAGTGGCTCTGGGGGCCTCGGACTTCGGGGCGCTCCCGTCTGACCTCCGGCTGGGTCAGTGCCACCGAACCAGGCCTCCAATTTACCAACTGTTGTCTAGAGAAGTTCCTCAAACCCTCATTCATCCATGCATCTATCAGATCATATTTATCCATTAATTTGAACAATTCCTCTCTCCCACTGTCTCATATAATTAGCTATATCCATTCTCCTGAAAACTGTATTAAAATCACCCTTCCCTTTTTTCAAAAGGTGCAATTAGAGTGTGTCTTATATCACCAGAAAGGTCATGTAGTACAGTTTCACATGAGCCCAAGCTTAAAGTGTTGCGTTGTTCGCAGCCTGAGATAACAGGGATCACATACACCTATGAGTCAACAGGCAAATCTGCCCTCTTCGGTGAGACCAGGGTAAGAGTGCATCCCCTGGGCAGAATTTGAACCTGGTCTCACCCAAAAACCAAAAACTAAATTTAATGATTAAATGATTATTATTAGCTTTCCCTTTGGGCTATATTAATGTGTTTGGGCTTGATGGAAAGTGTGGATTCAGGGCTACAATTTTATATATGACAACTGAAAATCTGAGTCTAATATAGGCTCAAGAGAACAGGGGTCAAATGAGGCCTTTTCGAGGTCATTCATAGCTTTGCTATGGACCTATTCTCACCCAAATCTTTGTAAATGAGACAAATGCTAAGCTATTGTCATCTATTTTGTATCAAAATAAAACATAACATTTGCAGATTACAAATATGTGAATGAATTTACTATGTCTTGTTCAGAAAGTTTTAGAGTTGAGGCTGTTTCAGCTGTTTTGGTACAGTTGACTGTACGGATTAATTTATTGTTCCTTAAAACAAAGTGCAATTAGAGTGTGTCTTATATCTTTCATTTGTTATTTCTGCTTTAGTTTTGTTATTGTATATAGTTATCTTTACTTGGTTTGGTTGTAATGTTTGGTTGTAAAATTATTGCCTTTTAATAATTTTGTTAATAAATATGATTTCCCTTAAACAAATGTTTGATTTCAATCTTTATATTACTAATACCAATCAACATTATATGCTTGAAACAAAAGTTTCAAATAACTCATTGATAGTTTAACAGTACAGCTAAATTTACTAAACGCTTCTGTGATTAGCAGTGGGCCAACTCATTAGCATTTCAATGGACTCTCTCTCTGTGTGTGTGTGTGTGTCTGTGTGTGTGTGTGTGAGTGTGAGAGAGAGAGAGAGAGAGAGAGAGAGGGTCAGGCCTACAGCTGCTACAAACACATTTTTATTAACTTGATACTTAATAACTTTATAAAAAAATTAGCTTATACTCTTTTATGGATGATTCTCAGTGAGAACAAAAAAAAACATGAGATGAGTATGTATATTTATTTAAAAACAAAAAACAAATCAGTCGTCAGTCAGCAAGACAAGAAGGATAAGAGTCGCCAAGACTCTTCTTGGTTTCTTCATCTTCGCTGCCTAAATAACCAAATGTCTCAGAAATCAGACGTCCATCCACTCCAACTCCACTTCCTTCCCACGAAAGGACCTCTTCTTGACGCTGTGGTCGAAGCGGATCTTCTCATCTTTTGCAATGTCCTTGATGGCCTGAAAGAGCAGGACGTGTCTGTCTTCTTCCCGAAGCGTCACTATGCAGTGGAGTGGCTGCACGTTGTAGTTTTTCTTCGAGTGCGTAATCCATCTCCCTGGGGTTTCCAGAGATGGGTGGCACTCGCAGGGGAAGGTCTCTGCATCGATGCAGAATTCCTCACTGCCATGTTTGAAAAAAAACAGGCTGCCCAGCTCGTCCTGCGTCTCTGCCATCTCCCTGCCCTCAGCACCTGTGATCACCTTTCCGTGGAAATCACACAGGATGGAGCCCTTCCCGAAGGCCTTGGTTGCAACAACTCCTGTGGTCAAAAAGAGGACTCATTAATGTGCTGTCCATGATGTTATTATATAAATATATATATATATATATATATATATATATATATATATATTTTTTTTTTGATGGATTTTACTGTGCTCATAAGACATTTGTACATACCTTTCTGCTCCCCAAAGTCCTTCACAGCCAGACCCGACCATTTCTGCTTGGTCACCCCCCTGATGATGGTCGGGTCACTCTGCGCCTGTGCTCTGCTGAGCGGCCTCCACTTTGTAATGATGTCCTCTGGGCGGGGATGATTGGCCGTCCACCCCTCTGCCTCTATGACTTTAGCCACCTTCACTGCAGTTGGGGCAAGTCTTGAGCATTTTGCTGTCAAAAAGAGAGAACATTTAAATTAAAATTCAGGTTCAAACACGAGTTCTAAATGTTTCTGTTGGAGCAAATCTAATCATTGGCTAAGAAAGTATCTACACTTACACAAAAGATGTTGCTCCCGCTTGCTGTACTGCAGCGCTCTCCACTTGTCATAAAATACTCGGTCGGCAGGGAATCCAGCGTTTGCCCTCTGGGTTTTGTTGGGTGGCTGGCCAGTGGTTCCTACAGGGAAGGCCTGCAGGAAAGCCTCAAAATCCGGTGCTGGGCTGCCAACCTCTTCTTCCACTCGCCTTCTCTTGTCTGCCCGGGGGCCCTCTCCGCCAGAGTCATCAGAGGAGGAGCTGCAACATTCAAAAAGGTTTCAAGGTTACACACTGACAAACTGAGGGATGAGCGTTGAGAGACATTATATTTATAACTGTTTCAGATAATAACATAACGTGTCAGCAAGCTGAGCAGGTTTGCAGTGGCCACAACAGTGTCCAGGGTCTTCATCCGGTTTGCCACAGCCATCGAATGGGCCATGTAGTGGGCCACAGACGCCTTCTGCTCCTCGGTGAAGTTGGCAGCCACATCTGTCTCCACGGTCCTACGTATCTGCTGGCTCTTGACGTTGGGCAGTTTGTAGCTGCAAATGGGGCAGAAATATCAGATGAAACTCCCAAACTTGAATTATATAATATCCGTTTAATAAATGCACAAATCCGTTATTAGTTGAATGTTAATACTTACTGTTGGTGCAGACGAGCGAGGTCGTTGGTTGCACTCTTTATCTTTGTGCCCGACGATGAAACAAACAGCCTGTCACCATTGTCCACATCTGGCCGGACGGAGCCAGGGCGGATCCATGTGCTGTATGCGTCCAGCAGCTGCAGAGACAAAAAATAAGTAAGTACATCTGTTGATATATGTTGGTTCATTGCTGGTGTCACTGTATTTCATGGTAAGACAATTTAGTCTGTACAAAGTGTACTTACTGCTGCCTCCTCCATTGTGAGGGCAAACACGGCGATCTGCATTGTCGCAGTCTTGTGTTCACTAACTGCCACGCACACCTTTCCCCCAGAATCTTTCCTCTTGTCCCACTCTGCTGTCCTAAAAAAAAAAAAAAAACAAAAACACACACCGAGTGAATAACTGGCATAACCGTCCTTATCGCAGACTACCTAATATAATCTGTTTAGGCTGATGCCCCCACAAAAACTGAGGTCTGAACACTTACTGTTATTCCCTCCACCGCTCCTGGTCTCTGGAAGTGACCGAGGATCAGGATTGCTTCACAGTAGTACCGGAACATTGTCTTTTCCTCTGAAGCCACGTGGTCACCTTCCAGCAGCCTCCCATAAACAGACAGCACGTCTTTCTTGGCCTTCCGGAGGACGGCCTGGCACTCCTGAAGGCTCTTCTCACCTTCTTGGAACCGTTCAAACCTAGAATGACATACAAGACAACAATGCGGCGGAGAATTACACACATGTCTGTATCACATAACCCCAGATGTACAGCCAGCACATAAGTGCAATCAACATGGAGGAAGTCAGTAAAGAAAAACAAATGGAAAGCAGATTAGCAACTGACCTTGTTTTCCAGATGACCTTGCTGTTGGATTTGGCCACTGGCTTTCTGATGGAAGATAGGAGGTCGATGTATGCTTGGCACTTCCTATAAAAGTCAGAGTCTGCTGCAGCCAAGTTCAGGTGGGTCTTTAAATACTGAACAAACCGGATCATGTTCTTGATGTAGTTCAGGATGGTGGCTGGACCCATGTCAGCGCGCCGGAGTTGGGTGAGGTAATCTTTTGTCTCAGTGGACTTTAGCAGGAAGTCCAAGCTTACTTCATCCCCAGTTGGTTGGATGTACCTTAGCATACGGGAGACGTTGTCAACCTGTGATGAAAGAAAAAGAGAAGTGTGAGATGATGCAGTGAGAAGAAAAGCCACACACCAGCCAGCCACACATAGACACCCCTGATAAAGCTGTGTTGTGCCTGAGTTCCCTTCCTTTGTGGAACGTAATAGCTTCTCTACACGCGCTGTGCTACTATATATTACAACATTTAGTACATTTAGACTTAATACAAATCAAATGGGCTGCATCCTACCTCCTGCTGACAGTTTGGGACCTGCAGGGTGTTGATCAAGTAGCCCTTGAAGTCAGTCATCATGGCCTCTTCTGCAGGGAACTTTTCGTAGAGCCCCATCTGCATCATATTGACCCTGACACTGGTGGTGTACTGCGCTTGATCTCTGAAAAAAAAATACAGACAGAAGAAAATGAGCTCAAAGCAACCTTACAGTTTGTTCACAGTTTCTGCACTGATGTGTGTGAGGTTTAGAACTTACTTTTGCCATGTCCGGTCGCTTGGATCTTCGGTGCTGCCTTCGGAGCTGCTATCCGACGCCACCGGCCGCCGCCCCAGAGCTGCCACCGGCCGCCGCCCCAGAAGGTTCACTGGCAGTGGGAACGGGAGCTGTGCTGGTGGATGTTTCTTCGCGATCCAGGTCTGCCTGGTTAGGAGCATTAGCAACAAAAAAGTTCCTTTGGTTCAGCTCTTCTAGAAGAGCCAGCCTGGATGGTCTGTGGGGGTAACGCTTGACCATTTCCTTATAGTCCCAGTTCCTGGCTTGCCTTGTCCACACCTTGGCAGACTCCTTGGCCCTCTTCACCTCCGCCAGCCGTTCTTCGGGTGTATTTTTCTTCATACACACTCTGCTCAGATGCGTCGCCAGCATCTCCTGTGGTTTTTCACACAGCAAGCAGTGAACAATGCGGCGGTCGCATTTCTGGCTGTGAGAGAAAGCAGACACACCAACGATTACAAATGTGAAAATGAATGAAGACAGAGCGTTCTTAAAACAGAGGCATAATGTGAAAGATGACCAGCAAAACTCATCATAGAAAGGGGCCTTGGTGTGTGACTGACCAATTCACAGCTAGCCCTAGACCTAATTGGGCAAATAACCGGTCCGCGGGTAATCGGGCAAATGGCAGTGACCGATCCCAGATTACACGAATCGCAGAGAAGCCATCCGATTAATCCAGGACTGGGACGGTGATTGCGCCACACTGTGGACGAACGCGGTAGTGGCTCTGGGGGCCTCGGACTTCGGGGCGCTCCCGTCTGACCTCCGGCTGGGTCAGTGCCACCGAACCAGGCCTCCAATTTACCAACTGTTGTCTAGAGAAGTTCCTCAAACCCTCATTCATCCATGCATCTATCAGATCATATTTATCCATTAATTTGAACAATTCCTCTCTCCCACTGTCTCATATAATTAGCTATATCCATTCTCCTGAAAACTGTATTAAAATCACCCTTCCCTTTTTTCAAAAGGTGCAATTAGAGTGTGTCTTATATCACCAGAAAGGTCATGTAGTACAGTTTCACATGAGCCCAAGCTTAAAGTGTTGCGTTGTTCGCAGCCTGAGATAACAGGGATCACATACACCTATGAGTCAACAGGCAAATCTGCCCTCTTCGGTGAGACCAGGGTAAGAGTGCATCCCCTGGGCAGAATTTGAACCTGGTCTCACCCAAAAACCAAAAACTAAATTTAATGATTAAATGATTATTATTAGCTTTCCCTTTGGGCTATATTAATGTGTTTGGGCTTGATGGAAAGTGTGGATTCAGGGCTACAATTTTATATATGACAACTGAAAATCTGAGTCTAATATAGGCTCAAGAGAACAGGGGTCAAATGAGGCCTTTTCGAGGTCATTCATAGCTTTGCTATGGACCTATTCTCACCCAAATCTTTGTAAATGAGACAAATGCTAAGCTATTGTCATCTATTTTGTATCAAAATAAAACATAACATTTGCAGATTACAAATATGTGAATGAATTTACTATGTCTTGTTCAGAAAGTTTTAGAGTTGAGGCTGTTTCAGCTGTTTTGGTACAGTTGACTGTACGGATTAATTTATTGTTCCTTAAAACAAAGTGCAATTAGAGTGTGTCTTATATCTTTCATTTGTTATTTCTGCTTTAGTTTTGTTATTGTATATAGTTATCTTTACTTGGTTTGGTTGTAATGTTTGGTTGTAAAATTATTGCCTTTTAATAATTTTGTTAATAAATATGATTTCCCTTAAACAAATGTTTGATTTCAATCTTTATATTACTAATACCAATCAACATTATATGCTTGAAACAAAAGTTTCAAATAACTCATTGATAGTTTAACAGTACAGCTAAATTTACTAAACGCTTCTGTGATTAGCAGTGGGCCAACTCATTAGCATTTCAATGGACTCTCTCTCTGTGTGTGTGTGTGTGTCTGTGTGTGTGTGTGTGTGTGAGTGTGAGAGAGAGAGAGAGAGAGAGAGGGTCAGGCCTACAGCTGCTACAAACACATTTTTATTAACTTGATACTTAATAACTTTATAAAAAATGTAGCTTATACTCTTTTATGGATGATTCTCAGTGAGAACAAAAAAAAAACATGAGATGAGTATGTATATTTATTTAAAAACAAAAAACAAATCAGTCGTCAGTCAGCAAGACAAGAAGGATAAGAGTCGCCAAGACTCTTCTTGGTTTCTTCATCTTCGCTGCCTAAATAACCAAATGTCTCAGAAATCAGACGTCCATCCACTCCAACTCCACTTCCTTCCCACGAAAGGACCTCTTCTTGACGCTGTGGTCGAAGCGGATCTTCTCATCTTTTGCAATGTCCTTGATGGCCTGAAAGAGCAGGACGTGTCTGTCTTCTTCCCGAAGCGTCACTATGCAGTGGAGTGGCTGCACGTTGTAGTTTTTCTTCGAGTGCGTAATCCATCTCCCTGGGGTTTCCAGAGATGGGTGGCACTCGCAGGGGAAGGTCTCTGCATCGATGCAGAATTCCTCACTGCCATGTTTGAAAAAAAAACAGGCTGCCCAGCTCGTCCTGCGTCTCTGCCATCTCCCTGCCCTCAGCACCTGTGATCACCTTTCCGTGGAAATCACACAGGATGGAGCCCTTCCCGAAGGCCTTGGTTGCAACAACTCCTGTGGTCAAAAAGAGGACTCATTAATGTGCTGTCCATGATGTTATTATATAAATATATATATATATATATATATATTTTTTTTTTTTGATGGATTTTACTGTGCTCATAAGACATTTGTACATACCTTTCTGCTCCCCAAAGTCCTTCACAGCCAGACCCGACCATTTCTGCTTGGTCACCCCCCTGATGATGGTCGGGTCACTCTGCGCCTGTGCTCTGCTGAGCGGCCTCCACTTTGTAATGATGTCCTCTGGGCGGGGATGATTGGCCGTCCACCCCTCTGCCTCTATGACTTTAGCCACCTTCACTGCAGTTGGGGCAAGTCTTGAGCATTTTGCTGTCAAAAAGAGAGAACATTTAAATTAAAATTCAGGTTCAAACACGAGTTCTAAATGTTTCTGTTGGAGCAAATCTAATCATTGGCTAAGAAAGTATCTACACTTACACAAAAGATGTTGCTCCCGCTTGCTGTACTGCAGCGCTCTCCACTTGTCATAAAATACTCGGTCGGCAGGGAATCCAGCGTTTGCCCTCTGGGTTTTGTTGGGTGGCTGGCCAGTGGTTCCTACAGGGAAGGCCTGCAGGAAAGCCTCAAAATCCAGTGCTGGGCTGCCAACCTCTTCTTCCACTCGCCTTCTCTTGTCTGCCCGGGGGCCCTCTCCGCCAGAGTCATCAGAGGAGGAGCTGCAACATTCAAAAAGGTTTCAAGGTTACACACTGACAAACTGAGGGATGAGCGTTGAGAGACATTATATTTATAACTGTTTCAGATAATAACATACCGTGTCAGCAAGCTGAGCAGGTTTGCAGTGGCCACAACAGTGTCCAGGGTCTTCATCCGGTTTGCCACAGCCATCGAATGGGCCATGTAGTGGGCCACAGACGCCTTCTGCTCCTCGGTGAAGTTGGCAGCCACATCTGTCTCCACGGTCCTACGTATCTGCTGGCTCTTGACGTTGGGCAGTTTGTAGCTGCAAATGGGGCAGAAATATCAGATGAAACTCCCAAACTTGAATTATATAATATCCGTTTAATAAATGCACAAATCCGTTATTAGTTGAATGTTAATACTTACTGTTGGTGCAGACGAGCGAGGTCGTTGGTTGCACTCTTTATCTTTGTGCCCGACGATGAAACAAACAGCCTGTCACCATTGTCCACATCTGGCCGGACGGAGCCAGGGCGGATCCATGTGCTGTATGCGTCCAGCAGCTGCAGAGACAAAAAATAAGTAAGTACATCTGTTGATATATGTTGGTTCATTGCTGGTGTCACTGTATTTCATGGTAAGACAATTTAGTCTGTACAAAGTGAACTTACTGCTGCCTCCTCCATTGTGAGGGCAAACACGGCGATCTGCATTGTCGCAGTCTTGTGTTCACTAACTGCCACGCACACCTTTCCCCCAGAATCTTTCCTCTTGTCCCACTCTGCTGTCCTAAAAAAAAAAAAAAAAAAAAACACACACCGAGTGAATAACTGGCATAACCGTCCTTATCGCAGACTACCTAATATAATCTGTTTAGGCTGATGCCCCCACAAAAACTGAGGTCTGAACACTTACTGTTATTCCCTCTACCGCTCCTGGTCTCTGGAAGTGACCGAGGATCAGGATTGCTTCACAGTAGTACCGGAACATTGTCTTTTCCTCTGAAGCCACGTGGTCACCTTCCAGCAGCCTCCCATAAACAGACAGCACGTCTTTCTTGGCCTTCCGGAGGACGGCCTGGCACTCCTGAAGGCTCTTCTCACCTTCTTGGAACCGTTCAAACCTAGAATGACATACAAGACAACAATGCGGCGGAGAATTACACACATGTCTGTATCACATAACCCCAGATGTACAGCCAGCACATAAGTGCAATCAACATGGAGGAAGTCAGTAAAGAAAAACAAATGGAAAGCAGATTAGCAACTGACCTTGTTTTCCAGATGACCTTGCTGTTGGATTTGGCCACTGGCTTTCTGATGGAAGATAGGAGGTCGATGTATGCTTGGCACTTCCTATAAAAGTCAGAGTCTGCTGCAGCCAAGTTCAGGTGGGTCTTTAAATACTGAACAAACCGGATCATGTTCTTGATGTAGTTCAGGATGGTGGCTGGACCCATGTCAGCGCGCCGGAGTTGGGTGAGGTAATCTTTTGTCTCAGTGGACTTTAGCAGGAAGTCCAAGCTTACTTCATCCCCAGTTGGTTGGATGTACCTTAGCATACGGGAGACGTTGTCAACCTGTGATGAAAGAAAAAGAGAAGTGTGAGATGATGCAGTGAGAAGAAAAGCCACACACCAGCCAGCCACACATGGACACCCCTGATAAAGCTGTGTTGTGCCTGAGTTCCCTTCCTTTGTGGAACGTAATAGCTTCTCTACACGCGCTGTGCTACTATATATTACAACATTTAGTACATTTAGACTTAATACAAATCAAATGGGCTGCATCCTACCTCCTGCTGACAGTTTGGGACCTGCAGGGTGTTAATCAAGTAGCCCTTGAAGTCAGTCATCATGGCCTCTTCTGCAGGGAACTTTTCGTAGAGCCCCATCTGCATCATATTGACCCTGACACTGGTGGTGTACTGCGCTTGATCTCTGAAAAAAAATACAGACAGAAGAAAATGAGCTCAAAGCAACCTTACAGTTTGTTCACAGTTTCTGCACTGATGTGTGTGAGGTTTAGAACTTACTTTTGCCATGTCCGGTCGCTTGGATCTGCGGTGCTGCCTTCGGAGCTGCTATCCGACGCCACCGGCCGCCGCCCCAGAGCTGCCACCGGCCGCCGCCCCAGAAGGTTCACTGGCAGTGGGAACGGGAGCTGTGCTGGTGGATGTTTCTTCGCGATCCAGGTCTGCCTGGTTAGGAGCATTAGCAACAAAAAAGTTCCTTTGGTTCAGCTCTTCTAGAAGAGCCAGCCTGGATGGTCTGTGGGGGTAACGCTTGACCATTTCCTTATAGTCCCAGTTCCTGGCTTGCCTTGTCCACACCTTGGCAGACTCCTTGGCCCTCTTCACCTCCGCCAGCCGTTCTTCGGGTGTATTTTTCTTCATACACACTCTGCTCAGATGCGTCGCCAGCATCTCCTGTGGTTTTTCCAACCTGATCTCACAGAATTCCGTGAAATGAACACGGGACCCTTAACTCAAAATCCGTGGCAGTTTCACGGAATCGCCGAAAATTCCGTGATGGGTCCACGGAATTCGATTCCTATGCAAGTCAATGACAGTATACAGACGCGTTGGGCATTGTTTTCATCATGAAACTATGATTTTTTTTTGCCATTATGACATGGAGTGTGATTCTCGATTTAATCAGCCAGCATAATTTTATTTATAATTATTTTCATTTTTTATTTATTTACAGTATTTAGACACGTTTTGAACACGTAACCCAATCCCTTCCCTAAACATAACCATTTGTGTATTATAAAAAAACAGGATATAACAGGCAGATACGACTGCAGGCACAATTTATTCAAAAAGTACAAATATTCCAAGTGTTCCGAGGCCAAACGATTGATTTGTGTGAAGAAAATCCCCAAAAGCGATCAGCAGCGTCGAGTCCATCCGCCAAAGATCCTAAACACATTTCAAATTTTACCGCCGGAAGAAACGTTACGTCAGCTTTGACAGCATTGGCTGTCGTATGTCTCGTGACCAATTGCGTCATTACGTCGGCTTTGATTGTAAAATGCCATTGGCTCTCGTGTGTCTCGTGACAGATTGCGTCACGCTAAAGAGTCGCGTGTATTATTTGAATGGGATATGAATGAGTGTGCTCACGGTGCGGCGGGATCATCATTTTAGCAATTAAAACATTAAAATCAACTCTGTTCTTTACATGAAGACATCGAGTGACTTCAGAAGACTTGGAATGCAACATGAGTTGATACTTTTATGCTGTTTTTGGTCAGTTTTTGCAATAAATACCTGTGACTGTACTTGTATTTGCCTGTTATGTGTTTTATATTGTTGAGAAGTGGGTAGGTTTAGGGTAGGAGTGGAGTTAGTTGCTCCAAAATATAAAAGTAGCCTATAAATATTCATAAAATCATGTCTGCTTTTTACTGTCATTGACTTGCATAGGAATCGCTTCCGTGGACCCATCACGGAATTTTCGGCGATTCCGTGAAACTGCCACGGATTTTGTGTTAAGGGGCCCGTGTTCATTTCACGGAATTCTGTGAGACCAGGTTGGGTTTTTCACACAGCAAGCAGTGAACAATGCGGCGGTCGCATTTCTGGCTGTGAGAGAAAGCAGACACACCAACGATTACAAATGTGAAAATGAATGAAGACAGAGCGTTCTTAAAACAGAGGCATAATGTGAAAGATGACCAGCAAAACTCATCATAGAAAGGGGCCTTGGTGTGTGACTGACCAATTCACAGCTAGCCCTAGACCTAATTGGGCAAATAACCGGTCCGCGGGTAATCGGGCAAATGGCAGTGACCGATCCCAGATTACACGAATCGCAGAGAAGCCATCCGATTAATCCAGGACTGGGACGGTGATTGCGCCACACTGTGGACGAACGCGGTAGTGGCTCTGGGGGCCTCGGACTTCGGGGCGCTCCCGTCTGACCTCCGGCTGGGTCAGTGCCACCGAACCAGGCCTCCAATTTACCAACTGTTGTCTAGAGAAGTTCCTCAAACCCTCATTCATCCATGCATCTATCAGATCATATTTATCCATTAATTTGAACAATTCCTCTCTCCCACTGTCTCATATAATTAGCTATATCCATTCTCCTGAAAACTGTATTAAAATCACCCTTCCCTTTTTTCAAAAGGTGCAATTAGAGTGTGTCTTATATCACCAGAAAGGTCATGTAGTACAGTTTCACATGAGCCCAAGCTTAAAGTGTTGCGTTGTTCGCAGCCTGAGATAACAGGGATCACATACACCTATGAGTCAACAGGCAAATCTGCCCTCTTCGGTGAGACCAGGGTAAGAGTGCATCCCCTGGGCAGAATTTGAACCTGGTCTCACCCAAAAACCAAAAACTAAATTTAATGATTAAATGATTATTATTAGCTTTCCCTTTGGGCTATATTAATGTGTTTGGGCTTGATGGAAAGTGTGGATTCAGGGCTACAATTTTATATATGACAACTGAAAATCTGAGTCTAATATAGGCTCAAGAGAACAGGGGTCAAATGAGGCCTTTTCGAGGTCATTCATAGCTTTGCTATGGACCTATTCTCACCCAAATCTTTGTAAATGAGACAAATGCTAAGCTATTGTCATCTATTTTGTATCAAAATAAAACATAACATTTGCAGATTACAAATATGTGAATGAATTTACTATGTCTTGTTCAGAAAGTTTTAGAGTTGAGGCTGTTTCAGCTGTTTTGGTACAGTTGACTGTACGGATTAATTTATTGTTCCTTAAAACAAAGTGCAATTAGAGTGTGTCTTATATCTTTCATTTGTTATTTCTGCTTTAGTTTTGTTATTGTATATAGTTATCTTTACTTGGTTTGGTTGTAATGTTTGGTTGTAAAATTATTGCCTTTTAATAATTTTGTTAATAAATATGATTTCCCTTAAACAAATGTTTGATTTCAATCTTTATATTACTAATACCAATCAACATTATATGCTTGAAACAAAAGTTTCAAATAACTCATTGATAGTTTAACAGTACAGCTAAATTTACTAAACGCTTCTGTGATTAGCAGTGGGCCAACTCATTAGCATTTCAATGGACTCTCTCTCTGTGTGTGTGTGTGTGTCTGTGTGTGTGTGTGTGTGTGAGTGTGAGAGAGAGAGAGAGAGAGAGAGGGTCAGGCCTACAGCTGCTACAAACACATTTTTATTAACTTGATACTTAATAACTTTATAAAAAATGTAGCTTATACTCTTTTATGGATGATTCTCAGTGAGAACAAAAAAAAAACATGAGATGAGTATGTATATTTATTTAAAAACAAAAAACAAATCAGTCGTCAGTCAGCAAGACAAGAAGGATAAGAGTCGCCAAGACTCTTCTTGGTTTCTTCATCTTCGCTGCCTAAATAACCAAATGTCTCAGAAATCAGACGTCCATCCACTCCAACTCCACTTCCTTCCCACGAAAGGACCTCTTCTTGACGCTGTGGTCGAAGCGGATCTTCTCATCTTTTGCAATGTCCTTGATGGCCTGAAAGAGCAGGACGTGTCTGTCTTCTTCCCGAAGCGTCACTATGCAGTGGAGTGGCTGCACGTTGTAGTTTTTCTTCGAGTGCGTAATCCATCTCCCTGGGGTTTCCAGAGATGGGTGGCACTCGCAGGGGAAGGTCTCTGCATCGATGCAGAATTCCTCACTGCCATGTTTGAAAAAAAAACAGGCTGCCCAGCTCGTCCTGCGTCTCTGCCATCTCCCTGCCCTCAGCACCTGTGATCACCTTTCCGTGGAAATCACACAGGATGGAGCCCTTCCCGAAGGCCTTGGTTGCAACAACTCCTGTGGTCAAAAAGAGGACTCATTAATGTGCTGTCCATGATGTTATTATATAAATATATATATATATATATATATTTTTTTTTTTTTTGATGGATTTTACTGTGCTCATAAGACATTTGTACATACCTTTCTGCTCCCCAAAGTCCTTCACAGCCAGACCCGACCATTTCTGCTTGGTCACCCCCCTGATGATGGTCGGGTCACTCTGCGCCTGTGCTCTGCTGAGCGGCCTCCACTTTGTAATGATGTCCTCTGGGCGGGGATGATTGGCCGTCCACCCCTCTGCCTCTATGACTTTAGCCACCTTCACTGCAGTTGGGGCAAGTCTTGAGCATTTTGCTGTCAAAAAGAGAGAACATTTAAATTAAAATTCAGGTTCAAACACGAGTTCTAAATGTTTCTGTTGGAGCAAATCTAATCATTGGCTAAGAAAGTATCTACACTTACACAAAAGATGTTGCTCCCGCTTGCTGTACTGCAGCGCTCTCCACTTGTCATAAAATACTCGGTCGGCAGGGAATCCAGCGTTTGCCCTCTGGGTTTTGTTGGGTGGCTGGCCAGTGGTTCCTACAGGGAAGGCCTGCAGGAAAGCCTCAAAATCCAGTGCTGGGCTGCCAACCTCTTCTTCCACTCGCCTTCTCTTGTCTGCCCGGGGGCCCTCTCCGCCAGAGTCATCAGAGGAGGAGCTGCAACATTCAAAAAGGTTTCAAGGTTACACACTGACAAACTGAGGGATGAGCGTTGAGAGACATTATATTTATAACTGTTTCAGATAATAACATAACGTGTCAGCAAGCTGAGCAGGTTTGCAGTGGCCACAACAGTGTCCAGGGTCTTCATCCGGTTTGCCACAGCCATCGAATGGGCCATGTAGTGGGCCACAGACGCCTTCTGCTCCTCGGTGAAGTTGGCAGCCACATCTGTCTCCACGGTCCTACGTATCTGCTGGCTCTTGACGTTGGGCAGTTTGTAGCTGCAAATGGGGCAGAAATATCAGATGAAACTCCCAAACTTGAATTATATAATATCCGTTTAATAAATGCACAAATCCGTTATTAGTTGAATGTTAATACTTACTGTTGGTGCAGACGAGCGAGGTCGTTGGTTGCACTCTTTATCTTTGTGCCCGACGATGAAACAAACAGCCTGTCACCATTGTCCACATCTGGCCGGACGGAGCCAGGGCGGATCCATGTGCTGTATGCGTCCAGCAGCTGCAGAGACAAAAAATAAGTAAGTACATCTGTTGATATATGTTGGTTCATTGCTGGTGTCACTGTATTTCATGGTAAGACAATTTAGTCTGTACAAAGTGAACTTACTGCTGCCTCCTCCATTGTGAGGGCAAACACGGCGATCTGCATTGTCGCAGTCTTGTGTTCACTAACTGCCACGCACACCTTTCCCCCAGAATCTTTCCTCTTGTCCCACTCTGCTGTCCTAAAAAAAAAAAAAAAAAAAAAACACACACCGAGTGAATAACTGGCATAACCGTCCTTATCGCAGACTACCTAATATAATCTGTTTAGGCTGATGCCCCCACAAAAACTGAGGTCTGAACACTTACTGTTATTCCCTCTACCGCTCCTGGTCTCTGGAAGTGACCGAGGATCAGGATTGCTTCACAGTAGTACCGGAACATTGTCTTTTCCTCTGAAGCCACGTGGTCACCTTCCAGCAGCCTCCCATAAACAGACAGCACGTCTTTCTTGGCCTTCCGGAGGACGGCCTGGCACTCCTGAAGGCTCTTCTCACCTTCTTGGAACCGTTCAAACCTAGAATGACATACAAGACAACAATGCGGCGGAGAATTACACACATGTCTGTATCACATAACCCCAGATGTACAGCCAGCACATAAGTGCAATCAACATGGAGGAAGTCAGTAAAGAAAAACAAATGGAAAGCAGATTAGCAACTGACCTTGTTTTCCAGATGACCTTGCTGTTGGATTTGGCCACTGGCTTTCTGATGGAAGATAGGAGGTCGATGTATGCTTGGCACTTCCTATAAAAGTCAGAGTCTGCTGCAGCCAAGTTCAGGTGGGTCTTTAAATACTGAACAAACCGGATCATGTTCTTGATGTAGTTCAGGATGGTGGCTGGACCCATGTCAGCGCGCCGGAGTTGGGTGAGGTAATCTTTTGTCTCAGTGGACTTTAGCAGGAAGTCCAAGCTTACTTCATCCCCAGTTGGTTGGATGTACCTTAGCATACGGGAGACGTTGTCAACCTGTGATGAAAGAAAAAGAGAAGTGTGAGATGATGCAGTGAGAAGAAAAGCCACACACCAGCCAGCCACACATGGACACCCCTGATAAAGCTGTGTTGTGCCTGAGTTCCCTTCCTTTGTGGAACGTAATAGCTTCTCTACACGCGCTGTGCTACTATATATTACAACATTTAGTACATTTAGACTTAATACAAATCAAATGGGCTGCATCCTACCTCCTGCTGACAGTTTGGGACCTGCAGGGTGTTAATCAAGTAGCCCTTGAAGTCAGTCATCATGGCCTCTTCTGCAGGGAACTTTTCGTAGAGCCCCATCTGCATCATATTGACCCTGACACTGGTGGTGTACTGCGCTTGATCTCTGAAAAAAAATACAGACAGAAGAAAATGAGCTCAAAGCAACCTTACAGTTTGTTCACAGTTTCTGCACTGATGTGTGTGAGGTTTAGAACTTACTTTTGCCATGTCCGGTCGCTTGGATCTGCGGTGCTGCCTTCGGAGCTGCTATCCGACGCCACCGGCCGCCGCCCCAGAGCTGCCACCGGCCGCCGCCCCAGAAGGTTCACTGGCAGTGGGAACGGGAGCTGTGCTGGTGGATGTTTCTTCGCGATCCAGGTCTGCCTGGTTAGGAGCATTAGCAACAAAAAAGTTCCTTTGGTTCAGCTCTTCTAGAAGAGCCAGCCTGGATGGTCTGTGGGGGTAACGCTTGACCATTTCCTTATAGTCCCAGTTCCTGGCTTGCCTTGTCCACACCTTGGCAGACTCCTTGGCCCTCTTCACCTCCGCCAGCCGTTCTTCGGGTGTATTTTTCTTCATACACACTCTGCTCAGATGCGTCGCCAGCATCTCCTGTGGTTTTTCACACAGCAAGCAGTGAACAATGCGGCGGTCGCATTTCTGGCTGTGAGAGAAAGCAGACACACCAACGATTACAAATGTGAAAATGAATGAAGACAGAGCGTTCTTAAAACAGAGGCATAATGTGAAAGATGACCAGCAAAACTCATCATAGAAAGGGGCCTTGGTGTGTGACTGACCAATTCACAGCTAGCCCTAGACCTAATTGGGCAAATAACCGGTCCGCGGGTAATCGGGCAAATGGCAGTGACCGATCCCAGATTACACGAATCGCAGAGAAGCCATCCGATTAATCCAGGACTGGGACGGTGATTGCGCCACACTGTGGACGAACGCGGTAGTGGCTCTGGGGGCCTCGGACTTCGGGGCGCTCCCGTCTGACCTCCGGCTGGGTCAGTGCCACCGAACCAGGCCTCCAATTTACCAACTGTTGTCTAGAGAAGTTCCTCAAACCCTCATTCATCCATGCATCTATCAGATCATATTTATCCATTAATTTGAACAATTCCTCTCTCCCACTGTCTCATATAATTAGCTATATCCATTCTCCTGAAAACTGTATTAAAATCACCCTTCCCTTTTTTCAAAAGGTGCAATTAGAGTGTGTCTTATATCACCAGAAAGGTCATGTAGTACAGTTTCACATGAGCCCAAGCTTAAAGTGTTGCGTTGTTCGCAGCCTGAGATAACAGGGATCACATACACCTATGAGTCAACAGGCAAATCTGCCCTCTTCGGTGAGACCAGGGTAAGAGTGCATCCCCTGGGCAGAATTTGAACCTGGTCTCACCCAAAAACCAAAAACTAAATTTAATGATTAAATGATTATTATTAGCTTTCCCTTTGGGCTATATTAATGTGTTTGGGCTTGATGGAAAGTGTGGATTCAGGGCTACAATTTTATATATGACAACTGAAAATCTGAGTCTAATATAGGCTCAAGAGAACAGGGGTCAAATGAGGCCTTTTCGAGGTCATTCATAGCTTTGCTATGGACCTATTCTCACCCAAATCTTTGTAAATGAGACAAATGCTAAGCTATTGTCATCTATTTTGTATCAAAATAAAACATAACATTTGCAGATTACAAATATGTGAATGAATTTACTATGTCTTGTTCAGAAAGTTTTAGAGTTGAGGCTGTTTCAGCTGTTTTGGTACAGTTGACTGTACGGATTAATTTATTGTTCCTTAAAACAAAGTGCAATTAGAGTGTGTCTTATATCTTTCATTTGTTATTTCTGCTTTAGTTTTGTTATTGTATATAGTTATCTTTACTTGGTTTGGTTGTAATGTTTGGTTGTAAAATTATTGCCTTTTAATAATTTTGTTAATAAATATGATTTCCCTTAAACAAATGTTTGATTTCAATCTTTATATTACTAATACCAATCAACATTATATGCTTGAAACAAAAGTTTCAAATAACTCATTGATAGTTTAACAGTACAGCTAAATTTACTAAACGCTTCTGTGATTAGCAGTGGGCCAACTCATTAGCATTTCAATGGACTCTCTCTCTGTGTGTGTGTGTGTGTCTGTGTGTGTGTGTGTGTGAGTGTGAGAGAGAGAGAGAGAGAGGGTCAGGCCTACAGCTGCTACAAACACATTTTTATTAACTTGATACTTAATAACGTTATAAAAAATGTAGCTTATACTCTTTTATGGATGATTCTCAGTGAGAACAAAAAAAAAACATGAGATGAGTATGTATATTTATTTAAAAACAAAAAACAAATCAGTCGTCAGTCAGCAAGACAAGAAGGATAAGAGTCGCCAAGACTCTTCTTGGTTTCTTCATCTTCGCTGCCTAAATAACCAAATGTCTCAGAAATCAGACGTCCATCCACTCCAACTCCACTTCCTTCCCACGAAAGGACCTCTTCTTGACGCTGTGGTCGAAGCGGATCTTCTCATCTTTTGCAATGTCCTTGATGGCCTGAAAGAGCAGGACGTGTCTGTCTTCTTCCCGAAGCGTCACTATGCAGTGGAGTGGCTGCACGTTGTAGTTTTTCTTCGAGTGCGTAATCCATCTCCCTGGGGTTTCCAGAGATGGGTGGCACTCGCAGGGGAAGGTCTCTGCATCGATGCAGAATTCCTCACTGCCATGTTTGAAAAAAAAACAGGCTGCCCAGCTCGTCCTGCGTCTCTGCCATCTCCCTGCCCTCAGCACCTGTGATCACCTTTCCGTGGAAATCACACAGGATGGAGCCCTTCCCGAAGGCCTTGGTTGCAACAACTCCTGTGGTCAAAAAGAGGACTCATTAATGTGCTGTCCATGATGTTATTATATAAATATATATATATATATTTTTTTTTTTTTTTTGATGGATTTTACTGTGCTCATAAGACATTTGTACATACCTTTCTGCTCCCCAAAGTCCTTCACAGCCAGACCCGACCATTTCTGCTTGGTCACCCCCCTGATGATGGTCGGGTCACTCTGCGCCTGTGCTCTGCTGAGCGGCCTCCACTTTGTAATGATGTCCTCTGGGCGGGGATGATTGGCCGTCCACCCCTCTGCCTCTATGACTTTAGCCACCTTCACTGCAGTTGGGGCAAGTCTTGAGCATTTTGCTGTCAAAAAGAGAGAACATTTAAATTAAAATTCAGGTTCAAACACGAGTTCTAAATGTTTCTGTTGGAGCAAATCTAATCATTGGCTAAGAAAGTATCTACACTTACACAAAAGATGTTGCTCCCGCTTGCTGTACTGCAGCGCTCTCCACTTGTCATAAAATACTCGGTCGGCAGGGAATCCAGCGTTTGCCCTCTGGGTTTTGTTGGGTGGCTGGCCAGTGGTTCCTACAGGGAAGGCCTGCAGGAAAGCCTCAAAATCCGGTGCTGGGCTGCCAACCTCTTCTTCCACTCGCCTTCTCTTGTCTGCCCGGGGGCCCTCTCCGCCAGAGTCATCAGAGGAGGAGCTGCAACATTCAAAAAGGTTTCAAGGTTACACACTGACAAACTGAGGGATGAGCGTTGAGAGACATTATATTTATAACTGTTTCAGATAATAACATACCGTGTCAGCAAGCTGAGCAGGTTTGCAGTGGCCACAACAGTGTCCAGGGTCTTCATCCGGTTTGCCACAGCCATCGAATGGGCCATGTAGTGGGCCACAGACGCCTTCTGCTCCTCGGTGAAGTTGGCAGCCACATCTGTCTCCACGGTCCTACGTATCTGCTGGCTCTTGACGTTGGGCAGTTTGTAGCTGCAAATGGGGCAGAAATATCAGATGAAACTCCCAAACTTGAATTATATAATATCCGTTTAATAAATGCACAAATCCGTTATTAGTTGAATGTTAATACTTACTGTTGGTGCAGACGAGCGAGGTCGTTGGTTGCACTCTTTATCTTTGTGCCCGACGATGAAACAAACAGCCTGTCACCATTGTCCACATCTGGCCGGACGGAGCCAGGGCGGATCCATGTGCTGTATGCGTCCAGCAGCTGCAGAGACAAAAAATAAGTAAGTACATCTGTTGATATATGTTGGTTCATTGCTGGTGTCACTGTATTTCATGGTAAGACAATTTAGTCTGTACAAAGTGAACTTACTGCTGCCTCCTCCATTGTGAGGGCAAACACGGCGATCTGCATTGTCGCAGTCTTGTGTTCACTAACTGCCACGCACACCTTTCCCCCAGAATCTTTCCTCTTGTCCCACTCTGCTGTCCTAAAAAAAAAAAAAAAAAAAAAACACACACCGAGTGAATAACTGGCATAACCGTCCTTATCGCAGACTACCTAATATAATCTGTTTAGGCTGATGCCCCCACAAAAACTGAGGTCTGAACACTTACTGTTATTCCCTCCACCGCTCCTGGTCTCTGGAAGTGACCGAGGATCAGGATTGCTTCACAGTAGTACCGGAACATTGTCTTTTCCTCTGAAGCCACGTGGTCACCTTCCAGCAGCCTCCCATAAACAGACAGCACGTCTTTCTTGGCCTTCCGGAGGACGGCCTGGCACTCCTGAAGGCTCTTCTCACCTTCTTGGAACCGTTCAAACCTAGAATGACATACAAGACAACAATGCGGCGGAGAATTACACACATGTCTGTATCACATAACCCCAGATGTACAGCCAGCACATAAGTGCAATCAACATGGAGGAAGTCAGTAAAGAAAAACAAATGGAAAGCAGATTAGCAACTGACCTTGTTTTCCAGATGACCTTGCTGTTGGATTTGGCCACTGGCTTTCTGATGGAAGATAGGAGGTCGATGTATGCTTGGCACTTCCTATAAAAGTCAGAGTCTGCTGCAGCCAAGTTCAGGTGGGTCTTTAAATACTGAACAAACCGGATCATGTTCTTGATGTAGTTCAGGATGGTGGCTGGACCCATGTCAGCGCGCCGGAGTTGGGTGAGGTAATCTTTTGTCTCAGTGGACTTTAGCAGGAAGTCCAAGCTTACTTCATCCCCAGTTGGTTGGATGTACCTTAGCATACGGGAGACGTTGTCAACCTGTGATGAAAGAAAAAGAGAAGTGTGAGATGATGCAGTGAGAAGAAAAGCCACACACCAGCCAGCCACACATGGACACCCCTGATAAAGCTGTGTTGTGCCTGAGTTCCCTTCCTTTGTGGAACGTAATAGCTTCTCTACACGCGCTGTGCTACTATATATTACAACATTTAGTACATTTAGACTTAATACAAATCAAATGGGCTGCATCCTACCTCCTGCTGACAGTTTGGGACCTGCAGGGTGTTAATCAAGTAGCCCTTGAAGTCAGTCATCATGGCCTCTTCTGCAGGGAACTTTTCGTAGAGCCCCATCTGCATCATATTGACCCTGACACTGGTGGTGTACTGCGCTTGATCTCTGAAAAAAAATACAGACAGAAGAAAATGAGCTCAAAGCAACCTTACAGTTTGTTCACAGTTTCTGCACTGATGTGTGTGAGGTTTAGAACTTACTTTTGCCATGTCCGGTCGCTTGGATCTGCGGTGCTGCCTTCGGAGCTGCTATCCGACGCCACCGGCCGCCGCCCCAGAGCTGCCACCGGCCGCCGCCCCAGAAGGTTCACTGGCAGTGGGAACGGGAGCTGTGCTGGTGGATGTTTCTTCGCGATCCAGGTCTGCCTGGTTAGGAGCATTAGCAACAAAAAAGTTCCTTTGGTTCAGCTCTTCTAGAAGAGCCAGCCTGGATGGTCTGTGGGGGTAACGCTTGACCATTTCCTTATAGTCCCAGTTCCTGGCTTGCCTTGTCCACACCTTGGCAGACTCCTTGGCCCTCTTCACCTCCGCCAGCCGTTCTTCGGGTGTATTTTTCTTCATACACACTCTGCTCAGATGCGTCGCCAGCATCTCCTGTGGTTTTTCACACAGCAAGCAGTGAACAATGCGGCGGTCGCATTTCTGGCTGTGAGAGAAAGCAGACACACCAACGATTACAAATGTGAAAATGAATGAAGACAGAGCGTTCTTAAAACAGAGGCATAATGTGAAAGATGACCAGCAAAACTCATCATAGAAAGGGGCCTTGGTGTGTGACTGACCAATTCACAGCTAGCCCTAGACCTAATTGGGCAAATAACCGGTCCGCGGGTAATCGGGCAAATGGCAGTGACCGATCCCAGATTACACGAATCGCAGAGAAGCCATCCGATTAATCCAGGACTGGGACGGTGATTGCGCCACACTGTGGACGAACGCGGTAGTGGCTCTGGGGGCCTCGGACTTCGGGGCGCTCCCGTCTGACCTCCGGCTGGGTCAGTGCCACCGAACCAGGCCTCCAATTTACCAACTGTTGTCTAGAGAAGTTCCTCAAACCCTCATTCATCCATGCATCTATCAGATCATATTTATCCATTAATTTGAACAATTCCTCTCTCCCACTGTCTCATATAATTAGCTATATCCATTCTCCTGAAAACTGTATTAAAATCACCCTTCCCTTTTTTCAAAAGGTGCAATTAGAGTGTGTCTTATATCACCAGAAAGGTCATGTAGTACAGTTTCACATGAGCCCAAGCTTAAAGTGTTGCGTTGTTCGCAGCCTGAGATAACAGGGATCACATACACCTATGAGTCAACAGGCAAATCTGCCCTCTTCGGTGAGACCAGGGTAAGAGTGCATCCCCTGGGCAGAATTTGAACCTGGTCTCACCCAAAAACCAAAAACTAAATTTAATGATTAAATGATTATTATTAGCTTTCCCTTTGGGCTATATTAATGTGTTTGGGCTTGATGGAAAGTGTGGATTCAGGGCTACAATTTTATATATGACAACTGAAAATCTGAGTCTAATATAGGCTCAAGAGAACAGGGGTCAAATGAGGCCTTTTCGAGGTCATTCATAGCTTTGCTATGGACCTATTCTCACCCAAATCTTTGTAAATGAGACAAATGCTAAGCTATTGTCATCTATTTTGTATCAAAATAAAACATAACATTTGCAGATTACAAATATGTGAATGAATTTACTATGTCTTGTTCAGAAAGTTTTAGAGTTGAGGCTGTTTCAGCTGTTTTGGTACAGTTGACTGTACGGATTAATTTATTGTTCCTTAAAACAAAGTGCAATTAGAGTGTGTCTTATATCTTTCATTTGTTATTTCTGCTTTAGTTTTGTTATTGTATATAGTTATCTTTACTTGGTTTGGTTGTAATGTTTGGTTGTAAAATTATTGCCTTTTAATAATTTTGTTAATAAATATGATTTCCCTTAAACAAATGTTTGATTTCAATCTTTATATTACTAATACCAATCAACATTATATGCTTGAAACAAAAGTTTCAAATAACTCATTGATAGTTTAACAGTACAGCTAAATTTACTAAACGCTTCTGTGATTAGCAGTGGGCCAACTCATTAGCATTTCAATGGACTCTCTCTCTGTGTGTGTCTGTGTGTGTGTGTGTGTGTGTGAGTGTGAGAGAGAGAGAGAGAGAGAGGGTCAGGCCTACAGCTGCTACAAACACATTTTTATTAACTTGATACTTAATAACTTTATAAAAAATGTAGCTTATACTCTTTTATGGATGATTCTCAGTGAGAACAAAAAAAAAACATGAGATGAGTATGTATATTTATTTAAAAACAAAAAACAAATCAGTCGTCAGTCAGCAAGACAAGAAGGATAAGAGTCGCCAAGACTCTTCTTGGTTTCTTCATCTTCGCTGCCTAAATAACCAAATGTCTCAGAAATCAGACGTCCATCCACTCCAACTCCACTTCCTTCCCACGAAAGGACCTCTTCTTGACGCTGTGGTCGAAGCGGATCTTCTCATCTTTTGCAATGTCCTTGATGGCCTGAAAGAGCAGGACGTGTCTGTCTTCTTCCCGAAGCGTCACTATGCAGTGGAGTGGCTGCACGTTGTAGTTTTTCTTCGAGTGCGTAATCCATCTCCCTGGGGTCTCCAGAGATGGGTGGCACTCGCAGGGGAAGGTCTCTGCATCGATGCAGAATTCCTCACTGCCATGTTTGAAAAAAACAGGCTGCCCAGCTCGTCCTGCGTCTCTGCCATCTCCCTGCCCTCAGCACCTGTGATCACCTTTCCGTGGAAATCACACAGGATGGAGCCCTTCCCGAAGGCCTTGGTTGCAACAACTCCTGTGGTCAAAAAGAGGACTCATTAATGTGCTGTCCATGATGTTATTATATAAATATATATATATATATATTTTTTTTTTTTTTTTTTGATGGATTTTACTGTGCTCATAAGACATTTGTACATACCTTTCTGCTCCCCAAAGTCCTTCACAGCCAGACCCGACCATTTCTGCTTGGTCACCCCCCTGATGATGGTCGGGTCACTCTGCGCCTGTGCTCTGCTGAGCGGCCTCCACTTTGTAATGATGTCCTCTGGGCGGGGATGATTGGCCGTCCACCCCTCTGCCTCTATGACTTTAGCCACCTTCACTGCAGTTGGGGCAAGTCTTGAGCATTTTGCTGTCAAAAAGAGAGAACATTTAAATTAAAATTCAGGTTCAAACACGAGTTCTAAATGTTTCTGTTGGAGCAAATCTAATCATTGGCTAAGAAAGTATCTACACTTACACAAAAGATGTTGCTCCCGCTTGCTGTACTGCAGCGCTCTCCACTTGTCATAAAATACTCGGTCGGCAGGGAATCCAGCGTTTGCCCTCTGGGTTTTGTTGGGTGGCTGGCCAGTGGTTCCTACAGGGAAGGCCTGCAGGAAAGCCTCAAAATCCGGTGCTGGGCTGCCAACCTCTTCTTCCACTCGCCTTCTCTTGTCTGCCCGGGGGCCCTCTCCGCCAGAGTCATCAGAGGAGGAGCTGCAACATTCAAAAAGGTTTCAAGGTTACACACTGACAAACTGAGGGATGAGCGTTGAGAGACATTATATTTATAACTGTTTCAGATAATAACATACCGTGTCAGCAAGCTGAGCAGGTTTGCAGTGGCCACAACAGTGTCCAGGGTCTTCATCCGGTTTGCCACAGCCATCGAATGGGCCATGTAGTGGGCCACAGACGCCTTCTGCTCCTCGGTGAAGTTGGCAGCCACATCTGTCTCCACGGTCCTACGTATCTGCTGGCTCTTGACGTTGGGCAGTTTGTAGCTGCAAATGGGGCAGAAATATCAGATGAAACTCCCAAACTTGAATTATATAATATCCGTTTAATAAATGCACAAATCCGTTATTAGTTGAATGTTAATACTTACTGTTGGTGCAGACGAGCGAGGTCGTTGGTTGCACTCTTTATCTTTGTGCCCGACGATGAAACAAACAGCCTGTCACCATTGTCCACATCTGGCCGGACGGAGCCAGGGCGGATCCATGTGCTGTATGCGTCCAGCAGCTGCAGAGACAAAAAATAAGTAAGTACATCTGTTGATATATGTTGGTTCATTGCTGGTGTCACTGTATTTCATGGTAAGACAATTTAGTCTGTACAAAGTGAACTTACTGCTGCCTCCTCCATTGTGAGGGCAAACACGGCGATCTGCATTGTCGCAGTCTTGTGTTCACTAACTGCCACGCACACCTTTCCCCCAGAATCTTTCCTCTTGTCCCACTCTGCTGTCCTAAAAAAAAAAAAAAAAAAAAAACACACACCGAGTGAATAACTGGCATAACCGTCCTTATCGCAGACTACCTAATATAATCTGTTTAGGCTGATGCCCCCACAAAAACTGAGGTCTGAACACTTACTGTTATTCCCTCCACCGCTCCTGGTCTCTGGAAGTGACCGAGGATCAGGATTGCTTCACAGTAGTACCGGAACATTGTCTTTTCCTCTGAAGCCACGTGGTCACCTTCCAGTAGCCTCCCATAAACAGACAGCACGTCTTTCTTGGCCTTCCGGAGGACGGCCTGGCACTCCTGAAGGCTCTTCTCACCTTCTTGGAACCGTTCAAACCTAGAATGACATACAAGACAACAATGCGGCGGAGAATTACACACATGTCTGTATCACATAACCCCAGATGTACAGCCAGCACATAAGTGCAATCAACATGGAGGAAGTCAGTAAAGAAAAACAAATGGAAAGCAGATTAGCAACTGACCTTGTTTTCCAGATGACCTTGCTGTTGGATTTGGCCACTGGCTTTCTGATGGAAGATAGGAGGTCGATGTATGCTTGGCACTTCCTATAAAAGTCAGAGTCTGCTGCAGCCAAGTTCAGGTGGGTCTTTAAATACTGAACAAACCGGATCATGTTCTTGATGTAGTTCAGGATGGTGGCTGGACCCATGTCAGCGCGCCGGAGTTGGGTGAGGTAATCTTTTGTCTCAGTGGACTTTAGCAGGAAGTCCAAGCTTACTTCATCCCCAGTTGGTTGGATGTACCTTAGCATACGGGAGACGTTGTCAACCTGTGATGAAAGAAAAAGAGAAGTGTGAGATGATGCAGTGAGAAGAAAAGCCACACACCAGCCAGCCACACATAGACACCCCTGATAAAGCTGTGTTGTGCCTGAGTTCCCTTCCTTTGTGGAACGTAATAGCTTCTCTACACGCGCTGTGCTACTATATATTACAACATTTAGTACATTTAGACTTAATACAAATCAAATGGGCTGCATCCTACCTCCTGCTGACAGTTTGGGACCTGCAGGGTGTTAATCAAGTAGCCCTTGAAGTCAGTCATCATGGCCTCTTCTGCAGGGAACTTTTCGTAGAGCCCCATCTGCATCATATTGACCCTGACACTGGTGGTGTACTGCGCTTGATCTCTGAAAAAAAATACAGACAGAAGAAAATGAGCTCAAAGCAACCTTACAGTTTGTTCACAGTTTCTGCACTGATGTGTGTGAGGTTTAGAACTTACTTTTGCCATGTCCGGTCGCTTGGATCTGCGGTGCTGCCTTCGGAGCTGCTATCCGACGCCACCGGCCGCCGCCCCAGAAGGTTCACTGGCAGTGGGAACGGGAGCTGTGCTGGTGGATGTTTCTTCGCGATCCAGGTCTGCCTGGTTAGGAGCATTAGCAACAAAAAAGTTCCTTTGGTTCAGCTCTTCTAGAAGAGCCAGCCTGGACGGTCTGTGGGGGTAACGCTTGACCATTTCCTTATAGTCCCAGTTCCTGGCTTGCCTTGTCCACACCTTGGCAGACTCCTTGGCCCTCTTCACCTCCTCCAGCCGTTCTTCGGGTGTATTTTTCTTCATACACACTCTGCTCAGATGCGTCGCCAGCATCTCCTGTGGTTTTTCACACAGCAAGCAGTGAACAATGCGGCGGTCGCATTTCTGGCTGTGAGAAAAAGCAGACACACCAACGATTACAAATGTGAAAATGAATGAAGACAGAGCGTTCTTAAAACAGAGGCATAATGTGAAAGATGACCAGCAAAACTCATCATAGAAAGGGGCCTTGGTGTGTGACTGACCAATTCACAGCTGGCCCTAGACCTATTTTAGGTTTTGGGATAAGAAACTTATCCTAAAAGTCTTACTTTAAAGAGACACTATCCTTTAGTTTTTCACAATTTGCTCCACATTAGTTTTATCATGTTTTTACCCATACTTTGTCAACTGGCATTTAACAATAACAGGCAATAACAAGCAAATAACCAATAGGCAAATAACAGCATATAACAACAACGTGGCAATAACAAAGGCAAATAACAGCATAATATAACAACAACATGGCAATAACATGGAAAAAATATTTCATCAGACACAACACCAATAGGAAAAATCAACTAGAGAAAAGAAATGAGAACTTACTTGTCAGATTCAGATGCCATTCTCCAAAAAAGTTCAGATGTCCTTGCAAAGGTCAAAAGGCAGTCTCTGTGATCAGGGTTTGAAAACAAAGTGGATTTGTGCTTCATGCAGCTGCAGTATGTATACTGTATCGATGGGTGTGATGTCATCACCAGCAGACCAATCAGGTGGATTTTTAACTGCAGCAACTTTAGTATACGCTATTGGAGCTGGAATTACCGCGGCTGCTGGCACCAGACTTGCCCTCCAATGGGTCCTCGCCCATGGGTTTAGGATACGCTCATTCCAATTACAGGGCCTCGAAAGAGACCTGTATTGTTATTTTTCGTCACTACCTCTCCGTGTCGGAAATGGGTAATTTGCGCGCCTGCTGCCTTCCTTGGATGTGGTAGCCGTTTCTCAGGCTCCCTCTCCGGAATCGAACCCTGATTCCCCGTTACCCGTGGTCACCATGGTAGGCGCCGAATGTACCATCGAAAGTTGATAGGGCAGACATTCGAATGAGTCATCGCCGCCGCGGAGGGCACACACACACACTAGCTGTGTCCCAATTCAGGGGCTGCATCCTTTGAAGGATGCATCCTTCGAAGGATGCAGCCTACATGGCCTTCGAAGAAGGCTCCACATGTAGCCTTCATTGGTAATTGGTAATTGAGCCACCAGGTGTGCCCTATTACCGCTCCTGTCACCTAGCTGTGTGTGAGAGGAGAGCTGCCATCCTGAGAACTATGGAGCCAGAATTGCTACTTTTTATTTTTATTTTTTATGTGTTACTGGAGGAGATGATGGAGTTTCAACCCCGGCGCCGCCGGTTCATTTATCTCAGACTTTGCCAAGACCATAGGCAGGTAAGTTGAACTGGTTTGCTGTATCCTTATTGACGGATTAAACATTGTATTTGTTGCTAGCATTTGGTTTCAACTAACTTGAATAAACTTATGACTCATGAAAACACAAAATACACATAAAGCGGTTTCAATGTTGACTTATACGTTGCCAAGATGCTATTTGATAGGCTATAGTTTATTCTCTTCACCATGGTCAATGTATTTAGACAGGTTTTCAACCCAGTTTGATTTGTAGGCAATTTAACCATCAAAAAAAATATATTTTGTTACTTTAATTTTCAAAATGAACTGTGGACTGTAAGGAACTAAATTTGTTAAAATATGCATGTAGAAATGTAAAGTAGGCCTACTGAAGTACCCCCCCCCCCCCCACACACACACACACACACACACACACACACACACACACACACACACACACCACACCACACCACACCACACCACACCACACCACACACACACACACACACACACACACACACACACACAGCAATACTACAAAACATGGTATTTAACAATATGATGCATTGTTGTACATCAAACAACAGTATAAAGTAGTTTCAATTTAACAACCTTTAACATATTCAAAAGTAAAATGCAACATAAACCGTAATGCAGCAGTAATATTAATGCCAAGCCATCATTGACTTCTCAATTTCTCTTTTCCTTCATCTCCTAAATCAGACCAGACCCCTGTACTGCAGGATTAACCTGAATGTCCCACTGCTGGACAGATTTTTTAGTAATTCAGATACACGTCCTGACTTTCGGCTGAGCAGGGAGGCCCTGACAGTGCTGCTGGATCTGTTAAATGAACGCTGACATGGATGGGGTTCCACAATCGAGACCCTGGTGTTTCTTTTCTGGCTGGCATGTGGTACATCATACAGGGTGGTCTCCAGAGCATTTGACATGCCTCGTTCCACTGTCCACCGCATTGTCCACCGAGTTGCAGAAGAGGTGGTGGCCATTCGCCACCAAGTAATTCACCTCCCCAACACCCCAGAGAAGCTGGAGGCAGTTTGTCGTGGGTTTGCAGGGCTGGCAAGACACAGAGATTTCCTGAAAGCTGCAGGAGCAATCGACGGCTGCCATGTCCGCATCAAGCCACCAAGCGGCCCTGATGGTCAGTGCTACAGGAACAGGAAACTGTTCCCGTCTATCATCCTGCAGGCAGTTTGTGACCATCAGGGCCGCTTCATTGACACCTATGTGGGCTGGCCCGGGTCAGTGCATGACGCACGAGTGCTCCGCCACAGCCCACTGTACAGGAGGTCAGTGTACCCTCCTCCAGGGCACTTCATCCTGGCAGACGGAGGGTACCCATGCCTCCAACGCCCACTCCCCCTCATCACTCCCTACAAGAGGCCAGTACAAGGTGTGGGAGCCCAGCGCTTCAATATTCATCATTCCAGGGCTCGCTCCATTATAGAGCGTGCTTTTGGGATGATGAAGACCAGGTTTAGGGCCATCTTCCTGCAAGCGCTGGAGGTGCACCACACCTTTGTACCTCACGTAAGTAAATTGAAAATACACTTGAATCTTTTTTATATATATATACAATTTTTTTATTTATCAATTTCAGGTCATAACAGCCTGTGCCATCCTCCATAACATCTGCCTTGAGGTTGGTGACATCATGGACCCGGAGGATGAGCACGAGGAGGATCAGGACGTGCCAGAGAATGAGGGGGAGCAGGATTTGGAGACAGTCAGTGGTGCTCCATGACGTGACCAGCTATCTGCAGCGGTGTCTGCCCTGGAGGAGGTACCCGCTGACCATGACTATTTGTAACAGGCAAGCAAGACAGCTATAAAGCTACAATGCCTAAGGAAAAAAAGGTGTTGCATGTTTATATTTTATGGTTTGATGTGAGTTCTTTTATTCTTCCCTCTTTCTGAAAATAGTGACATGGCAGCTGTCGATTGAGTCAGCCCTGCAAACCTGCTGGTAGACAATGCAGTGGACAGTGGAAATATGCTCTCAAACACTCAGGACACCATCCCAGATGATGTCCCACCGGCAGAGACTTTACCAGGGTCTCTATTGTGGACCATCCCATCCAGCAGCACCATCAGGGTCTCCCTGCTCAGCTGAATGAAAGCATGCATAACTTTTCCCAATCAATTTTATGTATTATTAATTTAAAGTTGTTTTTCTGTTGTTGTAAATAGTTGTTAAAATAAATCACTTATGTACAAATTGAAATTTACATGGCCAAAAAAAAAGTATGTTTGTTTATAAATTACTCCCATTAAAAAAAGTAATCAGTTTCCATATTTTTATTTCCAAATGCCAACTTATATATATTTATAGTAAAAAAAAAAAATGCTACGCTTCATTTACAACACTTTTCAAAATATAAATACCACTTAATTTGCATTGCCAAAATAACATGTGCAGAGAAAAAAGTGAAAAACAAATATATACAAAATTTTAAAGTGCGTGATTTATTTTTCTATCATTCTCTCAAGGAGAGAAAAGAGTCTGTCCATCCTCTCCCTGCTGTCTTGTGCCCTCCTTGCCTCAGTTTCCCTTTGCAATGCCATGTCTTCCCTCATAAGCTCAATGAGGTCCTCCTCACAGCCTCTTTTTCGGGCTCGGGCTGGGCCTGGGGCTGGGGCCTCCTCCTCCACTGCTGAACTTGGCCCTGGTTGGTCCTCAGGGATGGAGGCAATTAGGACAGGGGGGTTGTTGGAAGGCCTCTGTCCCAAGACCTCATCCATTTGGACAAACCACGGCCAAGTTGCAGCAGTGGATTTCCCGCTCACCCCCTCACCTGTCCCAGGACACTTGCAATCCTAAGGCAGAGCAAATAGACCATGTCTTTTGTTAACAACTACAACAACACATTTCAGCAAACGGGTCAATTGACTTGCTTACTTTGTATTTTTTTTTTAAGTTGTCCCATTTCTTTTTGGCCTGCAAGGGAGTGACCTTCCCCAACAGGTCCATTTTCTCCAGAATTCTCCTAAAATAAGAGAAAAAGGAAGGACTTATGAAAAAATATTAACACAGGGGTGCAATCTTAACATTAGAAAGTTACAGTTGTTTCTATAGAAAATACTCCAGAAATTATATGCCTGGATCCTCAAGTTTGATAAAAAAATATATATATTTGTAGACATATCTTGCATGACGGCACTACAAAAAACAACAACAACAGCAAAGTGAAAGACTATTGCTTTATGTAGTTGTCTCATTGCCATTATTTTTATAGGGTGAGGGCTATTTTTTTGTATAACCAAGAGGCAGCTAATGGAAATATTACAAAAGGTTAATGCCTTACCGCCAGGCCACAAGGGCAGAGTTTTTGGCCCCAGTAAATAGGTGGTCATTTTCGGCCCTCAGTTTAATAAATTGAGCGGTCTGCTCCTTCTACTTCAAGTTCAGCCTCAGACTACTTGACAAGAAACTGTGCAATTGTTACATTTTTAGTAACAGTTTTAGTGCTGCGGTTTTATTTACTTGTATACATTCTTAAAATTCAAGGCTAAAAAAAACAAAAAAAACCAATTTGTGTCTTGTTTGTAGGCGTAGTTCAAACATCTGAAAATTACGAAATCAAGAAGCATTTACAAGTCTTGTTTTGGGGGAAAATCATCTAAATGGAAGTAACCAAAGGCAGTCAGTTAGACCGTTTTTATATTTTACAATGTAATAACTTTGTTGAAATTAAACCCATAGCCTACAGCTATAGTACCCTGAATTCTGACCTAAATTGTTGTAATATTCTTGTTTTATTAAAATTACAAAAGAGTTCTGAGTATTTGTACAATGGCCATAACGGTCAAATTTACCACACACACACACTACAGACGGAATGTCGCGTATTTCAGTTTGCTATTTTCCCCGCCAGTGAAGATGCGCGTCACTGATGCCTATAGCAACTTTTTAGTTGTTTAAATAGGCCTATGCTATTGACCTTTTAAATATCAGCAATAAATTGTGAGGCGCAGAGGTTTTAACCTTGCTTGTGAGCTGGTGTCTGCATAGTGTTTACGATTCGAGGGATCTAAACATTTCCAATAACTCCAGAGCATTGTAAAGTCCAAAAGTCAAAATGCATTGAAAAAAGATGGTTCTAATCATTTCCATAATTCACAACATG
>CM042248.1:0-352500 GCA_023566225.1 Romanogobio albipinnatus | reverse complement strand
AAGATGAAGAAGAATCATCTGAACCTCTGTCTGAATCTGATTACTCAACCTCCGACAGAGAAGGGGGGAGCAACAAGAGAAGTTTACTTCCTCCAAAAGCACAAATAGATTTGTCCCTTATGGCAGCCATCTCTAGGCAGGAAAAGGGAAGAGTAAAACTCAGAATCAGATGAGGAAGTTAGGCCTCAACAAAGACGTGGTCCAAAAAGACAGGCAAAAACTGACAGTATCACTCCGATTCAGCTATTGCGGAATATGAGATTTCACAGAGATAAAAAGCTAAAATGATAACTGAATTGGGGGAAACGCTGAATGTCACTAAAAGCCTAATTGAACAGATGATTAAATACCATACAGGGTTATCCCTAAGATGGGAAACTCTGAAAGACCACAGTTCACAAGTAATTGGAGTGGACAGGAAGTGGAATTTAGGAAAGAGGTAGAGATTGTAAAAAACTACAGGATTGTGGCCATACCTCTCTGAAAAAGCTAGAGAAGGCTAGACTGAAACAAAAATGTTAGCCAGATTTAAAAAAAAGATAGTTGAAGACCTAGCTGGTTGCAGAGAAATTGCAAGTTGGGGGGCAGAAACTGATTGGTCAGAATTGTCTAAATTTGCAGTAAGATATGACCGAGAAACTAATAGAAGGCAAAGAATGAAGACAGCTCAGGACATAGCTGGGTAGTATTAACTATAATACTTATATACTTATTATATAAGTTATATACTTATATGGTAAGTATTACTGTATAATGAAGACAGCTCATGACATAGTTAAGTATAAGTATTGTGGTTAAGTTATAACTTATAGTTAAGTTAATTTAAGTTATTAACAGAGAAAGCTAGGGATAAACAAAAGTCTAACTTTCAAAAAGATAGAGTCAGATCAAATGACAGACAGAAGGTCAGGCCTAGTGGTAAAAAACCTAAAGAAACAACTTATCAAAAATCTAAACCACAGGTTAGGCCAGCGCAGGCAAGAAACACGGGTAGATCAAATGATTATATTGAGCCAGAAAAATGGGCCAAGATGTCTGACAAACAGAAAAGGGCCCACTTGAACAAAAAAGAAAAATAAGAAAACAGAACTTAAAAAAGATCAAACTCTTAAAAGTCAAGTCTAATAAGACAGAAAGAGAGAGTAAACAATAGGAAAGAGAAACGCTAGTAAAAGCGACTATAGCGTCCGAATTAGTAGAAAAAACAGCAGATAAAGATCTTTTTATTAATTATAAAGGTGTTCGGTTCCTTTTGGACACCGGAGCAGAAGTTACAACGGTAAAACAATTGCCTACAGAGGCCATTATTAAAGAAATGATGGACAAGGTTAAAAAAGTTAACTGGCTTAAAACGGTCGACCTGGGACGAGAAATAAATAGAGTTATAAACGAGACTCTACTACTGGAAAACGAATGAAGGAAATTACTCGAAACATATAAAGATAACTGCGCAAAAAGTAAAAATGATTGTGGAAAATTATCAGATAAATATGAGTACACTATAGGAATCCAAGCGCCACAAAGACAATAGTCACTGAACAAAGCTGCTTATGCAGAGATAAAACAAACCATAGGGGAACTGATTGGTAATAAAGTTATAAGCTAATGGGTTCTGGTCAGTCCCTATAGCTTAGGAAAGCCGACCGCGTGCTGCTTTCACTTTTGAAGGAAAACAGCCAATTTTTCAAGGATTCTGCAACTCTCCAAAAAATGTATTTAAGGCAACAATATTGGAAATCTTGGAGGGTTTAACAGTAACAGTGTACATTGACGATGTGGTGATTGCCACAGAAACAGTGGCAGAGCACATGAAAGTCTTAAAAGAAACTATAAGAAGATTGGTGGACGCTGGGTTTCTATTGAACCTGAGAAAACTAGAATTAGGAAAAGCAAGAGTCAATTTCCTAGGGTTCGAGATTTCAGGAACTGAAAGAGGAATTGCACAATCAACCCAAGAGAAGCTCACAGAGTTCAAAAATAAATAAATAAAATAAATAAAATAAAAATAAAAATTCAGAGATAAACTTGAAACAGTTGAAAAGCCTATTAGGAAGATTACATTTCATACGAGATTTAATTCTAGGGTACAGTGCTAAAGCAAAAATATTGTATAAAGCCACGGCTGGAGACAGCTTTAAATGGGTTGAAAACCTAGAAAAAATCTAAATGTGAGCTTATAGAAATGGCTTTAAACTCAGGGAGGATTATCAGAGGAGATCCTGATAAAAACCTGGTAGTTAAAATTGATAACAGTCCTGAGGAAAATGGAAGTTATTTTATATAACGAAGGTAATTTAAAATCACCAGTGATGTTCATTTCGCACGAAAAGCCGGCAAACCAGAAAAAGCATGAAAATATGTCATCAGTGGATATCCTAGCCACAATAGCCAGACATCTGCTTGCAATTAAATCATTGGCTACAGATAAATTAATAATTGTAATGGCTAAAGGTGAAAGTATCGATGTATTGGTAAGAGAAGCCAAAAATTTGGTAAATGAACAAAAGATGATGCACGTCTTTACATGGGCGAAATGGAAGAAATTAATCTTTGATAATCAGATAGAATTTAGAAATGAAAAAACTACAAAAAAGGAAAAACGGACCATAATAAACCCAAAACAACTGTGTTACTTTACTGATGGAAGTTCAGAAAAAGGACAAGTTTGGTGGGGATTTCTGGTCAAGCTAAATGGTAAAACTATCCACAGAGAAAAAGGTAGGTTAGAAGATAATAAAAGCCGCTGGAAGCTGATGTAACTGCTGTGGATAGGGCAATCTCACATATAAAAAATAGCAATCACAAAGATTGTATATTAGTGACTGATAGTGAATATGTGTATTTAGGGATTGTTCTGAACCTGGAAACATGGCAGAACAATAATTACCATATTGCAAAAGGAAAGCCTTTAGCACAGAAAGAATTATGGATAAATATTCAAAACAACTATAAGGTTGTTGAACCAAGGGTTTTGCATCAATCTAGCCACACTGTTCAAAGAATCTGCGTGCTGTGACAAAGGCAAGTGAAGGAATCCTGTCGAACGAACTGCACGATAAGCTAAAACATCCTTTAACAACATATCTTGCGAAATATTGTCAACAAATGGGACTGAATGTTCAGAACCTAAAAACAAACTATCACAAGATTAAAATTTACTGTCCTGATTGTAGGAAAGTAATGACCAGTGTTTATCATGATTTTGGAAAAATCAAAACTGATAAAGAAAACGTAGAAATAAGTTGCGTCCTAAAACAAAGAAAAATAATGTTTGTTTCTTAGTGATAGTGGACAATTGCTAAAATTTCGAACAAATATATCCATGTCAGCAGGCTACAAGCACAGTGGTTGTGAATAGTTTGAAGGACTGGATAAAGTACCGAGGTACACCCGAACGCGTTCGTGGTGATAATGTACATAATTTGACGGGTCTAGAAGTGGAAAACTTTTGTAATGAACAGGGTATCACGTTAATTAAAGCCGTTAAATATCAGCCAAGTTTAAATGGAATAGCTGAAAACTGGGTGAAAAGAAGTAAAAATTGGTTTATTAAAAATCAAAGTCAGGGAGACTGGGACATGCTAATTCTAGAATGCATCAATTTCCTGAATTATAGGGTCTAAAAAGACAACTCAAATTACTGAACCAACTGACACAAGAAAAAATCAGTTTAAGGTAGGACAATCATTTTATATATTGTCTAAACAAAAACAGGGACGTTTTTGGAGTAAAACGGGCACTGAAGATAAAGTAGTTGAATTAACTTCAAATACTACTGTTAGACTTGAGGCAAACGGAATTTGGTCAATTAGAAATCTTGTGGGGAGCAAAAATTAGACCTAAAATGAACAAACACAGAGTGACCTTTCAGCAGGACGTTAAGTGTCCAGCAGAGGGCGCTGTGGTGATGTTTAAAGATTTTAGTGATTCCCTGTTGGTGAAGACGTGGCATAGAGTGTGTCGAGAAGGCACTTCCTCTATTCGAAGGAAACCAACTGATAGTGTAATCTGTGGCAAACATGATGTTTGCAAAATTCCTCTGGGTAGGACCTCAAGAAATGAGGGAAGCCCCACCTGGCTGAAAGCGCAGGTGGAAAGTGTGGCAAAATGGTTCTGTAGTGACAGAAGCATTGGCCAATGTGCGATAGGAGACAATGGAATCTGTGGAGCATGAAGGAAGAGAACGCAAAATTGGATCGTTTGGCAGTACGAAATAACCACAGGAAGTTGTGGTTGTAAAAACTGTGTGGATTGTAAATTAAGATACAATCTTAAGGGCCAAGAATGTAAGTGTACATGGGGCAAGGAAGGTCAGCTCAGACGTTGTGAGAGGTGTGAGTTGCTCCTGAGAAAACGCTGGATGGTGGTGACCAGCCAGAAAGGGGTGTGGCAAACCAGGAAGAGTGGTGCCAGCCTGGGGTGTTTCCAGAATGATAAGATCATGACGGAGTGGGAAGTGAATCCCTTAGCCTTAATCTCTGAAAGAGAAAAGGCATTTTTATGGAACAGGCTGTTTATTTGTGGAGAACAAATAGCGTTCGATTCGGACCCGTTTCAGAAAGGGGGAGTTTTTGACAAAGCTTTGTCCAGAGACACTGACCTGAATCTATGGAAAAAAGTGGTGAAAGAATCATTGCATGACGGTGATAGTCTGGTGACCTAGAAAGAAAAGGGAAATAATTTTCTATAAAGAAAAGGGAAAGACAAGGAAAAAGTTTTATATGATCTAATAATGGATGTAATAAAGGAAATGTCTTTTTAGGGATGATTCCCTATTTATGTGCCAAGGGAGTGTAGTTACTATGTCTGGGAAACGGACCTCACGATCCAAGCATGTCGTCAGAAAACGTTCACAGGATCTGAGACCGTAAAAGTCAGACTAGGAACAGAGTAGCACAGTATAGTGTGACAGGTGAAAATCTAATTAACAACTACTTCAGATTATATGGGGATTGGAAGATCCATAGAGGGGGTTAAGGTGGAAAGATTGGTAATTCCTAAAAACTACCTCGATGAGCAAAGTAACCAATTGGTTCAGAAAGCAGGGAAAGATTAGGCTGCTATGTCTCTTTGTGTCTCTTTTTCTGTGTTGCAGTGTCAAGATGAGGAGAAAAAGGGACGAAGCTGAGGAGGAAGAAGAGGACGTTAAGACTGAAATGGAGAACCTTAAGTCTGTTCCTATATTCAGCATCAGTGTCATTGATAATAGCCTTTGTGATAATTTGCCTGGGCCTATCGGTGGAAACTAAAAATAGTATAAGGGGCATGGCGTCATGTACTGAAATCGAAAAAGTTGTGGGTAAAATTTGCTATAGACAAAACGTAACTCTAAATGGTGAGATAAATGGGCCAAAAATGATAAGAGAAATGTTCAAAGGATTTATTGCTAACATAGATAAATCATTTTGGAACTGTAATGGTACAAAACGTATTAGTGCCACAAAAGGGCCAATTCTGTATGGGAATAAGGTAATAAAAAACAAAACCAGGTTACAATGGACTAGCCTGAAGGCCCATAATCGAACTCATGTAAGACTAAAGGGTCTAGCCTATAACCTTACCGATGTAACCAATCTGACGTCTAGCTTACATGTTTATAAAATATGGAATAATCGTATTTTAGCCATATCAAAGACGGAAACATGGGATTGTTTGACAAAACGGGTCATTGATATAGTTCAGGAAACATGGATGGGCAAAAGTGGCATAGAAAAAGCCGTCAGTATGGACATAACGGATAGCCGCCCGAATAATAAAAAACGAGGTACTAGATCTGCTGATAAAGTTAGGATAACTAAAAACACATGGAATAACGCAGACCTTAACGATCCAGTACATAAGAATTATTGGCCGATAGGTTTGAAGCCACATGTACTAATTTTGGGCGTGTTTAAAAATAAACCCAAATCAGCCTATGAAGAGTTGAAGTGGGTGACTTGTGAGAATATGGTTATGCCACTTAAAATGTGTGAAAATCGTAAAGATTGCCCATATTTGACAAAATATACGTTTCTGAGTAGTAAACCAGAAAACCAGGTTTGGTATAATGTGGATATACATTGTAGATCCGAATACGGTAAAACTAGGGCCTGGATTTGTTATTTGGATAGCAACTCAAACTGGGATAATGTTATAATGGAAAAATATGGCAGAGATATTATTAAATTGTGGCATAATTGGATGAGTTCTAAAGATCCGAGTAATGAAATGGTTAAAGCGGAATCTAAGCGAACCACCTGGTCAATTAATGATACCTTGTGGAAAAACGGTGTAGGGGGAAGTAGACTTCACCCGCTAACCCTGGATTATGCACCACGAGCTGGATTATCAACAGAGCTGGCAAATGCATCAGGGATAATGGATTATATTATACATAATATTTCCGATCAGCAATATCGGTCAGCAATTGTACTTTATTGCATGGCAATGGAGGGTCCACTTCGTGTGACCTTTACGAACCAAGGTAGTTGGAGCAATCACAGTGATGTTAGTAATAAAGGGACATTGAGATGGATCGGTCTTTCAAACTTTCAATATCGAGTTTGGGATGTGTTCCCTGTTGCGATGGGTTTGGATGAGATATCTAGCCGAACAATCACATGGAGATCATTTGTGGGATATGAAAGTGGAAAAATATTTCCTATAACTATTTATTATAGAGGTAATAGCTCGTCTAGAGGTCTAAAGAGGGTAGTGTTGACTCATGGGTACTGGAGTACCAAATATTATTTGCCAATGTTGAAACCCAGTGAACATCGGGGTAGCACGGGTATTGACTATAAAGTATTGATTGCTTCACCTAATTTTGATATAAAACGAACAAGCCCGTTTTCAAGGCACAGTTTAAGACCTAGTGATTATCTGAAGGATGTAAGTAAAATTAGGTCAAGCATCTGGAAATTCGGAATTGGCAAGTTCCAATTTAGGAGAGATGAGTCTGTTAAATATTTATGGTTTCCAGCTCACGAGCAGACTTGTGACAAAAAGATGTTTGACGAATGGAGCGTTAAAACTCCTGGTGATGTGTTTAGCCCCAATCGAACTTGGTTACATAAGGGGGAACATGTATTTTGTACCTTTAAAGATTTGGTAAAAATAGGACAGGAAAAGTTTGGAAGCGAAGTAGGATGGGATGATATCAGCCTAATTACGCCTGGGGCTCCTTTAATGTTGATAGCAAAAAATCAAATCTTGAAGACATGTGCTTTTTCATCTCTGATAAAATCTCAGCAGTAACTGGGAGGATTTTTGATTTAGTAGACGATTATTTGGAAGGCTTTTCCATGGGCCCACATTTCTTGTTTGCTGCGGATTTTTCATCTCAATTGGTAAGGCCAACTAATGGGAATCTGTTCAAAGTTTACTGGAAATTACAGACCAAAGCGATTTTTTGGATTTTTGACAATGTTAAAGAATTTGCAGTCTAAGTGTGGGATTTATTAAAGGATTCATGGTTCTACATAAAGATAGGTTTGATCTGCCTTGCTGTCATCTTTATGATAACAGTATTGGTGATTGTGATTGTGAAATTCTCTGGGTTGGGAGTGGTATACAGTCAGATTTCAAAAATGGATGGTTCAGCAAAAGACCGGAAGGCACTCTTGTTGAGGACCGATGTGGATTGAGCGTGGGGCGCGTGGAAGATTTTGCAGGAACTGTGAGTTGTGTAATTTTGAGGGGCCTAATCTCTATATCGGTTATAAGACAGGGTGTTTCTGTGTGGTGGAAGGTGGCGGACTCCGAATGCTGGTTGATCACTTCAGAAATTGCAACGGCTGTCATTTCACAAAGAAATGGCTTACTCAAATTGCTCAAACACAAGCTCGCTGTGGCCCTGCCAAGCAAACGTGAACAGAGATATAGTTAGTATAATTATTATTAACATTTGGCTAATTCTTTATTGGTTGTCTGGGCTATTTTATAATAAACGGCAACAATTTTTTTTTTGATGTGTTTGAGCTTAGGCATGTACAATGTACTAAATGATTTTTCTTTAGTTTTAATCTTAGTATCTCAGCTGTTGCGTAGTGCTAGATATGTCAAAATTTTCGGCCATCGAGGCATTTTTGCAGTAATGATTTTTGCAGTCGAAATTTTTGTTTACAAATTTGCTAAATGTTATATCGACATATTTTGGTTGAAGTATGTTGGAATAGTTATTGCTATTCTGACATATATTTTTCTGATCACACTAAGTTATCAGAGAAATTATATGCTTAGGCCTCTTGTGGTGAGGCTGGCGGTACTATACTTCCTAGTGATAGTTATGGCCGCCAGTTCTCGGCACATAGAGGAACCAAAGTTGTTTATGTTATCAATTCTTGTGGGTGTGAACGACTACAGCAGAATGTTCAAGTTTATGGACAAGTGTACATTTTGGTGTTGTTGATATGTTCGACCTGAATGGTGCGAATGATTTATCTTTTGTTTTAATTATCATTTACTTTTGGAAAAGGAACAATTTAACATTTCGTTTTCATTGTTACTTTTTATGGGACAACAATTGATTTATCTTTTGTTTTAATTGTTACTTCCTTTTTGAAAAAAAAAAAAAGAAAAGGAAAAGTTAAACATTTGGTTTTTGTTGTTATTGTCCAACAATTGATTTTTCTTTTGTTTATTTGTCACTTCCTTTTGATAAAAGAAAAAAGGGCAAGGTTCAACAATTTGTTTTTATTGTTCTTGAACAACAACTGATTTATCTTTTGTGCTTATTTTTGAAAGAGAAAAAAATAATAATGATAATGATCATTTCTAGGGATTTGTGTGTTTCATTTTTTGATGTATCTGTTGTCTGATATTGGATATGTTGGGTTTACCAACTTAGGTAAATTTAAAGACAAATTGTTATCTGTTTTTATTCTGGCCAAATAAAAACAGAAAGCAAACAGGGGAAATTATGGGTATGAATTAGGGTTCATAGCAATATTTTTTCTTTTTGATTTTGTTGTCAATTTCGAAAAGACATTAGTTTTATGACCAATGGTATAACTTATGCCAGATATAACTAGATAAGATGAAGTTATTGTGGTTTTGTTTATGGTTTTGTGTTATAATAGGTGCCTATAGATAAACGGACATCTGGAGGAGCACCACAAAAGAGATCATGCAATGAGAGACATTGTAATGAATGTGAAAAGTATTGTTATCCATTGAGCCTAGAAGTATATAAAAGAGAGGTTTTTATATTTAACATTTTTGTGTTTATGTATAACATTTTTTATAACGAGTGTGTAATTAAACGGGGTTATTACATGGCTGAAAAAAGAACTATAACGTTTTATAAAGCAATGGTGGATTTTACTGACCCAAAGAGCACTCATAATTTTGACTACCAGGCAATGAGCTTTATTATTGCCATGAAATGGATAATTGTGAACTTAAACGAAGCGGTTGAGCTTTTGATAGGTAGACGGGCACGTGCTGCGCCGAAGTTTAAACCTGCGAGTGGAAAGGAATGGTAGTTCCTGGGTTTTGTAGACTGAAAGACAGGCACGTGGTAACGGCCAAATTGTCTTAGTCTATGTGATCGGTCCAACAGCTCTGCTTCCAACGTCTGTCTTGGGCCCACTGGGTGCCGAAATTGGTGGACGGAGGCTTATTGGAGAGTGATGCCGAGTTGGCTTTATCTCCTTAAGTGCTGAGGATAATGGATCGAGCCCCAAAGAAGAGGAACTCATTCTGCTGGATGTCTGTGCCAGACTTGGTACCGTGAGACGGTGAAGAATTTGTCGGCGCAGTACGGGACTGTTTGTGATTGGGTTCTTATGTCAAGAGTCTGAAACTAGGTGTCGATTTCATGAGTGTTGTTTGGATTATGTATTTCCGACTGTTTATGTTCTTAATGTTAAACTGGACAAATTGGATGTAATATACCCTGAGATTGGTAAAAGTATGTCCGTAAATTCAAGAGGGGGTGTTCGGGATGATTTTAATTAATGAACTTTGATGAACTTACAAACACACTTCCGGACACATACACACACACACACACACACACACACAAAAGACAAGATCCTAAACAAGAGGGAAGAAAAGGTCGAAAGAATGTCAAGGCATGGAAGAAACTGCAGAAGATGGCATCGTCTGTCTAGGGGCCATGACCATGCTATAATTTCAAGAGACTAGAGTTCCTTATTTGACGGACTCCAGTTCCTCTTTCGAGGGGTGATGGTCACGCTCAAGAGACTCGTGTTCCTACTTTGATGAACTTTTGTTCCTCTCTGGAAAAACCCAGATGCTTTCAACACCATCTGATTCTGTATAAATACTACGGAATAATTGCTACTCAGTGTGCATTCTTTTTGGGTTTTGATTGATGTACCATCATAGGTGAATACTATTCTCTATGATTATTTTGCTCTAACTGCTCTGCTGTATTATTTTAACTTGAATTGCTCGGACGAGAACAAGTTAGTTTTTTTTACATCTATTGCTTTTGAACTGCATACAAGGTAACTACCTGTATACTGATCCACTCATACAGAATTGTCTGTTTGAGATGGGCTAAGCTGAAGTATTATCTGTAACCTTTTGTTATTTTGCTAATCAATTTTTGTCATTGTATAACCAGTACTTTTATCTTTTGTATAAATAAATTTTCATTTTATAAAGACAAAGTATTGTATAATAGTTTTTACTTCAGCTTGTTAAAGACAGTTCTATAAAGAATAGAAAGAGCAAGTGTGTTACATCTTACAAGGCCAAAGTCAACAAACCTTCGATGAGAGATCCTGCAGGAGGGTAAGCATCATTTTATTAAAAAGGTTATTGACTATTTATTGATTTTAAATTGTTCATTTGAGGATATTGGCGAGCTAGGTGAGGCTTAGGCCTAATTCTGACCTGACAGCAAAAAGACTACTTATTTGCAATGGAGACATTGTATTTTAAGGGTTAATCAGGAACGGGAACGATACCGGTTTCCCAACAATCTGTATAGGCTACATGATAAGCGCTATTATATAAGCGCTTGCATAGACTCGACTCATATAACGTTAAACAAAATCGATAACGGCGCACAAACTGACGTCAAACAAAGGAGAGAACGGCGCACATTTTGACTTAACAAGCCTAAATCTCCGGTTTCACCGTCTACACGACAACGCTGTAACCGGAGTTTCTAAAAAACTTCACCCTGGCCGGAGTTTTCAAAAAAGTCCGGTTTCAGTAACCGGATACTGCGTTTGCGTGTGGACGAACAGCCAAACCGCATAGAAAAAGCTGCGGTTTTGAAAATACCCGTGTTCGTGTGGACAGGGCCCTAGACAACTGATTTGATCACATCATTAGAAACAAGTGTGAACTATTTTGAGTTGTTGTGTGTAAACGATGACAGCTGTGTTGTAGTTGTGTTTAACTTTTGCCACATGTATGTACCATTTTGCAACACAGTGCAAAATGTGTTTTAGTGAGTAAGAATGTGTTTAGAGTTTTGCAAAAAGAGTGGATGAGATTTGCAAACAGTGTCTTAACTACCTGAACTTGTTTAAGGTTTTGCCTACAAAAAGTGACTTATTTGACAAATGGGTTTAGGCCACTGAGCATTGGGTTCATAGAATGGGGTTTAGTGTTTTAGCGATTCTGAAATACTGTAAGAATATATGTACAAAATATGGTAGTTAAATGTGTTCATTACGGTGATTTACTTACTTCTTTTTGTAGTAGTCTGAGGAAGACATCTTTTTCTAGATGTGCAAGCAGGAAGTAAACTGATCTGGTCATGTGACCTTTCACGCTAGTTACATGACATTGGTACATTTTAAACAAGAAAATCTATTTTTTTCATTTAAAAATTACATTTCTTGCCCAGAGCCAACAGCAACACTTTTAGAGCTTTCAGAAATAAGAAAAAAGACACGGTCACGACCGGTGGGATTAAACGTGTTAAAATATAAAATGTGTAGTTAGTTATGCGATTTTATCCGGGTTTATAGTTTTATCCAAGTTTAATTTACAGTTTTATCATTTTTTCAACCAAAAAAAAAATGGTTGAAAAGATACTGCAGCATATGTGCTGCATGTCCAGTGGTCATACTTGTGCAGGCCATTTTGTGTCACATCCGTGGACACGTTTGCAGACTAACGCGTTGACAAGGAAGATGAGAGGGAGCTCACCCATTAATCAAAAACGTTACCCAAAAATAAAGGCGTGCAGCACATATGCCGCACTCCATCGAGGCGATGGGTGAAAATATGAATAATATGTCCTCAACTTACATTTATTAGAGACTAACGGGATATCAAATGACGTGAAGGCATACACATTTTTTAAATCCCTGGAAAATAAGAGCAGTGGGCGGAGCAGCATTTGCGACGCAAACATGCAGCATATGTGCTGACCACTTTTGGACAAAATTGGAAAAATGTCAAAAATCAATAAAAGTGCAACATATGAGAGACTAAACAGTTGAAATATGTAGGTCAATGAGAGTTCTGTTGAAATAAACAAAGAAAAGTGGTCAAAATGGCTGTGCATCACCTATGACGCACAATGTTGCAGGTCTGCAGCATATATGATGCAACCCTGCAACATATATGTTGTTCCCAACGCCCGGGTAAACTCTTCTCTTGACACTGCTATTATGATAATAACTTCATCACTGTCTATGGAAATAAATTATTCCAAAATAGTTTACAAATACCTGAAGCCTGCAAAATTATTTTGGCCACATTTCTCCTGGTGTGGTCCATCATCTTCTTGCTGGGTGTTATATTGATGCTCTCAGGAATTTTCGGAAAGTCTTCCACCACCTGCTTGGCCATCTAGAAGGAGAGCGGTGAACATTAATATGGGAAAAGGTGAGGACAATGTTTATGTAAAGCACTTTCCCCCTCAATTTACCAGCATCACAAAGACACTAGGGCTGTATACCTTGGAGAACCTGGCGATACGATACATACCTCGATACACAGGTCACGATTCAATACGTACCTCGATACAGAGCTGTCTCGATACGATTTGATACAATGTGACACGATTCGATTCGATTCAATAAAAATACATGGGCCAGAGCCAATTAGTTAATGCTGAACACATTTACTCAATTTATTGAAGACAAAAGTGCATTATAACAAAGTGCATTTTGCTTAAATATTTGCAACTTTAAGTGCTCTGATTTATTGTACACAAATTGTATTAATCTGGGAATTACCACAAATCAACATTTAACTTTCCAAGGGTACAGTCTGAGCTCACACAAGCACAAAATCTTCTTCTTATTATTCTTCTTATTAAATCTTCTTATAATTTTTTTTTTTTGTGACACCATGTACTGCCATAACATATTTCACTATGAAATCACTTAAATGCTACATCTTGCTTTAACATTTGGCACAACAACAAATCTAATCTACCTCATAACAGGATGGATTTTTAAAATCTTAAGGCTAAACCAGGTTTGTCCTCAAAAAGGCAGGTTGAACAAAAATCACTGCAGCAACAAAACAATAACCTGAGGATACTCTTGGTAATGCTAGCTTTATCTTATGACTTAAGATTTTTGTTCAAAAACAGAAGTTGGTCAACATGCTTTGAGCTTAGTACACTTCTCTGTGCGGTTACAATATCGCCTGCCGTAGAGAAAACGCGCTCCGAGGAGACACTAGTCCCTGGAATGCACAGGTACACTTTGGCAAGGCGTGACATTAGTGGATATTCATTCTGGTGCTCTTTCCACCAACTGAGTGGACTTCCCTCAGCAAGAGACAGGGGTGGTGCCTCCTTGTACCTTGACATCTCCTCTTCTGCCTGGGCCTGGGTGGTTCTTTGTCTCACCTTAGGACCTGCACTGTAAGTTGAACCAAGCAGATCAGCCAAACAGCACAAGTCCTTTTTCTTCTTGGGTGGTGGGCTGGCAGGAATGTTATCCTTGTCTTCCACATCATTGTCCTCCTCTCCTGGTATCACTTCAGCCTTTTCCTATTATGCAAAATACAGGTTTTCTATCAATAAACCCATAGTTAATTCTATAAAGAGCATATTCAAAGACATAGAATAGTTAGTTTGCCTTTTATTTAATGCGATGAACTGAAACCTTTACAATATATTGTTTTGCTAGTATAGTGCTTTACATGAAGTATATGTTTGAAACCCTTTATTTTTTTAAGCTCTAACATACTACAGGTATTATGAATTTGAAATTATGAACTGAATATTTTGTTTTATTACACTTGGTGTATATATATATATATGTGTGTGTGTGTGTTTGTTTTTTATGTTTTTTAACCATGAAATGCTAATGTTAATGACACAGTGAAAGGGCTTACCTGAAATAGTTCTTGAATTCTTCGAGCTTCTGCAGTGATCCTCAAGTATACTTCCTCTCGTTCATCATCAGGAAGGAAGGGCAAAGCTTTGAATCTTGGATCGAGTGCTGAACATACATACATGGTCTCTTTCTGCTGATCCATGTACCTCTTGCTCAAATCTTGGCAAATAGCCGCTTTGATTTCTTTCACTATCTCACTATCTGCTCTGCTCTCTTGGAAATCCTGGATGAGCTGAGCATGAAGAGGGGCCACAACTGAGAGTGTTGGAGAACTTTCTTTTGACATTACAAGAGTAGCAATCTTCATGGGCTTCATTGCATCCACTATCTCCTCCGCAGATGTAATGTCCGACTCACATAGGGTGCAAACTTCTTTCTCGGTTTTCCTAAGCTCGTTGGACAGAAGAGCAGCGGAGACAGCAGGTTGCTGCTCAAGAAAGCTCTCGAGCATATCATGCGCGCTATTCCAGCGCGTCACAACATCATTGATCAGTTTATGTTCAGGCAACTCCAGCAACTTCTGCTTCTGTCGAAGTACGTGGCTGGCTGTGGTACTGCGCTTAAAAAAGGTGGATATCCGTCTAACACGTCCCAATAAACGAGCAACAGCAGGAAGCTTCAGTGCACGCTGCGAGGCAAGGTTTAAAGTGTGAGCGAAGCACCTGAAATGCAACATACCGGCAAGCTCCGCTGCGACGCTCATATTTGCGGCGTTGTCAGTCACAATAGCTGGGTCTTTGGATACGAGGTCCCACTCCTCCAGCACTACTTTCAGTAACTCTGCAATGTTTGACCCCGTATGGCTCTCGTGCATGGCTCGCGTTTGTAAAACGTGCGACATCAGTTCCCACTCCTCGTTAACGTAATGGCAAGTGATTGTAACAAAAGCTTCCGTGGCTCGCGATGTCCACCCATCACAAGTCAGTGCCACTCGTGGGGCAGAACTCAGGGCTGACTTAACATTGTCTTTGACTTTGTCATACATCCTCGGTACTGCTTTGTCGGTCATGTAGCTGCGGGTAGGGATCACATAACGGGGATCTAACGTGTTGATCATAAAGCGAAAGCCTGTGTTCTCGACAACACTGTAGGGACATAAACCTTTGCAAATATAATGCACCACAGACTCCGTAATCTTCTGTGCACGGACTGAGTTAGATGGAAGCTTGGATGTTATGTTGTCCAAAGTAGTTTGCGTGGTGTCCCGTGTTTGTTTGGGCTGCGGCGAAGCTAGCTTGTCTGCATGGTGTCTTTGCAGGTGGGCGCGCAGGTTAGTTGTATTACCGGTATAGCGTATAGAAGCCTGGCAATGCTTGCAGATTGCATTTGTTTTATCGATCCCTTGGTTTCCTTCCTTTGCTTTAAAACCAAAATGTGTCCAAACATCTGCCTTTAGGGACAACGGCGCTTCTAAAATCTTCGACATTTTCCATGAGTTTTTTGAAAATCGCGGGCGCCGCTGCGCCCCCTAATGGCTGGGCGGAGTATCGATACTAAGGGCTAGAATATCGATACTGTATCTTTTTTTATTATATCGGTATGTATCTAAGAATCGATATTTTGAGCACACCCCTAAAAGACACCACAGCTGGAACCATCCCCCTGAAATGAATGTCCACCCAGTCTTTTGCTGCACACTGGACACTTCTCATCTCGAAATATTCCCTGTTTGTAGGAAAAATACAGTATGTGGGGTTGTGGTGATCTTCAGCAATATCAACTATGCTAATATGCTAATATTTTTAATATAAAAAGGTTACAGGTTGTTTAAATAAGCTAACATACTCAAATTTTCTGCACGCTTTTGTGGCGACGTTCATCTCATTAGTACCACGTTGAGGGTCAACCACGAAAAGGGTCTTAGTTATCTCATGTAGATACTAAATAGAAGAAAAACAAAACAACACAAAAATAAACATTATATGGGTGTATCCATGGTAATCTATAATAGCTCATACTACACTATATTATTATTTGCAATCATTTTACTTAACACAAACTTCCAGTGGTTTTTGTTGACATTTACAAAAGAGACGACACCATCATATTGGTCAAATTTGACCTGTATATCAGAAATGTAAATGATCATATCCATGTACTGTACAATATGTATACAGGGAGTGCAGAATTATTAGGCAAATGAGTATTTGGACCACATCATCCTCGTTATGCATGTTGTCTTACTCCAAGCTGTATAGGCTGGAAAGCCTACTACCAATTAAGCATATTAGGTGATGTGCATCTCTGTAATGAGAAGGGGTGTGGTCTAATGACATCAACACCCTATATCAGGTGTGCATAATTATTAGGCAACTTCCTTTCCTTTGGCAAAATGGGTCAAAAGAAGGACTTGACAGGCTCAGAAAAGTCAAAAATAGTGAGATATATTGCAGAGGGATGCAGCAGTCTTAAAATAGCCAAGCTTCTGAAGCGTGATCATCGAACAATCAAGCGTTTCATTCAAAATAGTCAACAGGGTCGCAAGAAGCGTGTGGAAAAACCAAGGCGCAAAATAACTGCCCGTGAACTGAGAAAAGTCAAGCGTGCAGCTGCCAAGATGCCACTTGCCACCAGTTTGGCCATATTTCAGAGCTGCAACATCACTGGAGTGCCCAAAAGCACAAGGTGTGCAATACTCAGAGACATGGCCAAGGTAAGAAAGGCAGAAAGTCGACCACCACTGAACAAGACACACAAGCTGAAACGTCAAGACTGGGCCAAGAAATATCTCAAGACTGATTTTTCTAAGGTTTTATGGACTGATGAAATGAGAGTGAGTCTTGATGGGCCAGATGGATGGGCCCGTGGCTGGATTGGTAAAGGGCAGAGAGCTCCAGTCCGACTCAGACGCCAGCAAGGTGGAGGTGGAGTACTGGTTTGGGCTGGTATCATCAAAGATGAGCTTGTGGGGCCTTTTCGGGTTGAGGATGGAGTCAAGCTCAACTCCCAGTCCTACTGCCAGTTTCTGGAAGACACCTTCTTCAAGCAGTGGTACAGGAAGAAGTCTGTCCTGCATGAAAATCATGTTTTTCTTGAAGGATGCAATGCTCCATCACACGCGTCCAAGTACTCCACAGCGTGGCTGGCAAGAAAGGGTATAAAAGAAGAAAATCTAATGATATGGCCTCCTTGTTCACCTGATCTGAACCCCATTGAGAACCTGTGGTCCATCATCAAATGTGCGATTTACAAGGAGGGAAAACAGTACACCTCAGTGTCTGGGAGGCTGTGGTTGCTGCTGCACGCAATGTTGATGGTGAACAGATCAAAACACTGACAGAATCCATGGATGGCAGGCTTTTGAGTGTCCTTGCAAAGAAAGGTGGCTATATTGGTCACTGATTTGTTTTTGTTTGGTTTTTGAATGTCAGAAATGTATATTTGTGAATGTTGAGATGTTATATTGGTTTCACTGGTAAAAATAAATAATTGAAATGGGTATAAATTTGTTTTTTGTTAAGTTGCCTAATAATTATGCACAGTAATAGTCACCTGCACACACAGATATCCCCCTAAAATAGCTAAAACTAAAAACTACTTCCAAAAATATTCAGCTTTGATATTAATGAGTTTTTTGTGTTCATTGAGAACATGGTTGTTGTTTAATTATTAATGTTGTAAAATGAATCCTCAAAAATACAACTTGCCTAATAATTCTGCACTCCCTGTACATAAAAATGCATAATCATAAATCGTTGCACTCACTTGACTCAATTGTTGCCGTTCCACCCTCTCCTTTGTGCCATGTAAAATGACATCTGTAGTGTAATGGCTTAGCTGGTACACATGTGCACCCTTTGCCTTGAGTAAAGCTCTTATATAGCACTCAATTGTCTGAAAACAGTGATAAAGCATTGCAATTATTCCATTTATTTCAATTAGTACATACAATGAGAAAAAAACATTTAGTACTTAGGCATTTTCTTAAGTAACAAAATATGTAATTCTACAATTTTGTATTTACTGAATATTTCTGTTATGATATGTGTACATCTCCATATAACCTCCCTTCTGGCTTCAGTGTTAGGAATTCCTTGTGAAATAACCGATACTCCAGATTGTCAGACTTCAGAATGGCTACAAGCAGCTCGCGCTGCTTAGAAGCTGGCTTACTCCATAGCATGTTAAAGTCCTCATGAAATCAAAATTGACCATATTTACTTTGTAATCGCAAATTGCTAGTTTTGTGGTGAACAATCCATCCGTGCAAGTCAATCCGCATCAAAAAATTATTTGGCTTCGTAATCTTTAATCAAAATCTGAAAATGCTCCTCCCCCTCTACATTGGTAGGCCATTTTTGATGACGTCTGTTTGACGGCTTGGGCTTCGACATGCCATCATTAAACACGCCCATCCAGCTGACAGTCTGCTGCCCGCAAGCTACTAATAAACAGAGATGGCGAGGAGGTGCGTTTTAGGTTGTGGCTCTCCCGAAACACTTTTTCCAATCCTGAAAAATCCCTGGCTGCGGTCCCGATGGCTCGATTTTTTGCATTTTGAGGAAGGAGGGATATCAGATAGGTCGCGGTTGTGTTCTAAGCACTTCACACGAGAATCCTTCAGAAACTGGACTCAACACGAGATGGGATTTGTGCGATATCTGTCATTAACAGATACGGCTATCCCGTCAGTGTACACTGTTGGTACATCTAATCACACATCACAAAGTTTGACGGTAAGTGGAACTAGCTAAAACCAACAAGCTCTTTGAACGTTGAATATCATACAGAGCTGCCAACATAATTTGATGTCATATTATGCATAATTACGCCTACGTTTCTATATCCAATCAGGTCGAGGGGGGGTAAACAAACCACGCCCTCTGTTCTTCTCATTTAGTATTCCGTTTCTCTCGGAAATACGTCTAATCACTGAAATAAAGTCGTTTGCAACTTCCGGTTCACTGGGACTTTAATCTGTGAATGATATGAACTTCGGTAACAAAATTGCTTTCCTGAATATATGCAATAAATAGATTTATTTGTTGTACAACAGGTTTTTTATTCACTTTTGTACTATTTTCACAAGTAACGTGTAATTTTTCACAACAGATCAGCAAAACTGCACTTTTTAAAACATTTCAACATATTTTTGTGTTAGTACAGTTCACAAAACCATAAAGTGTCCTTTTCACAACAGCAAATAAGTGTTTCACATATATAACTGCTTAATTCACAGTATTGCCTCTTACTAAAGAAAAGGTTGGCTAAATAGAAGTTCTGTGAATTGAATTGCATCAATTCACAGAAATTCAATTTAGCCAACTGAAAAATGTATATGTGACCAGTCACTACAAAATGTGGAGAGCTGATTTTTTTACAGTGTATCACATTTTTAATTTGCATCTCTACTCGTTCAGTTCAATACATTTGTCTATTATTTAATTCAACTGATCTTAAGGCTTAAACCAAATGTTCTCATTACATATTACAATAATATTGTCTTTGACACAATCATTGTGTGGACTTAAAGTGCAACTGAATGAAAGCCTGTGATCAGGTTTTGAAAGAACGACTCACTGTGTTACAAGTGTGATCGGTTTGGAGTTTTGTAGTTTAGAAAATGTACACCTTACTTGTAAGGTACCAAAGCCAATGAAAAAAAGCCTGCAACTTAATCACCTCTTCCTCTACAGGGACTGCCTCTGCAGGAAAGGAAACTGGTTCAGGACTTGAACTTTTCTGTCTCTCTGTCACATCCTTGTGGATCCTTCTTTTCTTTTCCTGAGGAACAGGCATGTTTTGTGGAACAGAAAAGAATGTGGGTTTGGATTTAGTGGCTGGGAGACGTTGTTCCTTCTTCATCCAAGTTTCTTGAGACTGATCAATCGTAGGTGGCTCAGGTTGGAGCAACAGCTTTTGAGGAAGCTTATGTTGAATTATATTCTCTCTGTATATCGTGCTTGCAGAGACCGATGCATTCTCCTTATGAAGGTTCCTGGTCTGACTTTTGTTTCTTTTTGCATTATGGAATGTTTGACTATTCCAAACCACCTTTCGATGTGACAGTTGGTATCTCTTGTTTTTGGTAGTTTCTCTGTTGTCACACACTCCCCTTCATGAGATTCATACCTAGCCAGGTCTCCCAACAGCAAGCCACTCCAAAGAGGAAAATAGCAAGGTATGTATCAAATAGGACAGTGAGGATGCCTGGACAAAAGTATGGATTGTTCTCTGTTGCAAACCATGTCTCAGCTCCCACTTCTTCCTTCACCTCTTTCATGATCTGGTGAAAACAAGCAGAGAATGGTGATCTGCCAATGATGGTTGTTGCATGTCTTCTGTGTTCACTTTCACACATTTCCCAGTCTTTGGATGGGGTAGTGTCTTCCAGTGTATCCTCTTTGGATCCTGAAATTACACTCTCCAAAAAATGCAGACATCCTTTGACCAGGTTTGTGGGGTTGTGAGCAGGGCACATAATGCACGGAACACACGTCTTGATTCAGACATGGTGCTGGCGTTTTGGAGTCTTGCGAATCCATATGTGGCAAAGTCTCTCAGTCCTTTGTCATTGGTTTGCCTAGAGATTGCCTGTCTGAGAGCAAATGTTCAGGACAGTATAGGACTTCATTTCATCTCATGATTTTGTTCCCATGCAGAACTCATATGCTCTGTCGAGGTAAGAGCTGATGTGCTCTTTGTTGACACTTTGTATCAATGCCCAGCTGTAATCAATCTCCACCTGGTGAACATGTATTTGTGTGTTTTTTGACAAATGCAGTGTAAATTGCATGAGCCAAAATGTGATTGGTGGTACGGAGTGATCAATGGAGAGCATTTCACAAATGGGAAGAGGTGGTGCATCTCCAGTATTTCCTGGAAGAGCGAGTGCATAGTACAACACACGCTTTGGTTGTTCCGGGATTTTGGACACAACTCCTCCAGTGGCATCAAGATAGAGGGACACAGGAGCCCTACTTCGCAGATGATGCACAATAATGCTGATGCCACACTCTGTGTATAAATGAACAATGAATGGATTCATACTGAAAAGCTGTATGCAGTAGTGTACCTGGTATTTGGAAGTATTTTGTGTCACATTCCTTGAGGATTGTCTGCATTAGGTATACTTCCATCATGATGTCAGAGTGAATGGATTCCTTTTTCCTCATTTCTGAACCTATTACTTTCAACACTTCTTTATTGAGACATTCAGTCATGTTCCCAGCCAGGAGTTGCTCCTTTGGTGTTGATTGAAGTGTGCTGTAAAAGTGCTGACTGGGTCCCTGCCCAATCTTTCCTCTTTTTAGGTAGGTTGCTGACCTAGCCTTTTCCTCTGACAGTTTGTGTTGTATCTCTCCAGTTTGTTGGACCAATATTTTCACAGCTTGGCCCAGTGCAGCAGGATTATTTTGCATTGTCAAAGAGTATTTGGCTTGGCAAGAGGGGAATGTGCAGACTGCTTTTATATTTAAATATGGAAGATTTTTTTTCTGCTCCAGAGCTGCTTGACATGCTGATATGTAAATGAAAGAGTACAACATGGATTTTTTTCTTTAAAGCTGTCATACACATGGTCCGTCCAAGGTTTTCTTAATATTGAGGACCCTTTTTGTGGGCTGATCATATCCCATTTTTGTCTTGTCATAGAGATAAAAAATGTTTTTTTTTTTTTTACATCTGGACATTGTCTCCAAACATTTGCTGCAGGATCTCCTTCCTGTACCGTCATGACCTCAGGTGGAGTCTTTACACCCTCTGAGTTAGTGTCTGGACCCAGGTCTAAAGGTTCTGAGTCCAAGTCTGGCTCCAGGTCTAAAGGTTCTGAGTCCAAGTCTGGCTCCAGGTCTAAAGGTTCTGAGTCCAAGTCTGGACCCAGGTCTAAAGGTTCTGAGTCCAAGTCTGGCTCCAGGTCTAAAGGTTCTGAGTCCAAGTCTGGACCCAGGTCTAAAGGTTCTGAGTCCAAGTCTGGACCCAGGTCTAAAGGTTCTGAGTCCAAGTCTGGAACCAGGTCTAAAGGTTCTGAGTCCAAGTCTGGACCCAGGTCTAAAGGTTCTGAGTCCAAGTCTGGACCCAGGTATAAAGGTTCTGAGTCCAAGTCTGGACCCAGGTCTAAAGTTTCTGAGTCCAAGTCTGGAACCAGGTCTAAAGGTTCTGAGTCCAAGTCTGGACCCGGGTCTAAAGGTTCTGAGTGTGCATCATTTTCCAAGGTGCTAGACTTATTTCCATTGAAAGATTGTGAGTCCAAGTCTGCCTCTCTTTCCAAAGTGTCTCTTTGAAACTCGCTTTCCATGTGTGCCATTTCTGTGGAACAAAAGTACAGAGCACTTCAATCAACACACACTGAAAAATGGTTTTTTTTATTCATCCAAAAATGGTTTCATTTATTCAATTAAAATGTAGGGTAATGGCTCACATCTATATTTGAGCATAACTACTATTTTCAACTTATATCATCATCAGCATATAAATATTTCCTTGTTGCCTGTTTTATAATTGTCCATGATTGTAAAAATGTGCGTATCGTGTTAGTAAATAAATGTAGTGCATGAACCATACATTTATGAAAGCCTAAAATATGAAAAATATGCCTTCATATAATAGTAAAATCAAGAAAATATTAATGTTTGGAAAATAATAACACTTTTGTACACACTAACACATAAATTTACATTACACTATTAGTTATTATAATATGTTATTATGGAATTAATACATCATGACAAACTTAATAACAATTTATTCATTACTTAAATCAAATAAAAATCAAATCACTTTATTGTCACTCTACCATATGCACAAGTGCAACAGTAGGTGAAATTCTTAGGTGCAGTCCGAGCAAACATAGTAGTCATGACATGACATGTACAACATTTAAGCAACAACAGATTATACATCTGATGCGCACACAATTACTCACAGCACAGTATACACTACAATAAAAAATAAATAATTTACACAATGTGAGTGTAGTTCTCACAGCTTTAAACAATATACACATACTTACAAAATACATATACTTTAAACAATATACACTAAACATACATTAAACAGTATACATTAAGCTATAATAATAGTAATATACAATGTACAGTATACAATATGTTCACAAATAGAAATCCGATGTACAATAGATGCTATATGATAAATAAATGTGTATATAATGTGTGTGTATCTCCAGTGGGTTGTGCTGAGTGATATTCTGTCCAGTGTGTGTTATGATCCTGATGGATCAGGAGTTAAGTAGTCTGATTGCTTGTGGGAAGCTGTTGTTCTGGAGTCGGCTGGTGCGTGTTCTGATGCTGCGGTACCGCCTGCCTGATGGGAGCAGTGAGAGCAGCCCATGGTTCGGGTGGCTAGAGTCTCTGATGATCCTCTGAGCTCTTTTCACACACCGCCTGGCATAAATGTCCTGGAGGGAGGGAAGCTCACCTCCGATGATGCAGCTGGCCATGCGCACTACCCTTTGCAGGGCTTTGCGGTTGCGGGCGGTACTGTTGCCGTACCAGGTGGTGATGCAGCCAGTCAGCAGGCTCTCGATGGTGCTGCTGTAGAAGCGTGTGAGGATGTGACGGTTCATTCCAAACCTCCTCAGCCGTCGCAGGAAGAAAAGGCGCTGATGAGTCTTCTTCACAACGGCCTCAGAGTGGACGGACCATGAGAGTTCCTCTGTGATGTGGATACCGAGGAACTTGAAGCTGCTGACTCTCTCCACCGGTGCTCCATTGATGGTGATGGGGCGGTGTTCTCTCTCATTCCTCCTGAAGTCGACCACCAGCTCCTTGGTCTTGCTGACGTTGAGGGAGAGGTTGTGCTCCTGACACCATCGTGTCAGAGTGTGCACCTCCTCTCTGTAGGCTGTTTCATCATTGTCAGTGATGAGACCTACCACCGTCGTATCGTCAGCAAACTTGATGATGGTGTTGGAGCTGTGGGTTGCCACACAGTCGTGTGTACAAGGAGTACAGGAGTGGGCTGAGAACACAGCCCTGAGGGGCTCCGGTGTTGAGAGTCAGTGATGAGGAGATGTTACTGCCCATTCTGACCACCTGGCGTCTGTTTGACAGGAAGTCCAGGATCCAGCTGCATAACGAGCTGTTTAAGCCTAGAGCCCGGAGTTTAATGTCAAGTATGGAGGGCACAATGGTGTTGAATGCTGAGCTGTAGTCTACAAACAGCATTCTCACATATGTGTTCCTCTTATCCAGGTGGGAGAGAGCAGTGTGTATAGTGGATGAAATGGCATCATCAGTGGAGCGGTTTGTGCGGTATGCAAACTGCAGTGGGTCCAGTGAGGGGGGAGAACAGAGCAGATGTGGTTTCTGACTATTCTCTCAAAGCATTTGCTGATGATGGGGGTCAGAGCAACAGGACGCCAGTCGTTTAAGCAGGTGGTTTTTGACTGCTTAGGTACAGGAACAATGGTGGACGTTTTGAAGCATGTGGGGACCACGGACAGGGAGAGGGACAGGTTAAAAATGTCCGTGAAAACTCCAGCCAGTTGGTTCGCGCACGCTCTGATCACGCGGCCCGGAATGCCGTCTGGACCCGCGGCTCTTAATATGCTTAGACTGAGCTCGGCGTTGTGCCTCGTCAGTGAGTGAGTTCGCGATGTCTCACAGTTCAATCAAATGAACGGGGACGCGCGTGCATAATATTAATACCCAAAAATACACATGAATATGAATATTAATATTGCTCACAAAAACAAAGTTTGAAACTGCTCGAATAATCCTCCACCACTGTAACAACAATAAGTTCTGGGGAATAATTAATTCAAATGGTATGAATATTCATGAGTTTATGAATATTATTAGCTTGTTGTACAGAAAAATTAACGTATAACGGAACCTTTAATCATTTAAAAGTAACCTTTATCCAAATTGATTTCTTCATCAATTATCAATCTTACAAACCTTAAGAAACATTGATTTGTTTGATCAAGACAAATAATATCTCTTATGTTTGCACAATTTGTATTACTAAAGTAATAACACATGAAAATCAAGCTTAAATGGGTAGCTTAGATCTTACGCTTCAGTGACTTCGAGATTTGTGAGCAAAACAATACGGATTCAATTTAATGCAATTATTGGGTTTTAATAAAACAACTACAGAATACAAAGCTACGAATCACACGGGGGTAAATATGCGTATATATAGGAGAACAAATGATATGGTACAAACAAGGAAAGATCAAACTTAATAAAATCAAAAAGAAAAGAATGATGGAAAGAGAGAATTCACGAGGGGGAGAGAGAGAGAGAGAGAGAGAGAGAGAGAGAGAGAGAGAGAGAGAGAGAGAGAGAGAGAGAGAGAGAGAGAGAGAGAGAGAGAGAGAGAGAGAGAGAGAGAGAGAGAGAGATTTCAATCACTTCACCAAAACCCTTCAGACATTTATGATTTCGTGAATCAGGATTAATTAAGACAACCTCGTACAAGCAGTTAAAGGTGAAATATAATACTTGCATTAGGCTCTCTCGTGTACGTGTCTGAGTTCGAATCGTCGTGGAAGTTCGCTAAGGAGGTGAGTCCGGATAATTTCGGTGAAGTTCAGGAAAGTCGCTCCAGAGGTTGCAAGTCTCTCAGTCTTGGCTGGGTGCCAAAGGAATCCCTCTCTCAATGGCAAGAAATGCCAGGGTGGTCTTTTCGGAATGGCAAGGATGCCGTGTCTCTCTCAATGGCAAGGAAGCGCTGAGTTAATGATAAACTTCTGCTCTTATAGGCGGAGTGGCCGAGCCCGTTTTATTGAAGGATCCAATCACGTCCGTGGAAAGAGAAGGCGCGAGTTTTTCATTGTTCTTTGTTCCTGGACACCCCTTGCTCTGAGTTAATCAGTAGGGTGGAAATTCTAAAGCCTCTATTTCTTCAGAAAGCTGGTATTTTTGTAATAATGCATCGTGTAGTAACTTGTGAATGAGATTCGGTACAGTCAGGTTTCTGCGATCGAGAAGGTACCAAACACTATCGTTCTGTGATTTGAGAATACAGAGGTACAAGCATTTTTACAATTAGTGGCATACCAAATCAATTTTACATACAGTAAACATCCTAGCTATTCTAATCCATCCTATGAAGACATTACCACAACAAAATATATATATTTAAACGTTATTGAGGCCGTTTGGGGAAAAAGTCCATTCATGGCTGAATGGATGTGTGTGTGTGCGTGTTTCGAAACTTCACGTGGTCATCTGTGTGTGTGCGTGCGCTGAAGTCAGCAAAACGTCTATGTATTGTGCCGGTTGTACAAAAGATATGTGTTTGAGGAGTCACAAGAATGCCCTGAGGCTATGAAGTTTGGTCATTGATTAACGCTAGCTAGCCAGTCCACATACAGAACCTTTGTCCGGTATGATCTGATTAGCAGAGTCAGAGATACTGATGGAGGAGGGCAAGCTTCGGACATCCTGCCAGCTGCCAATGCTGCTACAGGACGTTCACCCGCCGGAAGGATCGGGTTACATCCGCTACAGATACGGAGAGTGCACTAACCTCTGTATCTTCAGCCACGAGCTCTCTCTCCGCGAGGGCGGTGTTAGTTCCCTCAAAGCGAGCATAGAAGGTGTTGATCTCGTCCGGGAGAGAGGCAGCGGTGTTCACGGTGGAGTTTGTGTTCCCTTTATAGTCCGTGATGGTGTTAATTCCCCTCCACATGCTTCTAGAGTCGGTGGTGTTGAACTGTCCTTCAATCTTGTCCCTGTACTGGCGTTTTGCTGCTCTGATGGTTTTCCGGAGGGCATAACTTGCTTGTTTATGCTCCTCCGCATTACCAGAGTTAAAAGTGGAGGTCCGCGCGAACATCCCCATTTAGCCACGGCTTCTGGTTTGGGTACAGCCGAATTGTTTTGGTCGGAACAACGTCATCTACGCACTTCCTGATGAAACACGTTACCCTATCAGCATAGACCTCGATGTCGTCATCAGAGGCCGACCGGAACATCTCCCAGTCCGCGTGATCAAAACAGTCCTGTAGCATAGAATCTGATTGGTCCGACCAGCACTGGATGGTTCTGAGGGCGGGTGCTTCCTGTTTCAGCCTCTGCCTATAAGCGGGCAAGAGGAGAATGGAAGCGTGATCTGATGAATAATAATGTATACTGTACATTGTATATTATTATTACTATAGCTTAATGTATACTGTTTAATGTATGTTTAGTGTATATTGTTTAAAGTATATGTATATTGTTTAAAGCTGTGAGAACTACACTCACATTGTGTAAATTATGTAGAGTTTACTGTGCTGTGAGTAATTGTGGGCGCATCAGATGTGTAATCTGATGCTGCTTTAAATGTTGTACATGTCATGTCATGACTACTATGTTGCTCGGAACGGCACCAAGAATTTCACCTGCTGTTGCACTTGTGTACATGGCTGTGTGACAATAAAGTGATTTGATTTGATTTTGATTTGATTTGCCGAATGATGGGCGCAGGAGGGACTTGTAACCATCCTTGAAGGGAGAGTAGCAGTGGTCCAGAACTCGGTTCCCTCGCGTGTTGAAGCTAACATGTTGGTGGTATTTGGGTGCGATGCGTTTGAAGTTGGCTTTGTTAAAGTCCCCAGTCACAATAAACGCAGCCTCAGGATGCGCGGTTTCCTGCTCACTCACTGACCTATACAGTTCCTTTAGTGCCCGGTCTGTGTCGATATTAATCATATAGCATGTTCATTAGTTGCTGATGCAGTAATCATTAATAAATTGTTATTTATGCTATATGAACAATAAATGGCTCATACATTAAGTCATGATTATCTGTGTATTAGTTAAGCATTAATTAATGCATATGAGTGCACCTATAGTGTAAAGTGTTAGCAAAAAACACTCAAAATATAATTTATTGCTTAATAGGCAAGCCTGAGTATTTCATTTAGTATTAGTATAAAGGCCTATTTTTCATATTTCCCGCCTTTTAGAAATGTACTGTTAATGTAAATATATTTACCAACTGTAACGTACTGCTCCGAGACAGAGGTTGAGAATCCAAATGCAGCTTTTAATAAAAGGGTAATCCACAATCGTAGTCAAAAGTACAGGCAAAAAGGTCATACACGGGAAAGCAGTCCAAACAGGCAAACAAGGCAGGAGTGACAGGCAAAAGGGTAATCCGGGAGACAGGTAAGAAATCCAAAAACCGACAGACATGAAACCAGGGAAACGCTCAGAATTGCAGTGAATAACAAAACAAGACTTGGCAATGACTGACAGAATGAACAGGCTTATATAGGGTGAGCTAACTAGGAAATGAGGTGCAGGTGGATGTAATCAATGGGTGTTGAAGAGTCCAGGCAAAGGATTATGGGTGATGTAGTCCTAGATGGAGTGACAGTCTGGAGTGGAGTGCCCTCAGGTGGTTCACATGGGCACTCACACAGGACGAATTGTGACATAGCCCCCCTCCTAAGGAGTGGCTTCCAAACACTCCTATAATAATAATACCGGAGGGAGGTGGAGCGGAGGTGGACCAGGGGGTGGGATGGAGGGCCAGGCCCATGGAGCGGAAGAGGGCCTGGAGACCAAGCAGAAGACCAGGAAGGAGCAGGCTGAACAGATGACCAGGGTGGTGCAGGCCAGACAGATGACCAGGGTGGCGCAGGCAGCCAGGGTGGAGCAGACGACCACCACAGCGCAGACGAGGTTGAAGACCCCCACGGCTTGGCAGACGACCACCACAGCAGTGCAGACAAGGTTGAAGACCCCCACGGCGGAGCAGACGACCACCACAGCAGCACAAGCGGTCTTGGAGACCCCCACGGCGGAGCAGACGACCACCACAGCAGTGCAGACGGTCTTGGAGACCTCCACGGCGGAGCAGACGACCACCACAGCAGTGCAGGTGAGGTTGAAGACCCCCACGGCGGAGCAGACGAACACCACAGCAGTGCAGGTGAGGTTGAAGACCCCCACGGCGGAGCAGACGACCACCATAGCAGCACAGACGGTCTTGGAGACCCCCACGACGGTGCAGGCTGAGCAGGTGGCCCGGTTAGAGTCCTCTCTGGACTCGTGACTGGAGGCGGAGCCCTCTCTGGACTCGTGACTGGAGGCGGAGCCCTCTCTGGACTCGTGACTGGAGGCGGAGCCCTCTCTGGACTCGTGACTGGAGGCGGAGCCCTCTCTGGACTCGGGACAGGAGGCGGAGCCCTCTCTGGACTCGGGACAGGAGGCGGAGCCCTCTCTGGACTCGGGACACGGGCCGGAGCCCTCTCTGGACTCGGGACACGGGCCGGAGCCCTCTCTGGACGTTGGTCAGTGGCCGGAGCCCTCTCTGGACGTTGATCAGTGGCCGGAGCCATCTCTGGACGCTGGTCAGTGGCCGGAGCCATCTCTGGACGCTGGTCAGTGGCTGGAGCCATTTCTGGACGCTGGTCAGTGGCTGGAGCCATCTCGGGACGCTGGTCAGTGGCTGGAGCCATCTCTGGACGCTGGTCAGTGGCTGGAGCCATCTCTGGACGCTGGTCAGTGGCTGGAGCCATCTCTGGACGCTGGTCAGTGGCTGGAGCCATCTCTGGACGCTGGTCAGTGGCTGGAGCCATCTCTGGACGCTGGTCAGTGGCTGGAGCCATCTCTGGACGCAGGTCAGTGGCTGGAGCCGTCTCAGGACGTTGACTGGAGATGAAGAAGAAACCCTGATGCAAGAAACCCTGGACATGGACAGGAGATGTCCCTGGACCCTGGATATGGACAGGAGATGTCGCTGGACCCTGGATATGGACAGGAGATGTCGCTGGACCCTGGACGGCAGCCATGACAGGACGAGACTCTGGAATGGCGGCCATTTTGCACGAAGACAAATGCATAGCAGATGCAGTGGGTATGTCACTATCCTCCTCCATGATACCCACTTTAAAAGCAGAACCGCTCAGTTGCAATGCAATGTCAATATACGTCTTTAGAGACCAATTAGGATCATGCAAAGGCATGATTGAACTGAGCGGCTCAGATAGTCCTCCTCTGAAAAATATCATGAGACATACCTCGTCCATTGAAGTCAAATGTGCCAGCTCAACGAAGTCCTCTACATAGTCCTCAATAGGACGATCTCCTTGACGGAGACACAAGATTTTTGCTGCTGGATTCATGTTGGCCAAGTCTTCTGTAACGTACTGCTCCGAGACAGAGGTTGAGAATCCAAATGCAGCTTTTAATAAAAGGGTAATCCACAATCGTAGTCAAAAGTACAGGCAAAAAGGTCATACACGGGAAAGCAGTCCAAACAGGCAAACAAGGCAGGAGTGACAGGCAAAAGGGTAATCCGGGAGACAGGCAAGAAATCCAAAAACCGACAGACATGAAACCAGGGAAACGCTCAGAATTGCAGTGAATAACAAAACAAGACTTGGCAATGACTGACAGAATGAACAGGCTTATATAGGGTGAGCTAACTAGGAAATGAGGTGCAGGTGGATGTAATCAATGGGTGTTGAAGAGTCCGGGCAAAGGATTATGGGTGATGTAGTCCTAGATGGAGTGACAGTCTGGAGTGGAGTGCCCTCAGGTGGTTCACATGGGCACTCACACAGGACGAATTGTGACACCAACACAATACACACATTTTTACAATCATGGACAAATATAAAATACGCAGCAGGGAATATATTTACATGATGATGATTATAATAACATAAGTATTTGACTCATCATAGCTCAGCAATTACACACACACACACACACACACACACACACACACACACGTATATACAATCATCATCGTACATCGGCTCCACATTAATGAATTAAGTTAAACAAACATAATTTGTTCACATAATTTCAGCATCATGGACTGAGGTAATTGTAAGTAAAAGTAAGTAACTGAATTGAGAACTCTCAGAATGATTTTAATATGGCTCCTTAACAACAGTGGCGTGTACAGGGGGTTTGAGACCGTCTTTGTCAGATACCCTGCTTGAATCTTACTAACTGAACAAATGTTACAGCAGGAAGGAAGGAAGTGGAGACACACACACACACAAAAGAATACTGTTGTACAAAAAAGGCGTAGTTTTATAGTATTTAAATGTCCCATTCTCTTTATTTAAAAGAGAACGGGACAGACCTTAAAAGGAAATACTATAAAAGTACAACAATATGTTAAATGTAGACTTCTGTTCGAACTTGCTTTTTATTTAGAATGGGCCCTTTAGTCTGGGTTTTTGAAGCAACTGCCAAAGGTTAAATCATTTTTAGCCATGATATCAGCTGTAACTGATGTGATTTGACTGTCTGTTAATGTTGACTCTTTATATTTTCTTGACCAAGCTGTCATGGAAGAGCCTGTGTTCACCTCATGCAGGAGTGTGGTGGGGTGCAAGGTCTGTACTGACCAATGGATGGAGAATTCAAGGCAATGTCCTAAATGCAGATCTGAAGATGTTGTCATCACAGAAGTTGCAGGCCTATCCAATGTGCTTGAAGTCACTACGACTTTTTTGTACAACAGTATTCTTTTTGTGTGTGTGTGTGTCTCCACTTGCTTCCTGCTGTAACATTTGTTCAGTTAGTAAGATTCAAGCAGGGTATCTGACAAAGACTTCAAAATCTTCAAAAGTTTGAAAACATTGCAGTTTCGTAGGCTGACATTGTTGCAGATTGTTGGACATTTCTAGATAGAAGATCTTGCTTAGCTGGTTCTGGTGTGTTTAAATAGCCTAGCTAAACTTTGCAGGACATTTGCCCTGACATCAACTTGTTACATTCATTGAATGTGATTCATCAACAGCTACAACATTTTGAAATGTAGAGCTCATGACAAATAAAAGCTTTATTTGTCATTTAAACTGATGCAAAAAGGGAGAGAGAGAGAACAAATGAATTAGCTTGCATCTCAATCAGCTCCCTAGTTCAGAAGTCAATGGGCTGAATCATAGATGGGCTGATGAGGGCCCTGACTACTGACCAGGGGAGCTGATAGAGACGCACCCTTATCCTGTCGCCCCCTCTAGTGAACAGCAATAAGTATTACGGTGATTAATGTATGTTTACTGATTCTAGCTGCTGTCTCTTCGGTCTCTTTCTTTTCATGTGAACTGAGTAGACTACACATGCTTACAGTCAAACTATAAACATGTGTCACACACACCATCTGCCTTTAAATAAACAAAAGACGAGAGTGCTAAAATAATGCTAAATAATCTGTCATGGCTCACATCAACGGGGTCGCTGGCGAGTCGCAGCAGCAGCACGAATAACGTGACCAGCACATATTTCTGCTTCAAATATTGTGCGTAGTTAACAGTGAGTGGTGGTTTCAGATATTGTTTTATTAAAGTACATTTTGTCAGTGCCGCATTCATACTGGCTCTTATTCTGCCTGACAGACAGAAAAGCTCGTACTGAAGGCGGAGCGATTTGACCAATCAGATGAAAGGAGCGTTTCAGCGCCGACCTCGTGTGCGAATGAAATATCGAATCCTTAAACCGATTTGTGAACCACAAACGAAAAATTAAATATCGAGGCAAAATATCTTCTTTTTTTCTTTCTTTTTTTTTTAAAGAAACAACAAAAAAGAATAAACTAGGCGATTTATCTTTTCTCGTTATTCCATTGATCAAATGAAATGATCAAAACGTACACGGACCCGGTCACTACAGCGCAGTTTTCTCGCCTTCAAATGACATGTGCACCTTTGCACCATATACTACGTGAAATATGGATGACAAAAATGATTTGTGCTTCTGTGACGCAGCAGCAGTCTCTGTTCAGAGAGCAGAGCATTTCGGCCAATCAGAAGAGCTCTTTTAAGCCGGTGGCGCACGACCATCTATGCGCACGACCGAGTAAGGGAAAAAAACACTAGCACTCGAGCATATCTCTTCCGAGCTGACGATGTCAAGTAACGTTATCAATAAAGGGATGTTTTCCCCCCTCTCCACCCTTGCGATCACTCACCGTTATACATTTGTTTAAGTAGTTTTAATATGTGCGTATTTACTATGTAATTACAATAATATGTTCGTCTAAGTTGGTGATCATTGTTTCTTATGCTGCCTTCATGTGCTATCGGAAATGTGATGATTCCGACTTCTGAAGTCGTGATTACGAGCGCATTGCATTCAACTTTCACAATGTGAGGGCGTTCATGTGCAATGTTTAGCGAGGAAACTCGTATTTACGACCATTCCGAGAGCACGTGAAGCCAGCATTAGTTGAGCTAGCCTTTATCGTTTGACCAAATGCGATCCAATAGTGTCATAATTAAATATACTCGCATATTAAATAACCTATTCATTATATTCTCTTCTGCTCTACCATCTTTTTATTTTCTTTCTTTTTTGGGGGGTTTGGTTTGTTTTGGTGGATAATAACATTGATAGAAATACCATAAATGCTTTATAAAATGTTCATTAACCTGCTTGTGGCTCACAGTGACAACTTCATATTGAACCCTGCGCCTCGTGACGGCAGATTGATGTCTCAAGACACAAAACGATCGCTTTGTGTGAAAAGGCCAGCAGTATTTATATCATTTTTTACCTCAAATACAACACTGTGTCCGACAGCCTTGAACGCGCATCACTTCCGGTTAGTGAGGTGAATGTACATTTACATCGAGATACGCGCATCACTTCCGCCACTGTATCGTATTATGTATATTTGACCTCCCTTAACTCAAGTGATGCGCATAGTGTTTTATTTTAAGTAAAAAAAAAATAGTGTTTTTATTTTGTGCACAAACCAATTGTTTGTGTCTTAAGACATCAATGTAGCGTCATGAGCCGCAGGGTTTAATTTGAAGTTGTCTGTGCATGTTTTTGTTTACTCTAATAGAATTGGACCCCATAGACATAATATAGAATGCAATGGTTGGAGAAATCTTCATTTGTGTTCTACTGAAGAAACAAACACACATACAACATGGATGCCCTGGGGGTAAGCAGATCAACATCAAATTTTCATTTTTGGGTGAACTATCCCGTTAAAGGAAGATATTTTGAAGAATGTGTGTAACCAAGCAATCATTAACTGCCATTGTAGGGAAACAATACTATGGTAGTCAATGGTTGCTCTATCTGCTTGGTTACAATCATTCTTCATAATATCTTCTGTTGTGTTGAGCAGAACAAAGAAACTCATCAAGTTCAGAACAAGTTGAGGGTGAGTAAATGAAGACAGAATTTTCATTTTTGGGGGAACTATCCCTTTATTAGCTACTTTTGTAAACAAATAAAAAAAATTGGTTGAAATATTTCAACAAATAACTACTAAGGCCACTGTAAAAAAAAAAAAACACACACACATATATATATATATCCTCCTGGGACCCAGACAATTATTTTTTTTTAATTTAGTATTTTTTTATGTCATTACATTGTTTAGACTAGAGCATAAGAAACAAATGGAAAAAATGATGTTTTATTCATGTTATGACGTGTCCTCTGTAGTTGACAGCATTTAATAAAAAAATTAAATGACATGAAATTGCATCTATAGACAAAAACAATGGGATTTATTTTTAATTCACCAATACATTTTTAGGTTTCAGAGGTTTTTTTTAAACAAACTTTATTTAAAGATGATTCTGAACTATGTTATGAAAGATATAATGAAATGCATTCATATACCATTTTACTTTATTAAATATGTGGGTAAAATGACAATACTTGGATTTTCCCATTCAATACAATGTATCTATTCACTGCGTCTAATTTGCATATTAATGTGTTCTTGGTGCAACATGTAATGAAAAAAGAAGTGTAATAATGGGAGGAAAACATTTTCATAATAATATCTAATATTTCATAGGAATATTGATATGTAATTTCTTTCCCTGTTCACTTGCTGTGTCTCCAGAATGCCTGATAATCATGATTTAACTCCTGGTGTCACTACAGTGGTCATTTATGAAATCAATGCCCTGTTTTGTAACAGAAAGTCATATTTTGATTAGAAACGCCATAACATTTTCCTGAGATGTTGATTTATAGCAAAATATTTGAAAATTAATCAGATTTAAATTATAATTAAAAAATATGATCATATTTCTATAAGAGTGCTAAACATTAATGTCAGCCGTTTTTAAAGAGCAAGAAGAAGCTGTTGTCCTGGTGAAACCTCCAGACATTTGGTATCCCTGCAAAGCCCCGGATGTGCTCTTTACAGGACATCCAGACTGAGACATGTGACATGTGACATGTGACATGTGACATGTATGATGTCAGACAAATTCACTCAAATATAATGTCCACTACAGTGGACAGATTTAATCATTTTACCTTCATGTGTTTCTTCTGGCTGATTTGCCACTTGCACTCTATCTCGAAGTCCATTGCGGTTTTGGCTTCAAATAATCCAAAGCCAATGACGGTTATTTTTGGTGTCTTTATTAAAAAAATGGATTGCTAGCTGTGACCATATGTCAGATGAATATTCAGTGTTTCTGTTCAAAATATCAGCTTTCACCAGAGCGCTTACAACAGAATCTATTTCTCCTACGGCCTTCCATAGATCTGACCGTACACGTTTTTTAAATCTGGTCATCGTCCAGTGTGAAAGATCCAAGTTTGACTATGCCAATTGTAGACACTGCTCCAGTTCACTACATATTCAATTAAGTTCCACTAAAGTCTTGAGAAATCACTACTGGAGTACATTTTCTGTTCCTCCTTCTTCTACTTGTCCATATCTGTGACCAACACAGAGCTAATGAGAACTTTTCACAAAATATTGTCCTGGGAAAATTGAGATACAACAGCCTACTCCCACACACACACACACACACACACACACCCCACAGATGCTTTTTATTTGTGTGGGGCGTTGTTTTTCTTACCGGTCAGAAGTGACTGAACACCTAAACATTAAACTTCTTTCACCTCAGTAAAACCAATGTAATTGGTAAATTAATGCTCTAAATTATTTTATTTATTTTTTCTCATAGTGTACAAACATTAAAAATAAACTGTCTGAAATGTTTGTAAATTACCCAAATTGGACAAAAATCTATTCCAAATTATACTCAAATAAAGTACTTTATGTATATAACCCATCAATTGAATATCAGAGCACAAAAACTGCCAATATAGGACATATATCTATCCTGGAAAACACTCTGCAGTGGTGGCACCACATGATACTTTTAAATTCACTCAAAATTTACAGGCATAGAATAGGCCACCTAAACCAAACAAGCTAGATTGCCAAAAAAGGTCACTATGGAATTTATAATGATTTTTTTTTTTTTTTTGAGGTCACACCACATGATATCCAAATGTGGAACTGCATACCAGCCGTTAAAAAGAGAGAGTTACAAGCCAGCTTGCTGCTTCAATGAGTCCTTGGCAAACTGGTATATGATGCAACTTCCTTTCTCTGAATGGATTTCAACATAAGTCCAAATATTGGTCGTTTCTTGATGGTCGCACCGCATGATATTTCATAAAATGGACATCATCGGACATGTTTGTTTGTATATTATGAAAGAAAAACAAAACAGATGCTTCGCAATTTTGTGCAGGATTACAAACCACTTTGGAAATCATGCCAAATAGTGTAGAAAAGAAATTTGAATGCATTTAGAGTCATTTCAAAGATGTTTCCAAAACAGAAGTTATGGCCGGACGGTCGCACCACATGGTATTTTGACACTTTAAATAACTTAAAAATGGACTATTGAATTATATAGTACATTGAATTGATTTACTGTATACCATATGGTCATGTGATTGAAAGAACATCAACACCTGAACAATTCCTTGATGGGAATGTTATGGCAAAATTTAAACTATCTTTGCATTACTGAATATGTCATGTGTCAGGTTCTTTCTCTTTGCTTCTCACTATCCTTTTCTTCACTCACTCTCCTTCCTGATTGTTTCAGACACACACACACACACACTTTCTCACTCGCTCGTTAGGCTCATCTTCTCTCTGTCTACCTGCACCTGTTAGTCATCGCAATCAGCGCCTCGCTGCCTTGCGATGACACCTGTTCCCACTTTTGTTTGAGTGCTTACCCTTTATCTAGTGTTTGTTCTTACTGCCTCTTGTTGGACCATTGTTTCTTGTGATGCGTTACGACTGCTGCTCTCTTCATGTCTGATTTGCTTTGGAAGTGCTCAGCTGGTCTTGTTTGTCTGATACAGCCTTGCGCCTAAGTTTAGTCTGAGTTCTGCATTTGCTGCAAGAGTACCTTCGCGGTCCTCTGTTCCTGACTGTGATTTATTCTCAAGAACTGCCTCCACCTCTACTGGTGTCCCGATCTCTCACCTCTTCGAGACAGGATCATCTCAGCTGCCTTCTCAGTTTGTTTTTCCGGTTCTGTGTGCATTAACGACAGACTGCCTTGTTTATATGCTCATTAAAGACTGTTGTTATTCTGTCAGAGTCAATAAGGAATGGATCCAAAAGCAGAGGTTGACAGGATAAGACATAAAACCTTGCCCATTTGTCTTATCCTAGATTTTGTTGGGGTAACAGCTTAGGACCCAGGACCAGTAGTGAAAAATGAAGACCAAGAATTAGGAGTTAGGTTAATTAAAGAAAAATGTACTGAAGAATAGTTTGCAGTTTCATCAGCAGAAGCCAGCGTCAGAGTCTCTCGTGGAATCTGCCTTACAGAGAATTTTGCCCACCAGTTATACTGGTTACAAGGACATTGATTACACCAACAATAACAGATGGCCTAAGCCTTGATTGGCTACAGAGACCTAAAAGCCTAAACATTTGTCACACAGGTATAGATATGCCGGAATGGCGTAGTTTAGTCAGGATGCTTGTCGCAAAACCCCTCCCAGATGGGTAAGATTGGCCTCGGACGCCGTAAAGGGCGCCTGCATGTTGGGAGGGGGGTCAGGCCCAGATCAGATAGCTCCAACAAACCTGCACAGAACATATGAAACGCACACACATACAAGCACTAGGGCATCAAACTCTAGTTAATGTCAGTGGATTCTGACCGTTATCAAGAGAACACCCAATACCCAAACACAGATACAGCGATCGCTTTCCTTCGCCAGAGAGAGACATACATCCCGACTAGAGGTCAACACAGGCAGCTGAGGAGACTAGATTTAAAACTCCAAAATCATCATCCTTAAACTAAATATATAAAAGTATAAAATCACACAGAATTACAACCATCTTTAAACTAAATATATGAAAGCAGAGAAAGATATACATAGATGGATTTTCCTTGATTATTCAGGTTATGGAAATAATAAAAAGAAACATTGAGAAGGATAGGTGTATAAAAGAAGAGACACAGGTATCCGACCTGCCCCTTCACTTTATTTTCTTGCAAGAAAAGATCTTGCAAAGTGATGAAGTTTCATCAAACCCTTTCCTGCCCAGTGCCCCTTCTCAGCATATCTCTCGGTGATTCAAAAATAATATCTGCTCAGATCTGAGAGAAGGAAAATCTCCAATTTATTGAACAAAGAACTTAACATATATAGGCCCAAGTAAAGAGGCGTTATGGCTTTAACCAATGAAAAAGCATTACACCATATAGGTCTCATGGTATGTGAACGTGAGCCACGTGATATCAGTATAATGTATACAACACATCTGGTAATCATTATTTCCTCCCAAGCCTGGAACTCCTTCAGCTCCTTTCTAATGCATAGAATAGAGGCCGCTTCTCCATGCGGGCCCAAAGAACCTTCTTATATTGCAAACACATGTTCAGGATAATGCTCGAGAGAGAGAGAGAGAGAGAGAGAGAGAGAGAGAGAGAGAGAGAGAGAGAGGTTTAACAATACCTTTATTTATACAATTTTCTTCACAATCATGAACAATATAACCACTACTATCAATACATCTGTACTCTTATTATTTTAAAACCTTCTTTAAAATGTTTTTTTTTTTTTTTTTTTAATTCAAAACAAACTGATCCTCATGTAACATGCATAACACTTCATCAACACACCATATATCACAAAAACCAATTAAATTATTCGTCAACCTATAATATGCAAATTCAATCTTAAGCCTCCCCGCTACAAGCCGCTTGCACATCTCTTCAGGGTCTATAGTTGCCAATTGCAACCCTTTATTCTTCCGGGTTTTCCACACTGCCAATTTAGCAGTTCCAATTAGATAATTTAATAAACATTTTTTTTCTCCTTTTTGAAAATGTATATTTGATTCCTCCAATAAACACCCTATCCGAAAACTCCGCATCAAATTTCCTAAACCAGCTGTCAAGCAAATTAAAAATGCCTTTTAATCTCTCACACTTTAAAAACAAATGCTCCAAATCCTCTTTTTCCCCACAAAATCGTCAATCCCCCTTTACAGCTGTATTCAGGTGTGCCACATGTCCGTCTGTTGCTATCGCCCCATAAATAATCCTCCACTGCAGATCGCCCGAGCGCTTCTCCACAGGGGGCTTATATAGGGCTCTCCTATATAAGTCTGGCCTCAACAAATCTGGCCACTTTGAAGCTTTTTGTTTTCTCAAAGAGTCTTGATGGATTGCTTTTACTGTAATGTTGTACATCTCTTTCTTTGATGTGCTTTTGAAGGAATAAAACTGAGGATTTTTAAGAGATAAAATGGAATCCACCACTTCTTCTTCATCCTCCTTTAATGCTGGAGAAATTACCAGGTCTGGAAATTGCACATTATTCCCCATGTTCTGGATATTCTCATGTCTCTGTGCAATAAATGTTCTGTATCCACTTGGTAATGCATTGTAAATTCCTTCTTTAAGTTTTGACACCAGCCGTGAAGATCTCAAGCCCGTTGCTTCTTGAAGTTCCTCACTCGATTTCCATCCTTCAGCATTCCATAAGTGATCCAGTTTTACGATTCCATTGCTTAATAAGCATTGTCGTACAGTCACAGAAGACAACAGTCTGGTTTGAATCAATGGATTAAAAAATAGTGGCTCCTCCGGTGCCCAGAGTTCTAGATTGTCCATATCCCGTTCTTTTTTTATAACAGTTTTCCAAGTTTGCAACATAGCTCTGTAAAAAACAGTGAGCTCAGACAAGTTAATATCTTCCAGCTTCATTAAAAAAAGTTGCTTATCCAGTCCAAAGCCACCAACTCTCCTCATGATCGCACTTGCTGTTTTTCCCCAAAGCACATTCTCATCATATAGAAATCTCTGTGCAGCTTGTATCCTGAAAGCACGAATTCTGTTCCTCACATCAACCAGTCCTTGACCACCGTGCTGCACAGGTAGGTACAATACTACCGCACGAATCCAATGCTGTCCATCCCAGAAAAAGTTCACTATTGTCCTTTGTATACTGGAGATCAACTCCTCTGGAGGCTCCATGACCATAGTCCTATGCCACAGAATAGAAGCAGCCAGATTATTTACTACCAGAACCCTTCCTCGATATGACAATTGTGGTAATAGCCATCGCCACTTCGACAATCGGGCAGACACCTTTTCTATCAAACCCTCCCAGTTTCTTTTTTGAAATTGTTAATTTCCTAAAAAAACTCCCAATATCTTTAGTCCATCTTTTCTCCATTGCAACCCTCCTGGAAGTTGAGGACAATTTTTCAAATTACCAATCATAAACCCTTCACTTTTTGTCCAATTAACCTTAGCAGAGGAGGCTTTCTCATACAATTCAATAGTTTTTGTTAAAATTTCAATATCTTCTTTTTCTGTAATAAAAACGGTAATGTCGTCTGCATAAGCTGATAAAACCACCTTAGAATGACCATTAACATGAGGGATTAAAATTCCATTTAAATTCCTCCTCAACCTACATAATAATGTCTCAATAATTAGGCTATATAGTTTTCCAGAAATTGGACAACCTTGCCTTATTCCTCTTGTCACAGGTATTGGAGCACTTAAACCACCCCCTACTTTCACCATCACATGAACATTAGAATACAACAACTTAATATATGAAATAAAAACATCCCCAAATCCATAACCCTTTAACACTTTAAAAAGATAATCATGATCAACACGATCAAACGCTTTCTCTTGATCCAATGACAACACTCCTATATCATTCTTAGTATTCTGATTGAATTCAATGATATCGCTCACTAAGAACAGACTATCTATAATAGATCTCTTAGGAATGCAATATGTCTGATAATTTTTGATCAACAGATCTAGACAGTGCTTGAGTCTGTTTGCTAAACATTTCGAAACCATTTTATAGTCCAGACACAACAGAGAGACCGGTCTCCAGTTTTTTAGCAGTCCAAGGTCTCCTTTTTTTGGAAGCACTGACAAAACAGCTCGACGACAACTTATTGGAAGTTAATTATTCTTGATGCATTCTAAAATTACTTCATATAAATCTGGTCCTATTAGGTCCCAGAATCTTTGATAAAACTCCGTCGGTAATCCATCAATCCCCGGCGATCTACCTTTAGATTGTTGCCGCATAGCCTCTGTGACTTCTTGAAATGTGATCACATCGTCCAATGCTTTCTTTTGTTTCTCTCCAAGCTGAGGTAACTCTTTAAGCAAGTCTTCAGTACAGTCAATGTCACAGCTCTCAGCTTTATATAATTGTTTATAAAAGTCTCCTGCCAGTCTCCTCATTTCTGTGGGATCTGATGTCACTGATCCGTCTGGGCGACGAAGATGGAACATCATCTTCTGTTGAACATGTTTTCTTTCAAGGTTAAAAAAGAAAGTACTTGGAGCATCCATTTCTTTTATGGAACAGTATCTGGATCTTATCAATGCTCCTTTTGCTTGCTCATGTAGGAGACAGCTCAACTCTTGTCTTTTCTTACTTAACCCATTACCCTGTACACCTTCATTATTATTTACCAATTGTCTTTCCATTAACTCAATGTCACTTTGTAAAGCTTTCACTGTTTCTTTCAATATAGTAGATGAGTTAAAAGCATAGTTTTGACAAAACATTTTTATATTTGTCTTGCCCACATCCCACCATTGGCTTAGGTTTTCAAATGAATTTTTCTTCAATTTCCAAATATCCCAGAACAATTTAAATTTTTCACAAAAAGAGACATCCTGTAATAACCTAGTATTTAAAATCCAGTAATAATTAGATCTGTGTGTCTTCCTTAAATTTACATCTACTATGACCATATGATGGTCTGAAAAACCATTAGGTCTAATAAAAGTATTCATCACCTTATTGTTCCATGTCTTTTTTAAATAAAACCTATCCAATCTCGCTCCACTAATTCTATTAGCAACCACTCTTAGCCATGTATATTGCTTTACTCCTTCATTTCGCGTTCTCCATACATCTATTAACTGGAATTCATTAATAACTTTTTTTAGGGCATCACTTGACTTATTATGAGGCTCTTCCCCATTTCTATCAACAACAAAATCTGTTGTACAATTCCAATCACCACCAAGTATTAGACAAACATCATCATCATCATATTTTTCGATCACCTTTCTTAATTCCATAAAAAATATCAGCCTCTCTGGACCATTACTAGGAGCATAGACATTAACAAATACAGATTCTACTCCTTTATATTCAGTGTGTGTTAATAGTAATCTTCCTTTTACAATTTCTTCCACCTTTACAATATTCACACTTTCAGAAAATAAAATAGCTACCCCAGCACTATTTCTTGTTCCATGGCTCAAGGCTAAATTTCCTTTCCACCATAACCCCCATTCAACTTCATTATCAATTTCTGTCTGTGTCTCTTGTAAAAAACAAGCATTAACCTTTTCAATTCTTAAAAACTCTGAAATCTGTGCTCATTTATTTTTGTCCCTACCCCCATTAATATTTAATGATCCCACTCTCCACACATCCATATAGAGAAATAAGAAATAGACAGAAACAGAAAAGAAAAAGCACAGAGTAAAGCACACCACTTGTGATTTATTCATATCTATTTTTTTTTTAACTTTTCTCCTCCTCAATTTCGTTACCATCTTTTTTAGCCTGAATCTTTTCTTTTTATCCAAAACTTCATAACTCACTGTTTTTTGTAGCAACAACACTGATGTTATAAACTTATCCACATCTGCAAAAAAATCCTCTACCTCTACAACTTTACCAAATGTTGTATCAAGAAATTCATTAATTTCCTCTAAAGAGTATGTGTCTTCTATCACTTGTGACCCAATGTCTGAAAACTCAGAAAGTGCATCTTCATCTCTCATTTCTGCAACACCACAGCTCTCACTTCCAACAACATTTTCTCCACTATCTGCAACATTTTCTCCACTATCTGCAACATTTTCTCCACTATCTGCAACATTTTCCATATCTTCATTCCTTACATTGTTTACAACCTTTTCTGTTATTTCATTATTCACAATCACACTTTCCTCAATTTGTTTCTCGTTTTCTTCATTTAACTCAACAGCTTCCTCAGCCCCCTGGGTCTCATTCTCTTCCACATCTACAGACTCATTCACAGGCTCAACCTCATCAGTGTGTCTAGCGGGTTCTTCGGCAGCTCGAGCTTTATGTGGGCATGCTAATCGCTTATGCCCAACATCTCCGCACTCGAAACATTTCCTACTCCCGGTGTTTGCGTAAACCATGTACGCTCTTCCTTCGTGCCAAACTTTAAACGACACATCTAGCTCATTTTCATTTAGGAACATAAACACCTGTCTCCTAAACGACATTACGTGCTTTAGCTCTTCACTTCTGCATCCAAGAGGAACAGTTTTAATCGCACTCGCTAACTTACCATATCGCAGAAGCTCTCGTTCTATCTCCTGACTCTGGATGAATGGCGGCACGTTTGAAACGGTTACCTTGATAGTTGGAGCAACCAGCGGCAAAACAGTAATAAAGTCTCCACTTACCACTATTCCGCTGCTTATGAGACGATTCACTTGGTTTTCTTCTTTAACAAACACAACTACCGCTTTGTTAATTCACGAAGCAGATTAAATGTTTTGATAGCCGATCTCCTGTCCAACTGCAAGCAACACTTCCTCCACTTTCACCCCGTTCGCCGTCACACACCTGACTCCATGGCGGAGGGAGACAGGTGGCGTAAGGGACGCCATCCCGCTCCCAATCTGATCTCTTATCACCACTAAAGTAAGTTTAATCAGGAAAATTGAAACAAAAGTTTGTAGAAAAGTTGAAACAAAGTTTGAAACAAGCACACGATCACCCTCCCCTCGTGAGACACCCTCACACGCACCCAAACGCTCCCAGCATGCACCGAGAGAGAGAGAGAGAGAGAGAGAGAGAGAGAGAGACCTAAGACATAGGAACAAAGGCCATACTTATATGAATGTGATGTAGATTAAAATGATGAGAATAATATGGGTGATTAACTAAAGAGTTAATGCTGAGATGTACATAAAAACCTATCAGTCCCTCCTCTGGCAATAAAATTGCCACACCCAACTCTCAGCATTACCTGTCCTATACCAATACAAACATTTCCTTTACCTTCTTTTGAAATTAAGGACACTTAACAGTTCTATTCATCAAAGCATATTGAGAGGATACAAAGTTATTCATAGCACGATTAATCAAGGCTCTAATAAATGGAATAATACAACAGATAATAAATGCAAGGATTAATAGGATTACACCTATAGGAATTAAGGCAGATACAAGCATTTGTTGCCATCCTGTAAGCCATGCTAAGAAACCATTTTGATTGTCATCAACCTCTCGTCTTTCCAATTCTTGTGCAATTCTAGTCATATTTTTCAAACCTTCTGAGATTAAATGACCTTCGGCATCATTTTCAGGGATGTACGTACAACATGAAGTTCCTACCATAACACACACTCCTCCTCTTGCCGCAATTAATTGATCCAAAACCAGCCTGTTCTGCAGGGCAGTTAAACGAAGCCCTCGCAGTTCCTGTTGGACACCTGTCAATGTGTCTCTTGTAGTATTAATAAATGAGATTAATTCATATCTTGTAACTTCTACTTCCATCTGAAGACTAGTAGTACCAACCCAGGGGAATAATGCTTCAAAGAATTTTTCAGTACCCGTCCAAAGTCTATGTTGCTTTGGCACTGGGTTATCTCTATCCATACTACTAGATGAACTGCGGCCAGAGAGGGAGCGTTTCTTTTTACGTTTTTGTTTTATCATAACTTTAGCTTTAGGTGCACCAATGATGGAATACTCTTCCAGAGTTACTAAAGCACATCTACCGCTCCAATTCTTTAGAAGACTAGTGTAGACTTTATGTCCACACAACCAAAACCAATCTTGGAGAGCTCTAGTCCCCCTTGCGGAGGGAGCATATCTGTGACAATTTTGACCTGGTGTAAGTTCACAATAACTTTGACATCTGCTTCGCACAAAAGGACTAGCCCATCCATTGGCAATTAAAGTAGATATCGGTTGTGGTCTTTTTGTAGAACAATCAGCTATATCAGTCAGTCCATTCAAAAGGCATTCCATGCAGCATGGCATATTCTGTATCTCGCAATAATGGTATGTTTGATTACATTTACTTTCAGGAATTTCTCCCAGCCTCACTGTTCCAAATTGTCCTTCCATACACAACAGTGAGTCTGGAATAGTGGCAATAGTTGCCACCTTTGCTTGTACTTGTGGTGCGAGCATCAATTTAGCTGTTCCACAACCCCATATTATAGTTGTATTTGGAGCCATCATTCCAGTAACGCTAACAAACAGTGGACACTCCGATTCTTCCTCTGTCATGGGTGAGTTAACCTCTACATGTGGACCAGAGGCACTATGTGGCATTTTTGTGCAAACATAACAGTCATCAGTTTTTCCTGCATATCTAGCAGTGTAGTGTGCGAGACGCCACCACATGTTTTCGGAAAAAGCGTGGTATGCGCCATCATCATGATATACCCAAGTCTCATTACCCGTGTTGACTGTAGCTCATACATGAACGGACACATTTGTTAGCACCACTAGATAAAGTATAACTTTCAGCATCATGGCTCAAGAGCTTTCACTGAGATGATTCTAGCTCTTTTGCTTTTTCTTTCGTCGTCTCCTCTTAGAAGTTCTTGGTTCCCCTTCCGTCGGCTCTTTCCTTGACTCACTGGCTTCCTCCACTGCATCAACCAAAACGCTTCCTTGGGATGGAGCTGCTTTCAGTCGACTCGCATGGATCCACTGTGGCTGGAAGTAAGTCAGAACACCCGTTCTCGTCACAGCGATCACCACGGCTGGCCCCAGATACTTTGGCTCTCCCAATTTGGTGGGCTTCAAACTCCTAATCAACACCTGTTGTCCTGGGACGAACGGATGAGTGGGGTTTTCTGCAGGAAGAGGGAGAGAGAGAGCGACATCACCATTGATGCTATTCAAAGTTTTGACTAGGGAATCCACGTAATCCGTGACGATCACCTCCGTGTCACCTGTGGAGAGATTGCCAGCGCGACCTTTGACCCATGGGGTCGGGAAAGGTCTACCCATAAGAATTTCAAACGGGGACATCTTTGTTGTTGCTGATGGTGACATTCTAATTTCGGTCAATACGGCAGGCAACAGGTTGACCCAATTTTTTCCTGTGTCTATACACGCTTTATTAATTCGTTCTTTGATAATTCTATTTCAATTTTCAACTTGACCGCTTGAACTTGGACAATAGGGAATATGGAACTTCCAGGTAATATTAAGTTCTTTGGCTAATAATTGCGTGACTTTGGAAACAACCGGTGTCCCATTATCACTGTCTATGACCGACGGTATACCAAAACGCGGTATGATGTCCTTGGCCAAAGCTTTCACCACAGTCTGTGCATTTTCTCTTCCGCACGGAAAGGCTTCTGGCCACTTTGAGAACCTGTCAACAATCACAAGCAAATATTTATTATTTCCACAAGGAGGCATATGTGTAAAATCAATTTGCAAATGTTGGAATGGTAACTCAGGGTGTGGTAAAGCGTCATATTTAGTTGGCTTGTGCCTGTTGGTTTGAGCACACACCAAACAAGCATCCAATATCAACAGAGTATTTCTTCGCGCATTTGCTATGCAGTAAGATCGATTCAACATTTGTATCACTTTCTTTTTTGATACATGTGATACACCATGATAGTGTCGACATAGCATCACAATTGCAGATGCAGGGAGTGCAAGTCTACCTTGTTTGTCTCTTAAAATTCCAGCTTGATCTGGTTTTACTTCATTGTCTGTCCAATGAGTTAAATCAGCTTGCGTAGGATTAGCTTGTAATATTTTGATGTCCAAATCATTAGTTAATGATGAATTCATCATAGGCACCCCTGTGCCTCCTTCACTTACATGTGGACTTAATATTACCTCTTTAGCGGCCCATTTTGCTATTTCATCTGCAAATCTGTTTCCTTTGGCTTCATCTGTTTCTCCTGCAGCATGTCCTGCTACTTTGATAACAGCAAGTTTTGATGGCTGTTGTGCTGCACGAATGAGCTCAGCTACAATGCTATTGGTTTTCCGTCTGAAGTCTTAAAATCTCTTTCTTCCCACAATTTAGCAAAATCATGGACTATGCCATATGCATATTTAGAATCAGTGTATATATTAACACACTGATCTTTTGCCAGTTGGCAAGCTCTTGTTAATGCAATTAATTCTGCTACTTGTGCTGATTTGTATGGTAAAGAGTATGCTTCAATTACACGATCAGGTAATTCAACAATAGCATAGCCAGTTAAGTATGTATTATCATTTGGTTTGAAGCAGGACCCGTCAATATACCAATGTAGCCCCTCCTCCAGGACAGATGTAGAAACATCTGGCCTGCAGGACGTTGATGTCTGAATTCTGGCCAGGCACTCGTGGTCGTCACTCTCGAATTCACCTTGCGTCAGCAACCTGTGCAAATGTACAGTAGGACCATGAATAACAGAAGTGGGTTTCAAAGTCAAATTAGCAGTGGCTAATAATATAGCCTCATAGCCCGAGCGACGCTGGGCAGTCATATGTTGTGTAGAAATGTTACTCATAATGACTCCTACCTGATGTGAGGTATGTACAATTAATTTGTGTGACAGCACAATTCGTTCAGCATCCTGTACCATGATCGCTGTGGCAGCCACCGCACGCAAACAAGCCGGAAGTCCTCTGACTACCGGGTCGAGAGTTTTTGCAAGATAGGCAATAGGACGCAGGCAATTTTTTCCATGGTTTTGGGCCAAGATTGCGGCGGCTGTCTCTCCACCTTGATGCACATAGAGATGGAACGCTTGTTTGTAGTCTGGGAGTCCGAGTGCAGGAGGTCTCGTCAAGGAGGATTTCAAGTGTCTGAATGCTTGGTCCATCTCAGATGTCCATGTAATGTTCTCTGTGTCTCCCAGAGTAGCAGTTCGTAGGACCTTGTCGTACATGGAACAATTAGGCACCCAGTTACGGCAGTAATTAACAAGCCCTAGGAAGCTTTGCATTTGCATTTGCTTCCGTGTCTTTGGATGCTTAAAGGTTGCGATAGCTTTCACTCTGTCTGCAGACAGTTGCACCTGGCCCTGCGACAGTTCATGGCCGAGGTAATTGACCCTCCTCTGAACCCACTGCAGTTTCTCTCTAGATGCCTTGAAACCAGCTTCTGCTAAAATGTTGCAGACAATCTTGGAAGCAGCAGCACACATGTCTTTTGATGCCCCAGTAATGAGGATATCGTCCGCATATTGAAGCAAACAGGTGTCTGGCGGAAGTTGGGCATCTTTTAGCGTTGAGTGTACCACAGCAGAGAAAACAGCCGGAGAATCACTGAACCCTTGAGGGAGCCTTGTCCATGTCAGTTGCGAATTCTCCAAAGTAAAAGCAAACAGTGGCTGCGTTCGGCGATCAACAGGAATGCTGAAGAAGGCACTGCAAAGATCCACAACCGTAAAGAATGAGTGCTCAGAAGGAATAGAATTAATTATAGTTTGCACATCAGGTACTATTGGAGCCAATGGTGTTACTAACTCATTAATTTTTCTCAAATCTTGAGTTAAACGCCAAGAACCATTTGCTTTCTTAATTGGATTAATTGGAGTATTATAAGGTGAATGAGTTTGGACCAAAATGCCTTGAGCCAATAATTTATCAATAACAGGAAGAATACCATCCACCTTTTCTTTGGAAAGGGGATACTGTTTTTGATACACAGGTCTGTGTGTTTTTAGCTTAGCCAAATAGGGCTGGACATCAATGAATCCTGCTTCCTCCTTATGCTCCGCCCACAGCTTAGGGTTGACTCCCTCAATTTCCTGTTTGAGCTCAGTTGCAGACTGGTCTTCGAGGAGAATGCTTCCTGTATCAACAGTGAGAGAGTAGGCTGCAGGAAACAGAAGTTGCAGAGAATCATTATGAAAGTGGAGCTGAATACCTAATTTATGCATCAAATCTCTTCCCATAAGGCAAAAGGGGGAATCGGGTATTATTGCAAAAGCATGCATTTTAAACAATGATGGTACATCATTAGAAGTAACCGGAAGACTTGGCGTCATTTCACACTTCACAGCTGTACCAGTTATTCCCACCGAATTTACATGTTTTCCTGTAATCGGGCCTTCATATACGAGTGAGGATAGCGATGAGATTGTTGCGCCTGTATCAAGGAGAAAGGCATAAGATTTATGGTTAACATTTAACTCAAAAAAGGGCAAAACGGTTGATACATTTGGATATTGCAAGGAAATCTGTGAAAAATTATCACAAGCTGATGTAACTGCACTATGATTTAGTCATTTATGTCTCCAAGAGGTCGGGTAGGCTGGATTATGTTTGTCAGGTTTAGCAGGAAAGGGCGCCATTGGTCCCCGGGTGGAACCACCATGGCCCCTCCTCTGCTTTCCTGATTTCTGTAAGTCATAGAATTTTTTCCTACATTGTCGCTCAAAATGTCCAGGTTTACCACAATAAAAACAACATTTGTTTTCACCAGCTTGGTGAGCATTCGGGTTAGTTGCAGCGTTCATTTGAATCATTGCAGGATTTCCCCTGGAATTTTCAAATGCTCCAGCTGAAGAGAGCTCACGTAAGCGTCGTCCCAATTCATCAACAGAAATTGTGGTAATATTTGGGGTCGTTATCCTTATTAACTGCGCAGTGTCTTTGTTCATGTTATTCAGGAACGTGTTCAAGAACAACGGGCAATTTTGATCAACAGGTATCGCAGATTCTTCAACCCATGCATGCCTAAAACGATTAAAAAACGCGACAGGGCTTTCGCCCACGTTTTGCATCGTGTTTGCAACAAAAGACAAATCTTGTTTCGCAGAAGACACTTTGAGCAAAAATGCTGTCAATTGTTTGAAAAAAACTTTGAGTTTTTCTGCACTTGCCCACACCCATTCATTATCATCAACACTGTCATCATCAGAATCAGCAAATAGAAGTGCTTTTGATTGTTTAGACAGATCAATTGGCTTCGAATCTGCGGGTTTTTGAGCTCGTCGAACAGGCGGTGCATCATAGATTGGGTTTAAATATTCAATTTCACTGATCATTTCATCCTCCGTAATTTCAGCAGGCAATGTTTTAGTCAAAATAAGGCGATAATCTCGCCCTGTCAATTGACTGTACGAAGTTAGCCGTTTCATCATTGTGACAAATTAATGCCGAGATTTAGATGGGTCTGGCAAGTCTTTGCAAATTGCCATTGCCTCAGTTGCGCTCAGGGGGGGTATTTTAAATCCATCTGGTACTTGTATGAATGGAAACGTCTCGATATTTGGTAACTGCGGGTATAAGTGATTAATGGCAGGCTGTGGGGCTGCCGCAACAATTGCATCGTAGGATGGCAAAGAAATTGAGTTGAGTCAAAAAAGAAAAGTTGAGTCAAGTTGAGTCAAAAAAGAAGTTGAGTCAAGATGGCACCGAGGATGGCTGCTACGTCGCGAGCTCCGCTGAAACATTGTAGTTTTTTGTTTGTTCTGTTTATAGTTTTTGTGTTTTTCGTCTTGGATGTTGTCTGCCTTACTACGTACGACAGACAGACACTTTTGGACATTGGTTCAGCAATCGCACACCGAAAACCGGACTTTAAATTCTTCAGTGACGACACGCTGCTTACAAACACAGCAGCGGATCCCTTTGTCTGGGCGGCCCGACCGCGCAAACGCGGCCGGAGAAGAGGGAAGAGAGCCGGCGTACTCATCAGAGTAAGACGCCGCGCAAACCGACCCCCGCTTCCCAGTATTTTACTGGCTAATGTTCAGTCTCTGGACAATAAACTCTGCGAGCTGAGAGCACGGATCTCTTTCCAACGAGAGACGAGGGACTGCTGCATTATCTGCCTTACAGAAACTTGGATGTCTGCTGAGATTCCAGATTCGGCCATCGAAACCGCGGGGTTCTCCGTGCACCGAATGGACAGAGAAAAAGATCTCTCCGGGAAAAGCAAAGGCGGGGGTGTGTGTTTTATGATTAACCGATCCTGGTGTGATCAGAGGAACGTACATTCTATCAAGTCTTTCTGTTCTCCTGATCTGGAATTTCTCATGCTTCTGTGCCAACCATTCTGGCCACCGAGGGAATTCACAGCGGTCATCATCACGGCTGTGTATATTCCCCCACAAGCCGACACAGACCGGGCACTAAAGGAACTGTATAGGACAGTGAGTGAGCAGGAAACCGCGCATCCTGAGGCTGCGTTTATTGTGACCGGAGACTTTAACAAAGCCAACTTCAAACGCATTGCACCTAAATACCACCAACATGTTAACTTCAACACGCGAGGGAACCGCGTCTTAGACCACTGCTACTCTCCCTTCAAGGATGGATACAAATCACTCCCGCGCCCACCATTTGGCAAATCGGATCACGCGTCCATCCTACTTTTGCCCGCATACAGGCAGAGACTGAAACAGGAAGCACCCGCCCTCAGAACCATCCAGTGCTGGTCGGACCAATCGGACTCTATGCTACAGGACTGTTTTGATCACGCGGACTGGGAGATGTTCCGGTCGGCCTCTGATGACGACATCGAGGTCTACGCTGATAGCGTAACGTGTTTCATCAGGAAGTGCGTAGAAGACGTTGTTCCGACCAAAACAATTCGGCTGTACCCAAACCAGAAGCCGTGGCTAAATGGGGATGTTCGCGCGGCACTCAATGCGCGGACCTTCACTTTTAACTCCGGTAATGCGGAGGAGCATAAACAAGCAAGTTATGCCCTCCGGAAAACCATCAGAGCAGCAAAACGCCAGTACAGGGACAAGATTGAAGGACAGTTCAACACCACTGACTCCAGAAGCATGTGGCGGGGAATTAACACCATCACGGACTACAAAGGGAACACAAACTCCACCGTGAACACCGCTGCCTCTCTCCCGGACGAGCTCAACACCTTCTATGCTCGCTTTGAGGGAACTAACACCGCCCTCGTGGAGAGAGAGAGAGCGGCTGAAGATACAGAGGTTAGTGCACTCTCCGTATCTTTAGCGGATGTAACCTGATCCTTCCGGCGGGTGAACGTCCGTAAAGCAGCGGGTCCAGACGGCATTCCCGGCCGTGTGATCAGAGCGTGCGCGCACCAACTGGCTGGAGTTTTCACGGACATTTTTAACCTGTCCCTCTCCCTGTCTGTGGTCCCCACATGCTTCAAAACGTCCACCATTGTTCCTGTACCTAAGCAGTCAAAAACCACCTGCTTAAACGACTGGCGTCCTGTTGCTCTGACCCCCATCATCAGTAAATGCTTTGAGAGACTAATCAGAAACCACATCTGCTCTGTTCTCCCCCCCTCACTGGACCCACTGCAGTTTGCATACCGCACAAACCGCTCCACTGATGATGGCATTTCATCCACAATACACACTGCTCTCTCCCACCTGGAAAAGAGGAACACGTATGTGAGAATGCTGTTTGTGGACTACAGCTCAGCATTCAACACCATTGTGCCCTCCATACTTGACGGGAAACTCCGGGCTCTAGGCTTAAACAGCTTGTTATGCAGCTGGATCCTGGACTTCCTGTCAAACAGACGCCAGGTGGTCAGAATGGGCAGTAACATCTCCTCATCACTGACTCTCAACACTGGAGCCCCTCAGGGTTGTGTTCTCAGCCCACTCCTGTACTCCCTGTACACACATGACTGTGTGGCAATCCACAGCTCCAACACCATCATCAAGTTTGCTGACGATACGACGGTGGTAGGTCTCATCACTGACAATGATGAAACGGCCTACAGAGAGGAGGTGCACACTCTGACACGGTGGTGTCAGGAGCACAACCTCTCCCTCAACGTCAGCAAGACCAAGGAGCTGGTGGTCGACTTCAGGAGGAATGAGAGAGAACACCGCCCCATCACCATCGATGGAGCACCGGTGGAGAGAGTCAGCAGCTTCAAGTTCCTCGGTGTCCACATCACAGAGGAACTCTCATGGTCCGTCCACTCTGAGGCCGTTGTGAAGAAGGCTCATCAGCGCCTTTTCTTCCTGCGACGGCTGAGGAGGTTTGGAATGAACCGCCACATCCTCACACGCTTCTACACCAGCACTATAGAGAGCTGCTGACTGGCTGCATCACCACCTGGTACGGCAACAGTACCGCCCGCAGCCGCAAAGCCCTGCAAAGGGTAGTGCGCACGGCCAGCTGCATCATCGGAGGTGAGCTTCCCTCCCTCCAGGACATTTACGCCAGGCGGTGTGTGAAGAGAGCTCAGAGGATCATCAGAGACTCTAGCCACCCGAACCATGGGCTGCTCTCACTGCTGCCATCAGGCAGACGGTACCGCAGCATTAGAACACGCACCAGCCGACTCCAGAACAGCTTCTTCCCACAAGCAATTAGACTCCTCAACTCCTGATCCATCAGTATCATAACACACACTGGACAGAATATTACTCCGCACAACCCACTGTAGATACACACACATTATATACACATTTATGTATCATTTATTATTTATCATTTATCATATAGCACCTATTGTACATAATTGGATCTCTACTGTGAATAATAATGTATACTGTACATTGTATATTATTATTATAGCTTAATGTATACTGTTTAATGTATGTTTAGTGTATATTGTTTAAAGTATATGTATATTGTAAGTATGTGTATATTGGTTAAAGCTGTGAGAACTACACTCACATTGTGTAAATTATTTATTGTTTATTGTAGTGTATACTGTGCTGTGAGTAATTGTGGGCGCATCAGATGTGTAATCTGATGCTGCTTTAAATGTTGTACATGTCATGTCGTGACTGCTATGTTGCTCGGAACTGCACCAAGAATTTGGTATTATTGTATTTGGCATATAGCTGTGTGACAATAAAGTGATTTGATTTGATTTGATTTGATTTGATTTTGATTGATTGAAATTTCAGATTGCCGATCTGTATGTGAAAAAGGCTCGGAACAGTCTGATTCCAGCACTGGCAGACTTTTTTTCTCTGTGGAGGGAGCGCGGACCTCAATTTCAGACTGCTCTATAGTATCAGATTTCAGCTCCATTGGAAAGGCAGATGCAGTCACAGAAACAAAGCTATTTTTCTCTGGACCCTTGTCCCAATATTTTTTTTTTTTCATGCGTTTCCAAATTTTAAAAGAATCATTCATATATTTTTCATCCCATAATGGGTCACCCCAGCCAGAAAAAATCATATTTTTTGCCAAACGAAAATGTTCATCTTTAAACGAACCATCGCGGGGAAACGGATCTAGTTGTGTTTTCCCTTCAGACCAACCCGCAAGGTTGGAGAGATAGGGTTCCGTATAAAACGCTCTATTATTACGGTTCATAAAGTCTTTAGGGGTTTCACCACTAGCGGGCCGACTAATTGTTTCACCCATTTGGAACAGTCAACAAAGATCTCTCCGTTATTTTAAATGCAAATCCCTTTACAACAATTAGGAAATGTCCAAATAAAATGAAAATAAAAGAGACTGCGGTCTTAGATTAACTTTTTTTTTTTTTTTTTTTTTGCCAAATTAAAAGAGAGAAAGAAAAAAGAACAAGAGATAAGAATAAGAGGGGGAAAAAAACAGCATTATCCTTCAATCACCGACAAACAGCTGAGGATTTAAAATAGTGTTTTGAAAGAAGAAAAAAAAATCTTCAGACTCAAGCACATCTATTTTCTTCCCACGCACAAAGACCGTGAGGATAATCAGTCTTCCCGTACTTATATTATATAAATAAATAAATACGAGGGTAATCCAGTGAGAGCAACTTCTCTCACTCTTCCCGTCTAAAAAAAAAACGAGGCTTGTCCACAAAAACAAAAATACCGCACGAATACAAGGTTCAATTTCCCAACAAACAGGCAGAAGCTATTAAATTAGCCCTTACCTCTTTTGTTGTGAATCCCGAAACGAGCGCCCCAATTTGATACGTTTCTATCAAACCCTGTCCTACTCGATGCCCTTCTCAGTATCTCTCGGTGATTCAAAGATAATGCTTTCTCAGATCTGAGGGAAGGAAAATCTCCAATTTATTGAACAAAGAACTTAACATATATAGGCCCAAGTAAAGAGGCGTTATGGCTTTAACCAATGAAAAAGCATTACACCATATAGGTCTCATGGTATGTGAACGTGAGCCACGTGATATCAGTATAATGTATACAACACATCTGGTAATCATTATTTCCTCCCAAGCCTGGAACTCCTTCAGCTCCTTTCTAATGCATAGAATAGAGACCATTTTACCATGAGGGCCCAAAGAGCCTTCTTATATTGCAAACACATGTTCAGGATAATGCTCAACAAAAGAGAGAGAGAGAGAGAGAGAGAGAGAGAGAGAGAGAGAGAGAGAGAGAGAGAGAGAGAGAGAGAGAGAGAGAGAGAGAGAGAGAGAGAGAGAGAGACCTAAGACATAGGAACAAAGGCCATACTTATATGAATGTGATGTAGATTAAAATAATGAGGATAATGTGGGTGATTAACTAAAGAGTTAATGCTGAGATGTACATAAAAACCTATCAATGCTTTTATAATTGTTATTAATCCCAATGTGTCTAGTGGGTGTCCTTTTTGTAAAAAAAAGAGAGACAATCTTTCGTTGTTTTATGGAGTGTTCAAGGTTGGGTTATTTTTTTGATTTTCTTGAATTGTTGTTTAACAAGTTAAATGAAGGTTTTACTGTTCAGAGTTTTATTCTTGGTTACCGGTATGTAGCAAACAAAAGAATAAAATGTCAACTTTTAAACTTCATTTTGGGTGAAGCAAAAATGGCAATATATTTAAGCAGGAAGAACAAAATTGAAGGATCAGAAGGATGTGAGGTTGTGTCTATTTTAAAAAACAGGATAAAATCAAGTGTGGATTGATTTTAAATTTTATAAGATGATGAAGGACTTGACGTTTTTTTCAAATCAGTGGTGTTATAATGATGCAGTTTGCTCTGTTGAAGATGATCTTTTAATCTTTTCTTGTGTGCTACAATAAGTATCACTAATGTGATGTGTATTATTGTGGTTATATTTATATTGGAATTGTGTTGTAATGTATAAGAATTGTCGACTAGCCTACTGCTCAATAAGAGACAAAATAACACCAACATTTTCATATTTACATGTTGTGATGTGTACAGTTACATTGTGTACTAAGACCGACGGAAAATGAAAAGTTGTGATTTTCTAGAACGATATGGCAGGAACTATTCTCTCATTCCTGCGTAATAATCAAGGAACTTTGAGCCGTCCCATGAGTGCAGCGGCGCAATGATATTACACAGCACCTGATAATAGTCCCCAGCGCTCTCTGTGCAAGCAGATTGTCACGTTGTGTAGCGGACCCTGTCCGAATGATGGCCAGACTTCACTGATGTTTCATGGAGTTTATTGAAACCGTTTGAGCTCCAAAAAATCACTGTAAGAGCTGAACAAATAAAGCAAAGAAGTGCGCATTAACACCTCGTACACAAACTGTTACGTCCGGAACTCAAGAAATGGTCGGATTCAATTGCAAGTAAAAGATGTTTATTTTGAGTGTGACAAGAAGGTCTGGACACAGCGAAGATCCTCCAAGAAGAGACACTTGGCGGCACAGGGACTCTGTGGACAGCAGCGATCTCCCGTGAGGTGAAGTGGTGAAGACGGTGATGGTGACACATCCACAGGAATCGGTGAAACACGAAGATCAAGGAGCACGGAGAACAACGGGGTGAGGAACAGGAGGGCAGGCAGGAAACAAACCGGACAACATCCAACAACGCTCTGACAATGACATGACAAACAGAGAGACAATAAATAGGGTGCGCTGATCAACCGCAGCTGGAACGCTGATCATCGCAGCAGGTGTAATCAATAATCAGCACACCCAACTTACGCACGCACAACTCATTCAATCAACCCACACACACACATTCACTCATGCGCCCACGTAAAACGTACGAGAGTGAGATAGTGAATTCATGAACCGTGACAGTACCCCTCCCCCTAGGAGCGCCTCCTGGCGCTCCCAGAAGAACTTACCTGTTGCTTGTAATCGTCAATAAGGGAGTGATCCAGAATGTCCCTAGCAGGAACCCAACTTCTCTCCTCCGGACCGTAACCCTCCCAGTCCACCAGGTACTGGAATCCGCGTCCCCTCCGTCTCGAGTCCAGAATACGGTTGACCGAATACGTAGGTTCCCCATCTACGAGACGCGGCGGTGGGGGAACCGGGACCGGCGGATTAAGGTGAGAATGAAAAACAGGCTTTAATTTGGATATGTGAAAGGCGGGGTGAATTCTCCTGTACGCTGGAGGAAGTTTGAGGCGGACTGCCACCGGACTAATGATCTTGGTGACAGTGAAAGGGCCAATAAATTTAGGAGCAAGTTTATTAGATACGGAGCGGAGCGGAATATTTCTGGTAGAAAGCCACACTTTTTGACCCACGACGTATACGGGAGGCTTAGACCGGTGGTGATCGGCTTTAGCCTTGGTGCGCGCCCCCACTTGGAGCAGAGTCTCCCGGGCTCTGGTCCATGTGCGGTGACACCTCTGGACAAAGGCGTGGGCGGAGGGGACCGCGACTTCGGAATCCAGACTCGGAAAAATAGGTGGCTGGTACCCTATACTACACTGGAACGGAGAGAGGCCCGTAGATGACACTGGTAGTGAATTATGAGCGTACTCAACCATAGACAGCTGTTGGCTCCAGGAAGAAGGATTCTTGGATACCAAACATCGTAACACTCTCTCCAAATCTTGATTGGCACGTTCAGTCTGACCATTACTCTGGGGGTGATAACCCGAAGACAAACTAACCGTAGCTCCTAGTAATTTACAGAATTCTCGCCAAAATTTGGACACGAATTGGGGACCCCTGTCAGAAACCACGTCCATCGGGAGGCCATGTAACCGAAAGACGTGGTCAATGACAGACACCGCTGTCTCCTTGGCTGAGGGCAATTTGGGCAAGGGAATGAAATGTGCTGCCTTCGAGAATCGGTCCACTACGGTTAAAACAACCGTCATGCCATTAGAGGGCGGTGACAAAATCTAGCGCGATGTGGGACCAAGGTCTCGAAGGCACCGGCAGCGGATGGAGTAACCCGTCAGGAGATCGGTTAGACGTCTTACCAATCGCACAAACTGAACATGCCAATACAAAACTGCGGACGTCACGAGCCATTAATGGCCACCAGAATCGTTGCTTTATCAAACCCCTAGTCCGGTTTACTCCTGGATGGCAAGCAATGTTGGAGCAGTGACCCCATTGAATAACTTCGGACCGTAACTCCTCCGGCACAAACAATCGGCTCGGTGGACCGCCGGGCGGAGGCGTTACCCCTTCTAAGGCCGATCTGACCTTCGATTCGACCTCCCATGTGAGTGTGGAGACCACTAGTCTCTCCGGCAAAATACACTCGGGAGTAATCGGGCGTTCGGATGGATCAAAAATGCGAGATAAAGAATCGGGTTTTATGTTTTTGGACCCGGGGCGGTACGAGAGTAAAAAGTCAAAACGACCGAAAAAAAGAGCCCACCGAGCCTGCCTGGAATTGAGTCTTTTCGCAGTTCTAATATACTCCAAGTTCTTGTGATCAGTCCAAACGATAAAAGGTACCCCCGACCCTTCTAACCAATGACGCCACTCCTCCAACGCTAACTTGACGGCCAGCAACTCTCTATTACCAATGTCATAATTACATTCGGCAGAAGATAAACGGTGGGACAAAAACGCGCAAGGGTGCATCTTGTCATCTGAGAGAGAGCGTTGCGATAGAAATGCACCTACCCCCACCTCTGATGCGTCGACCTCTACCACGAACTGACGTGATGGATCAGGGGCGATAAGGATGGGGGCCGAAACAAAGCGGCCTTTCAGTTTGGTAAATGCAGCTTCTGCTGCATCAGACCACCTGAACGTAGTTCTGGGAGAGGTCAAGGCGGTCAGAGGCGCGGCTAGTTGGCTGTAGTTGCGAATGAAACGCCGATAGAAGTTGGCGAACCCCAGAAACCTCTGCAGGGCCTTACGGGAATCTGGACTTGGCCACTCTACCACAGCCTTAACCTTGTCAGGGTCCATACGCATTCCCTCAGACGAGACGATGTATCCTAGGAAAGGAACAGACTGTGCATGAAAAACGCATTTCTCCGCCTTGACAAAAAGCCCATTCTCTAGCAACCTCTGAAGCACTCGTCTGACGTGCTGAACGTGTTCCTGGAGAGATGAAGAAAAAATCAATATGTCGTCCAGGTAGACATATATGAACTGGTCGACCATATCTCTCAGCACGTCATTGACGAGTGCCTGGAAGACCGCTGGGGAGTTGGATAGCCCGAACGGCATCACCAAATATTCAAAGTGCCCCCTGGGGGTGTTAAAAGCGGTCTTCCACTCATCCCCCTTCCTGATGCGAACCAAATGATAAGCGTTACGTAAGTCCAGTTTTGTGAAAACAGATGCTCCCTGCAACCTCTCAAAGGCTGAAGACATCAGCGGCAAAGGATAAGTATTCTTTACCGTGATGTTATTCAGCCCTCGGTAATCAATGCAAGGTCGCAGTGAACCATCCTTCTTTCCCACAAAAAAGAACCCCGCCCCCGCTGGAGAAGAGGAAGGTCGGATGAATCTGGAGGCTAGAGAATCAGAAATGTATTTCTCCATGACCTCCCTCTCAGGAATAGAAAGAGAGTAAAGCTTGCCCTTAGGCGGAGACTTACCTGGGAGTAAATCTATAGCACAGTCATAGGGACGATGCGGAGGAAGAGAAGCAGCGCGGGACTTACTGAACACCTCCTTCAGGTCCTGGTACTGGGGGGGCACGTTAGACAAATTCATCACCTCACTCTGAAAAACAGGACGAGACACAGACGAAACGGCAGACACCAGACAACACTCATAACACTTATTACTCCAGGTGGAAACTGAATTATGTCCCCAGTCGATCCTAGGGCTGTGCTGGACCAGCCAAGGATGACCGAGGACAACGGGAGCCAGGGGTGAGTCCAAGAGAAGAAATGAAATGAGTTCCGTGTGGTTGCCAGATGTAATGAGTGTCAATGGTTGTGTGGTGAATGTAATACTGGGAAGTTCTTGTCCGTTAAGTGCGTTGACCTTGATACTGTCCTGAAGTGTAGTGATGGGTATACCCAGAGTGCGTGCCAGTGAAAAATCCATAAAATTACCCTCTGCTCCGGAATCCAAAAGTGCCTGACAGACGTGTGACTGGGCTGCCCACAGCAGTCTTACCGGAAGGCGAGTAGAGGATGAGGTCTTCTCCACGGAGATCCCGCCCGACAGTAGCCTCTGGTTTACCGCCGGGCATGGTCTTTTACCGGGCATCTCTCCAGGTAATGTCCTGTACCACCGCAGTAGAGGCAAAGACCATGGGATCTCCGTCTCTCTCTCTCCTCCCGGGAAAGCCGAGCCCGACCCACCTGCATGGGCTCCAGATCAGCACTGGAACTGACCGCACCCCATCTGTTGGTTTGAGAGCACTCGACATTGGCGGCTTGAGCCCTTCCTCTCGACGACTGCTCCAGGCGACTGAGGCGACTATCCACCCTCAATGTCAGCTCGATAAGACCGTCGAGTCTCTCAGGAAGGTCCAGGGTGTAGATCTCTCTTTGGATGCGGTCAGCCAGCCCATGCAGGAACATGTCCCGCTGTGCCTCCTTGTTCCAATGGCACTCAGCGGCGAGGGTGCGGAACTCAATAGAATAGTCTGAGACCGAGCGGTTGTCCTGACGAAGATCGGCCAGCTGACGTGCTGCCTCTCTCCCCGCCACCGCTCGGTCAAACACTCGCTTCATCTCTTCTGAGAGTGCCAGGAACGAGGAACAGCAGGGTTGACGATTCTCCCACACCGCCACTCCCCACAGCGCCGCCCGTCCGGAAAGCAGAGTTAACACGAAAGCCACCTTCGCCTCCTCTGTGTGAAAAGTCTGTGGTTGGAGCGAAAAAATCATAGAACACTTGGTCAGGAAAGGTCTACAGAAATTCGGCTCACCGCTGTAGCACTCAGGACTGGGTAGGCGTGGCTCGTGATGCCGGATCGGCTCTGCAGGTGTGGGGGGAAACGGCGGTGGGTTGGGCACAGCAGGACTGGCGAGTTGTTCGATCCTTTGGGTCAGCTCGGACACCTGTGCCACCAAGGTCTTAACCGCGTGTCCCGTGATGTTCAGATTCTCTTCCTGTTGATCCATCCTCGCAACACTTTGCGTCAGAAACTCACTCAGGTCCGATGAACTTGCTGAATCCATGTTAGGGTCAGAGCGTTCTGTTACGTCCGGAACTCAAGAAATGGTCGGATTCAATTGCAAGTAAAAGATGTTTATTTTGAGTGTGACAAGAAGGTCTGGACACAGCGAAGATCCTCCAAGAAGAGACACTTGGCGGCACAGGGACTCTGTGGACAGCAGCGATCTCCCGTGAGGTGAAGTGGTGAAGACGGTGATGGTGACACATCCACAGGAATCGGTGAAACACGAAGATCAAGGAGCACGGAGAACAACGGGGTGAGGAACAGGAGGGCAGGCAGGAAACAAACTGGACAACATCCAACAACGCTCTGACAATGACATGACAAACAGAGAGACAATAAATAGGGTGCGCTGATCAACCGCAGCTGGAACGCTGATCATCGCAGCAGGTGTAATCAATAATCAGCACACCCAACTTACGCACGCACAACTCATTCAATCAACCCACACACACACATTCACTCATGCGCCCACGTAAAACGTACGAGAGTGAGATAGTGAATTCATGAACCGTGACACAAACTCTCTCTCTCTTCATAGCATTATCATTAACATACAGCGAAATACACAGAAATACTCATTACAGATGACAGTAAACAAGCACATACACACCTTATGCTTAACAAACTGCAAACTTTAAATCTGCCTAACCACTCCGATGAACCGCGAGCTCTCACTATCTTTCCATAGACTACAACATCCGTCAAAATAAAAGTCCCTACTTATTAAGGCAGATAATGCAGACCTTAAACCTATTTAAACACACATAAATGTCAAAAATGTATACAAAAAACAAGTGATAAGATAAATCACAATGAAGTCTGTTACACGTTGGTTATGTTGATGGAAGTTAGCCTATCTTCAGGTGCTGCGTAATATCATTGCGCCGCTGCACTCATGGGGCGGCTCAAAGTTCCTTGATTATTACGCAGGAATGAGAGTATAGTTCCTGCCATATCGGCCTAGAAAATCACAACTTTTCATTTTCCATCGGTCTTAGTACACGATGTAACTGTACACATCACAACATGTAAATATGAAAGTGTTGGTGTTATTTTGACAATTATTGAGCAGTAGGCTAGCTGGAGCCATTTACCTCTAGTCTTTGTGCTAAGCTAGGCTAACGGTGTGTGCGTCAGACAGAGTTATGGCAGGGAGATGAGAATGGGATGTATGGACTTATCTAACCCTGGGGGATATGGGTAATAAGATAACCCATAAAGGGTTACTGACAGGCAACTGGTGTCAGTTTGAAAGGACAAGAGTCTCTTTTGATAGCCATGTGGGCCAGTGGCACTGCCAGTGCTGCTGTAAAATGAGAAGCTGCATGCATTGATACTTGTGCGTGTGGATATTATGGTACTTGTTTCAAGAGAACACCCACCCAGCAAACAATTTGACGTTGTGACGACGTCACGTGCTGGTCGTTTTTAGTCACGCTTACGTTAGCATATGACGTCACCACAACCGTCAAAGTGAAACACCAAAAGAGGTCGCTACGACGTCGCCAACCGACGTCGTGATAACGTCCCCAGTACGTTGAGGTAACGTTATTTAATTTTGGTCGTCGATTCGTCTTTTGGATGACGTTGCTGTAACGTGGCCAGTACGTTGCTGTGACGTGGCCAGTACGTTGCTTCAACGTATCGTTGGTTGCTGATTGGTCATTTGATGACTTTTGACAGTTTTTCATATATTCATTCTGCAGTGGATTTATTGACAGTTGTTCATTCAGTTTATTTACCTGCCACTGTCACAGCAACATCTATAATTGTGGTTCTTGTTCAGAACATCAGAATTTAAGTTTGTTTCAACTAGTACTGTTCAAATCTTGACATTTTACTCAAACAATTGGTAAAAACATGTTTAAACATTCAATGTTTGTAACATTGTAGAATAATTGAAAGAACTGAAAAGTGTTTTTGCAGATTTTATTTAACAATTTAACAGACACTTTAATAAATGGGTGATAACATTAACACAACTATATACATTAAAGCAAAAAATGAAAAAAATATAATTTAAAAAAGGTCTTAATCTTCTGAATCTCAATCTGTGTCACTGAATTCCTGGTTGATCTCTTGTGGGACCGCCACCTCTGGGATTGACAGCACCTAGACAAACAATTTAAATAAATTCAGTGAACAGACCTTCAAGTTTTAATGTCAAACAAGTAGTCAAGTCAACTTTATTTATATAGCGCTTTTAACAATGCAGATTGTTTCAAAGCAGCTTTACAGTGTTAAACAGCAAAATAATGCAGCCTAATTTTATTCAGCTGTATAGCCATTTGATGTCATCAGTTCATTTCAATTTCCATACGGTGACAGTGTGGGCTTTAGATCAATAATTAGATCAGTAATTTAGTTTACATGGTTAAATTAGTTTATTAATTAGATTTATTTCGATGTTTAGTTGAAAAATATAGTGTCCCCAACTGAGCACGCCAAGCCAGAGGCAACAGTGGCAAGGAAACCAAAACCCCATTAGGTGACCTAATGGAGAAAAATAAACCTTGGAGAAACCAGGCTCAGTCGGGGTGCCAGTTCTCCTCTGGCCAATTTACAAACAACGTATTATTATTATTATTCTGGCTGCTTTACAGGTCAGAGGTCATAATAGATCGGAATATTCAAAGGACCGGAGGCAACACGCTGGAGACGGGTTTATTGAGGATGATGTTGATTAAATAATTATTAAAGTGCAATATTCGAATGATCGGAGGCAACACGCTGGAGACGGGTTTAATTCGGATGACATATCGATTTAAGTATTATTTAATGATAATATTCGAACAATCGGAGTCATCACACTGGTGACGGGTTTATTTAGATGCCGTGTCGATGAGGCAGTTGCAGGGGGAGGATAATTGACACGGTCTCTGCAGACACTTCAGGGTCCTGTGTTGGTCTTCTCTGGTCCACCATCTGATTAGGATACGGCCCAGATCTGGCTGACTGCAGTAAACCTCGGGATAAAACAGAGAGAATATCATTAGCGTAGATGCCATTCTTCTGATGATGTAACGAGTACATCAGGTGTTATGGGAAGTGTTCCCGGTTCCGGCTGACCTAGTTAATGCAGCCTAACAATCAATTAATTGATAAAGTGTTTTATGTGTATGCCACAGTAAAGAGATGTGTTTTTAGTCTAGATTTAAACTGACAGAGTGTGTCTGCTTCCCGAACAGTGCTAGGAAGACTGTTCCAGAGTTTAGGAGCTAAATAGGAAAAGGATCGACCGCCTGCAGTTGATTTGGATATTCTCGGTATTAACAACTGGCCAGAATTTAGAGATCGCAGTAGACGTGATGGAGTATAATATGTTAAGAGCTCGCTCAAGTATTGGGGAGCTAAACCATTTAGTGCTTTGTAAGTAATAAGCAAGATTTTAAAATGTATGCGATGTTTAATAGGTAGCCAGTGCAATGTTGACAGAACTGGGCTAATATGGTCATACTTCCTGGTTCTAGTAAGTACTCGAGCTGCTGCGTTTTGGACCAGCTGGAGTTTATTTATTAAGCGAGCAGGGCAACCACCCAATAGAGCATTACAATAATCTAGCCTTGAGGTCATGAACGCATGAACTAACTGTTCAGCATTTTGCATTGAGAGCATGTGCCGTAATTTTGATATATTTTTAAGATGGTAGAAAGCAGTTTTACAGATGCTAGAAACGTGGCTTTCAAACGAAAGATTGGTATCAAAGAGCACACCCAGGTTCCTCACTGACGACGAAGACTTGACAGAGCAGCCATCAAGTGTTAGACAGTATTCTAGGTTACTACTTGTGGAGCTTTTTTGTCCAATAATTAAAAATTCAGTTTTTTCTGAATTGAGTTGCAGGAAATTACCAGTCATCCAATGTTTTATGGCGGCTATGCATTCCGTTAATCTTGTGAATTGGTAAATTTCTTCAGGGCGTGAAGAAATATAGAGCTGAGTATCGTCAGCATAACAATGAAAACTAATGCCATGCTTCCTAATAATATCTCCCAGTGGTAGCATGTACAGGGTGAAGAGTAGCGGTCCTAGCACTGAGCCTTGTGGTACTCCATACTGAACTTGCGATCGGTGTGACATCTCTTCATTTACTGCTACAAACTGATAACGGTCGCATAGGTATGATTTAAACCATGATAAAGCAATTCCACTAATACCTACATAATTTTCGAGTCTATTCAAAAGAATGTTGTGGTCGATGGTATCAAATGCAGCGCTAAGATCGAGTAACACTAATAGAGAGATACAGCCACGATCGGATGATAAGAGTAAATCATTTGTAACTCTGATGAGAGCAGTCTCAGTACTATGATACGGTCTAAATCCTGACTGGAAATCCTCACAGATACCATTTCTTTCTAAAAAGGAACATAATTGTGAAGACACTGTCTTTTCAAGTATTTTTGACAGAAAGGGTAGATTTGAGATTGGTCTATAATTGACTAATTCTGTAGGATCAAGTTGCGGTTTTTTAATAAGTGGTTTAATAATAGCCAACTTAAAAGTTTTCGGTACATATCCTAATGACAAAGATGAATTAATGATATTAAGAAGAGGATCTATGACCTCTGGTACCATCTCTTTTAATAGCCTAGTCGGTACAGGGTCAAGCATACATGTTGTTGATTTTGATGATTTAACGAGTTTAGCCAATTCTTCTTCTCCTATAGCAGTGAATGATTGTAATTTTTCCTCAGTGACACTACAATGCTCTGTCTGATGTGATACTGTAGTAGACGGCTGCATGGTTAAAATTTTCTTCCTAATATTATCAATTTTACATGTGAAGAAGTTCATAAAGTCATTACTGCTGTGCTGTTTACAATCATCAGAAGTTGAAGCTTTATTTTTGGTTAATTTAGCCACTGTATCGAATAAATACCTTGGGTTGTGTTTGTTTTCTTCCAAGAGAGTTGAGAAATAAGCGGATCTAGCAGTTTTTACGGCCTTTCTGTATGCGATCATGTGCTCTTTCCACGAATTTCGAAAGACCTCTAGTTTTGTTTTCTTCCAGCTGCGCTCCATTTTTCTGGCTGCTGTTTTAAGGGCCCGGGTGTGCTCGTTGTACCACGGCGTTGGACTATTTTCTTTAATCTTCTTTAAGCGCAGAGGAGAAACTGTGTCTAAAGTACTGGAAAAGAGAGAGTCAATAGTTTCTGTTGCAACATCGAGTTCTTCTATGCTATCTGGGTTGCTGAGGAGATGATACTGATGAGGAAGAGTATTTAAAAAGCAATCTTTAGTAGCGGCAGTGATTGTCCTGCCATTTTTGAAACGAGGGGGCGGCTTTGCAACTTTAGCTAAATTAAGTATACAAGATACTAAGTAATGATCTGAGATGTCATCGCTCTGCTGCAGAATTTCAACGGTATCAACATTAATTCCATGTGACAATATTAGGTCTAAAGTATGATTATGGCGATGAGTGGGTCCTGACACGTGTTGCCTAACTCCAATAGAGTTTAGTGTATCTTTAAATGCTAATCCTAATACGTCTTTTTCGTTGTCTACATGGATATTAAAATCACCAACAATTAGTACTTTATCTACGGCCAGTACTAATTCTGATAGAAAGTCAGCAAATTCTTTGATAAAGTCTGTATTATGCCCTGGTGGCCTGTATACAGTAGCTAACACCAATGTTGAACGGGTTTTGTCATGTACACTACATAGCGTTACATAAAGCACCAAAACTTCGAAGGAATTATATTTGAAACTAGACTTCTGAGTAATACTGAAGATATTACTATAAATTACAGCAACCCCTCCCCCTTTACCTTTCAGACGCGGCTCATGTTTATAACAATAATCTTGGGGGGTGGACTCATTTAAGGTAATGTAGTCGTCAGGTTTTAGCCAGGTTTCTGTCAAACACAGCACATCAAGATTATTATCTTTAATAATATCATTAACAATAAGCGCTTTTGGGGAAAGGGATCTAATATTCAGCAACCCAAGCTTTATCAATTGTTCATCTGTATTATTTCTTTTGTTTATTTGTTGGACATCAATTACATTTTTACTGTTGAATGGTTTTGATGTTTTTTTGTATTTACTAATTCGGGCAACAGACACAGTCTCTATATGATAATATCTCGGTGAAAGAGTCTCTATGTGCTGGGATTTATCTGACTCCGGTGACGTGAGACAGCTAGCAGACGGTCGGTTTAGCCAGTTTGTCTGCTTCCTGACCTGGGCCCTAGTGAGTCAAGGTTTAGCTCTAAGACTATGTGCCAAATTACTAGAGAGAAGAGCGGCACCACCCCAGGAGGGATGGATGCCATCCTTCTTCAACAGGTCAGGTCTGCCCCAAAAACTTTTCCAATTGTCTATGAACCCTATGTTATTTTGCAGACACCACTTAGACAACCAGCCATTGAGTGATGAAGTAAGTAAGTGTTAACCATTTTAAGTAACTAGGGATTGGGTGATACCAGACTTTCTCTTTCATGGTATGAAATGCGATGTAGCCTATGTATATTTTGTTCAAAAACATGATCTTAACTGAATATTTTATGATAAAGTCATTATAATAAGAAATTCACTTCAGACATTCTCATTTGGCCAAAAAATCTATAAAAAAAAAAAAACTTGTATCGGTACACTGTATGTATCGGCAAGTACAAAAAATGAAATACTACTGCTACTCATTCCATAAAGTGGTATTGGCCCATCCCTACAAGTAATAGTCGATTGCCAGAGTCTTTTAAGTGAAATGCTCACAAGAAGTGTGTTTTTGTACCTGTAGTTTACTGTGGGCTGGTGCATGTTTTAAAACATTTGTGATGAGTCCCTCCACAGCTTTGTCCTGTAGTCCAGACCGACTCAGCATGATAGCCCCTGATGAGTAGAATAAAAAAAATAGAAATGTTTTGTAAATTTCTAGTGTAATTACAATGTTTTGGAAAACAAGTGGTGTTCTCATTTGAAATATAAATTAAATGAAGCAGAAGGGCATTTAATATTGATATTGTCTTTTTAGATTTGAAATCTATATTTTGAAACATGAACCAATTGTAAAGCAGAAACTGTTTAGACAAGCATACATGCATTTTTTGTGCTGTGGAACATCCACACAATTATTACCAAAAGTAACACTTATATTAAACTCACGTTTGATAACCTGGTACACTGCTGTATGCAGCAAGGTTTTTTCCCCCTTCTTCCCATGAAGGCTGTAGTTCTTCCAGACACTGCTAGAAGCTACAGCCCTCATGATACCCCTTGTAGCTTCTCCCGGGTTGGCTCCACCAATCAGACTGAGATGGTGTGTCTACACAGAGGTATTACAGAAAATTAAAAATCAGTAATGCTGTAAATATTCAGCTCTACATAAAACATAGTTGTATGTTTAAACAATTACCCACCAATCTCTTCTTGTAGTCCGGAAGCTCTTTCAGTTTTGCCTCCAAGACAGCAAGTTCTTCCAAAGACTGGGCCACATCGATTTCTATTGGGGTCTCCCGACCCGGGCTGGCTCCTCCAATCTGGTTTAACCGGAGGAGGATCTCCTGGATGCTTTTTGCCATCACATCCTGGCGGGTCAACATTGCCTTAAGTGTCTCTGATTCAGAAACACAAAATGTTTCAAAGACATTAAAATGAAGGTCAGAAATGTATAAAGTGCAAAGATAACACATTGCAGTTATTACATGACTGAAATTTACCCACAATAAAAATTAACATACCTTGCATTACTGTTACCGTTTCGGTTAAGGCGTTGATAGAGTCTGACACACTTGAGGAGCAGCTGGCAGTTTCTGTGTGCACATATGCAATACAAAATGCAAGCATGTTATAAAACAAGAAAACTACATTTCTTGTGTGTCACCAGGTTGATAACTGTAACACTTACAAATAAACAAGATTTTCAAAGTCATTAAACCAACAATAAAAATACAATCATACCATCAGACATCTCAGGCTGAATAGGACTAACTGGATTAAGATCTGTGTAAAAAAAAAAAAAAGTCATCAACATAAGGTATATTTTAATATAGATCCGCACAACTTGACAAAGCTTATGCAACAATTGTTAACTTACTGTTCATAGTGTTTGTCTGCGGAAAGATGCAGATGGGAGGTGGAGGGAGTGTTGGTCCTGCAGAAGATTTCCGTGTAAGAGGCAGCTCTGGTGGTCCATGGGACAAATTTAGATACATATTTCCAAGATACTTTGGTTAATCATTAATTTACGGGACTTTTGTGATTTCCAAAAATGTCATGCTAGCGATTTTCTTATAGAGGACAGTCTTGTGAAGCATGGCATGCTTGAGAAATATTGAACAATTATTTAATATCATACCTCTGGATTTCTTATTACTATGGAGGACCTGTTCCGCAGAGTCTTCATCTAAAAAGCATACAATAAACACAAGTCAGGGATACAGCATGTAATAATAAATAAATAAACTGTAAATACCCTCATCGCTGCTGTAAGCAAATTTTGCTGGCCTTTTTGATGTCCTTTTTGAGAGCACCGCCCCATCCTCTGCACTTTCCACGTTTGACATCGTTTCAGCCTTTCTCAACCACCGAAGTGCCTGGTTAAAGTCAGCTACAAAGAAATGTGAACATTAGGGAAAGTACAAACAATATAGGATTAGTTGAAACATTTCACAAGTATTCTACACGATGCAATGTATTTTGCTTTCTTAGCAGCTTAAAAAAAAAAAAAAAAAGTACTTAAAGAGTTAGTTCACCCAAAAATGATAATAATGTCAGTAATTACTCACCCTCATGTTGTTCCAACCCCGTAAGAGCTTCGTTCATCTTCTGAACCCAATTTAAGATATTTTTGATGAAATCTGAGAGCTGTCTCACTCCATAGGCTTTCAGGTACACTGTAACTTGCTGGGTCAGAAAAGTTATTAAAGAGATCGTTAATATAGTCCAAGTGACTACAGTGGCTATTCTTAAGTCTATCAAGCGACGAGAATACTTTTCGTGTGCAAAAACAAACAAAAATAACGACTTTATTCCACTATTCATCTCCTCCTCTCTGGACCTCTAGTGAGTTTACGTAGTAAGACTACGTAGCTGTGTTGCAGTACGTTACAAAACATTATCACTGAGACAAAGGCACAGCTAGTTAATACTGAATGATACATAATGAGGGTCCTTACATGTAAACCGAAGCATTGAGAACTTTGTAAGTGTACAAACAATTTAATAAGAAGATACTTAATAAAGACAGTACATTACACGTATACCGACAGCAGCCATCTTGAAAAACAGTCTCGACAAGTCGAGCGACTTGTGGAGAGTGCGTCTGGTAGCTCGCCAGGACTGTAAATAGATTCTCCGACTTGGCTTCATCCTAAAATTTTAAACTACATTTGAAACAGAGATCTTGGTTATAATGTAAAATTCTGAAAATACTTTAGAGAACGCGGGTTGTATTTACACTTACCTGTGTTTCGTCGTGAAGGAATGGTGTTATTTCTTCTTTCTTCGATTCTAGATAAGTTAAACTACTGCTGTAACGTTAGGTAACTCTAAAAACTGAAAAGATAAGAAAGTGTGTAAAATAAACAACTAAGACGGTCAAAGATACGACAGTTACACCCACGCACGTTCGTGACCAGCAGCGGAAGCTCTTCTTTTGTGCATATGGGGAGCAAGCGTTTGAGAGTTCATACTGCCCCTACTGTACCGAAGTGAAATTGTTGAATTCATGACTGGAATCTACAGGCTGTAACATTTTTAAATAATAGATACATTTTTTATTATTATAATTATTATATGTATAGATATAAATGTATTTTATATATATATATATATATATATATATATATATATATATATATATATATATATATATATATATATATATATATATATATATATATATATATATATAAAATTATAGTTTAACTTTTTGAATGAAATTACTGATATAAATCAACTTTTTGATGATATTCGAATTATATGACCAACACCTGTACATATAAAACATCTGAAAACAAATTCTTCTATCTGCTAAAGTCAAGAAATGACGTGGCTAAGACGTGGTGAGGAGGTCAAAATAATTGGTCATCAGCTGGTCTTTAGACAACGTTGGAAAGGTAAGGAAGCGACCAAGCGCTGCAGTCGAGATCGCAACTTCTGTTCTTCGTTGCCACAACGTCGTGGTATAGTCTTTTGGTGACGTGACGAACCCACGACCAATACTGACGTCACTTTTGGTCGCCGTTATGTCACGTGTTTGCTGGGCAGCTCCTTTCTTCAGACTGACCCAAATGCTGAAGACAGTGATGCGACTGAAAGGGTGAGAAGACAGAAGTGGCTTCTACTGACGTACAGGAAGAGTTGACCGGTTATTTTGTGGAGGCAAAAGAGGGTGCCAGAAGACCTTCCAGAGTATTTGTCAACAAAAGAGCGCCAATCCCAGACTTCTTGGAACCCCTGGAGTCCAAACCCCTGGATTTTCTTCACACAGCAGCAAAATAGACTTAAATACTATTAAAGTAAGTGTCTACTTTTAAACTCTCATTCAAAATGAAATTAAGTATTCTCAGACGGGACTGTTTGTCCTGTTTGTAAAATGACCAACAAGCCGGACAGTATGAACTAGGAGTGAGTGAAAATGGACCGCCTGTGGCTGCGGTAAGTGTTGCTTTATGTTTTTAGATGACTAGCCTCCTGTAACAGTGTCATTAGCTCTACATAATGTACCGTTAGTGACACTGTTACATGAATAGGGTGGTCACGACTGTATTGCAGTTGTTCCCGTGCTCCATGTCTGCCCTGTAATGTTAGTATTGTGTTGTCATGAACACGCTCTGACTGTCACAGTAACACATGAGCGGTGCCAGAGGTAATTCGGCGTCTTGACTATCAGCTTCCAAAGTTTGTAACTCCTCGTCTGTGTATTCTGGCTCAAAACGATATGGGTCTGGATTTTGGTTTGATACAAAGTAAATAATACCTATAATAATACTAAATAACTATAATGAAATAAAACAGGATTGTCTCTTATTGTCCTATAATAAAATAAAACAGGATTGTCTCTTATTGTCCTATAATAAAATAAAACAGGATTGTCTCTTATTGTCCTATAATAAAATAAAACAGGATTGTCTCTTATTGTCCTATAATAAAATAAAACAGGATGGTCTCTTATTGTCCTATAATAAAATAAAACAGGATTGTCTCTTATTGTCCTGTAATAAAATAAAACAGGATTGTCTCTTATTGTCCTATAATAAAATAAAACAGGATTGTCTCTTATTGTCCTATAATATAATAAAACAGGATTGTCTCTTATTGTCCTATAATAAAATAAAACAGGATTGTCTCTTATTGTCCTGTAATAAAATAAAACAGGATTGTCTCTTATTGTCCTGTAATAAAATAAAACAGGATTGTCTCTTATTGTCCTATAATAAAATAAAACAGGATTGTCTCTTATTGTCCTATAATATAATAAAACAGGATTGTCTCTTATTGTCCTATAATAAAATAAAACAGGATTGTCTCTTATTGTCCTGTAATAAAATAACACAGGATTGTCTCTTATTGTCCTATAATAAAATAAAACAGGATTGTCTCTTATTGTCCTGTAATAAAATAAAACAGGATTGTCTCTTATTGTCCTGTAATAAAATAAAACAGGATTGTCTCTTATTGTCCTGTAATAAAATAAAACAGGATTGTCTCTTATTGTCCTGTAATAAAATAAAACAGGATTGTCTCTTATTGTCCTGTAATAAAATAAAACAGGATTGTCTCTTATTGTCCTATAATAAAATAAAACAGGATTGTCTCTTATTGTCCTATAGTAAAATAAAACAGGATTGTCTCTTATTGTCCTATAATAAAATAAAACAGGATTGTCTCTTATTGTCCTATAATAAAATAAAACAGGATTGTCTCTTATTGTCCTATAATAAAATAAAACAGGATTGTCTCTTATTGTCCTATAATATAATAAAACAGGATTGTCTCTTATTGTCCTATAATAAAATAAAACAGGATTGTCTCTTATTGTCCTATAATAAAATAAAACAGGATTGTCTCTTATTGTCCTATAATAAAATAAAACAGGATTGTCTCTTATTGTCCTATAATAAAATAAAACAGGATTGTCTCTTATTGTCCTATAATAAAATAACACAGGATTGTCACTTATTGTCCTATAATAAAATAAAACAGGATTGTCTCTTATTGTCCTATAATAAAATAAAACAGGATTGTCTCTTATTGTCCTATAATAAAATAAAACAGGATTGTCTCTTATTGTCCTGTAATAAAATAAAACAGGATTGTCTCTTATTGTCCTATAATAAAATAAAACAGGATTGTCTCTTATTGTCCTATAATAAAATAAAACAGGATTGTCTCTTATTGTCCTATAATAAAATAAAACAGGATTGTCTCTTATTGTCCTATAATAAAATAAAACAGGATTGTCTCTTATTGTCCTATAATAAAATAAAACAGGATTGTCTCTTATTGTCCTATAATAAAATAAAACAGGATTGTCTCTTATTGTCCTATAATAAAATAAAACAGGATTGTCTCTTATTGTCCTATAATAAAATAACACAGGATTGTCACTTATTGTCCTATAATAAAATAAAACAGGATTGTCTCTTATTGTCCTATAATAAAATAAAACAGGATTGTCTCTTATTGTCCTATAATAAAATAAAACAGGATTGTCTCTTATTGTCCTGTAATAAAATAAAACAGGATTGTCTCTTATTGTCCTATAATAAAATAAAACAGGATTGTCTCTTATTGTCCTATAATAAAATAAAACAGGATTGTCTCTTATTGTCCTATAATAAAATAAAACAGGATTGTCTCTTATTGTCCTGTAATAAAATAAAACAGGATTGTCTCTTATTGTCCTATAATAAAATAAAACAGGATTGTCTCTTATTGTCCTATAATAAAATAAAACAGGATTGTCTCTTATTGTCCTGTAATAAAATAAAACAGGATTGTCTCTTATTGTCCTATAATAAAATAAAACAGGATTGTCTCTTATTGTCCTATAATAAAATAACACAGGATTGTCTCTTATTGTCCTATAATAAAATAAAACAGGATTGTCTCTTATTGTCCTATAATAAAATAAACAGGATTGTCTCTTATTGTCCTATAATAAAATAAAACAGGATTGTCTCTTATTGTCCTATAATAAAATAAAACAGGATTGTCTCTTATTGTCCTATAATAAAATAACACAGGATTGTCTCTTATTGTCCTATAATAAAATAAAACAGGATTGTCTCTTATTGTCCTATAATAAAATAAAACAGGATTGTCTCTTATTGTCCTATAATAAAATAAAACAGGATTGTCTCTTATTGTCCTATAATAAAATAAAACAGGATTGTCTCTTATTGTCCTGTAATAAAATAAAACAGGATTGTCTCTTATTGTCCTGTAATAAAATAAAACAGGATTGTCTCTTATTGTCCTATAATAAAATAAAACAGGATTGTCTCTTATTGTCCTATAATAAAATAAAACAGGATTGTCTCTTATTGTCCTGTAATAAAATAAAACAGGATTGTCTCTTATTGTCCTATAATAAAATAAAACAGGATTGTCTCTTATTGTCCTATAATAAAATAAAACAGGATTGTCTCTTATTGTCCTATAATAAAATAAAACAGGATTGTCTCTTATTGTCCTATAATAAAATAAAACAGGATTGTCTCTTATTGTCCTATAATAAAATAAAACAGGATTGTCTCTTATTGTCCTGTAATAAAATAAAACAGGATTGTCTCTTATTGTCCTGTAATAAAATAACACAGGATTGTCTCTTATTGTCCTATAATAAAATAAAACAGGATTGTCCCTTATTGTCCTATAATAAAATAAAACAGGATTGTCTCTTATTGTCCTATAATAAAATAAAACAGGATTGTCTCTTATTGTCCTATAATAAAATAAAACAGGATTGTCTCTTATTGTCTATTCTGAAGTTGGTAACTCTAGTCGTATCTGTTGATGTGTTTATTGTGTTTGGTTTGTTATTGTAGTTATTTTATTTGCCTATTCATATGTGTCAATGATATTTGTGGCCAAGTGCTATAAATACACAATGTTTCTGGTTTGTATTAAAAATGTTCGCGGCCCCTTTAAGGAATCTCTTGCGTGTGTTCTCGCGATACTAATCGCGTGTTTGGCCGCGTGCACGCGCTCAGAGAAGCCATCATGTCAGTGTGCAGGAGAGTTGGTGTTGTGGTGCAGCATTGATCTGATTCACTGCTTTATAGCAGCATCTTCTCAGTAGAGATCACTCCAGTGTGTTGAATATTCTCCAGTGTGTTCCAGAAATGAGTCTAAAGAGGATTTGAGCTGTGAGTCTCAGCAGATGCTGTAGGATTGTGTGTGTGTGAGAGAGAGTGAAGGTGTGTGAGTGTCATGAGTTCTGCTTCAGGGCTTCAGGGCCATGTTTATTTGAGGAATCTCTGGAAGGATGCTGATATAAAGCCATGTCCTGTGATTAGACAGTATATTTCTGCTCATGTCTGGGTAAAGTCCTCAGTAGATTTGGCTTGTTCTTGAGTGATTGATGTAATTCTGTGTCCCTCGTATTTGAGCACATTTGGGATTTATTCACTGTCTGTATTTGGGATCTTTGATTCTATCTGTAAATTTACTGTCAATTGTTTCAGAAAGTGTGTTTTTAAACTCTAAACTCTATATTTGTGTGAAATCACTCAACAAGTCAAACTGGATGTGTAGATGATCTGAAGCAATACATTATGATGATGGCCGAGTGATCAAAGCAGAACGCAAAACAAAAGTGATGATTTACAATTTCTTTTATTGAATTGTTTCACTAAAAGATAACACACACATTTGTTATGTAGCAGACCTTAAATCAGTAGTGTTGTGTAATGTGTATATACGTTTTAGAGCAAAATATGATGATCTAATTATTAAAGGGTTAGTTTACCCAAAAATGAAAATTCTGTCAGTAATTACTCACCCTCATGTTGTTCCAACCATGTAAGACCTTCGTTCATCTTCGGAACATAATTTAGTATATTTTTGATGAAATCTGAGAGCTGTCTCACTCCTCCATAGGCTTTCAGAGGGACTGAAACTTGATGGCCCAGAATAGTAAGTAAAAACGTCATTTAAGGAGTCCAAATGACTACAGTGGCTCTGTATTAAGTCTATCATGCGACGAAAATACTTTTTGAGCGGAAAAACAACAAAAATAACGACTTTATCACACTAGTATTATTGTTCAATTTGAGCCTCTGACGAGAGTTCGCGGGAGCGCCACGACGCATGCGCGAGAACTGAGATTACGGCGCTCTTATTCTACTACTACTTGTTACTGGCTGCTCACTCTTTCGGAGTAGTACCGCCATCTACTGTACGAGATGATGTCCCGACATTGCCGGCAGCGCAACAAGGTCTGTTTACAAGCAGAGGAAGACGCGGGCTGTATGCAAGCTATTGAATTCGACACTGATTGTGATTTAGGTCTCGATTTAGATTTTTACAATGGTTAAAAAGTGTGCATTTCCTGGATGTAAGAATCGTGAGAAAAAGAAAAGAAAACGTAAGAGTGCCTTACCAATTCTGCAAAATGAACGGCTTAGCTTACACACTTTCCCAATAAATGATCGTGAGCGAATGAAGCTATGGCTGCTGGCAGTGCAGCGGGATGTTAATTTACCGCTTAAAGTCGTTAAGAACATGAGGTTGTGCAGTGAACATTTTTCAACAGACGACTTCAAACCAGTTCAACAAAACACAAGACGATTACTGAAATCAACAGCTGTGCCCAACTTGTTTCTACACAACAAGGTAATAAGTGGAATCGGCATGTAGTGGTTGTCAAAGTAACGATACATGATTTTAATGATTTGCTTTTATTTGCATGTGGCTAATTATATATATATATATATATATATATATATATATATATATATATATATATATATATATATATATATATATATATATATATATATATATATTTAACAAGTATTTATACCAGCAGTACCAACATGTTTAATTTGAAAATATTTGTACTAAAAATGAAAAATAAAAATAAAATAGAAAATTTTTATTGTGTTGCTTTTCCTTTCTTTAAATTAAACTGAAAGCTTCTTCTGCTTCCTTGAAACCAACATATGCTCCTGATGATGATGGATATTTTTCCCTTATGGCTCGCACAACACATGACGGCAGAACTTTTCTGTTGTGTCTTCCAAGTTTTTGACCTTTTCAGTATCCACTCTAGAACAACCCGGTAAGCCACCAGTCTGCACTGACTGTAAACAGAAAACAGATCAGAATCAGAAAGAGCTTTATTGCCAAGTGTGTTTACACACACATGGATAGCATAGTAAGAAGATGTATAATAAATAACTAGGCTGCATGTGTAATAACTATACAATAGAAACAAACCCACTTACTCCATAGATAGCGTGCCACCCGGTCCTTCTGGCCTCGGACGTCCCTTCCAGTTCACTTTAGGCAAATAAAAAAACACTTCTAAAACACTGCGACTTAGAAGGGGCGGAAAACCGGGATCCTCTGTTATACAGCAACATACACTTGTCGTCCCATTGTCTGCGCTATCCAAAATTTCAAGCTGTGGCATGACAATGTCCCAATCGATGCAGCACACGCTCTCCTGATCAGTTGGCATCGCTTGGCACTGATTACATTTACACCACCAGCTGTCCAAAGCTCTCTGTCTTTCAGAAGCTTGAGACTGCTGTTGTGTTGCAGCTTGTTCCATCTCTTGTAGTTCAATGTCTGTGTATTCTGGTTCGAATAAGTATGGTTGGTTAAAAAAATCCAAGTCTTCATCTTCATCTACATTGAAATCAGCGGACATATTGACGAACGCACTTTTGCATACAGCGCGCGTCTTCCTCTGCTTGTAAACAGACCTTGTTGCGCTGCCGGCAATGTCGGGACATCATCTCGTACAGTAGATGGCGGTACTACTCCGAAAGAGTGAGCAGCCAGTAACAAGTAGTAGTAGAAGAAGAGCGCCGTAATCTCAGTTCTCGCGCATGCGTTGTGGCGCTCCCGCGAACTCTCGTCAGAGGCTCAAATTGAACAACAATAATAGTGTGATAAAGTCGTTATTTTTGTTGTTTTTCCGCTCAAAAAGTATTTTCGTCGCATGATAGACTTAATACAGAGCCACTGTAGTCATTTGGACTCCTTAAATGACGTTTTTACTTACTATTCTGGGCCATCAAGTTTCAGTCCCTCTGAAAGCCTATGGAGGAGTGAGACAGCTCTCAGATTTCATCAAAAATATACTAAATTATGTTCCGAAGATGAACGAAGGTCTTACATGGTTGGAACAACATGAGGGTGAGTAATTACTGACAGAATTTTCATTTTTGGGTGAACTAACCCTTTAATGTGTAAGAAAGATGTTGCTGTAATGAAAATGCCATTTGGGGAATGAGGATCAATGTTTCAGAAATGAGATTTAGCCACACATTCACTGTTGACAAAGGGATTTGATGCCTAACCCTATGTTACATATTTAAAACACAGATCATTTTCAAAAGAATATTTATGTCATAAAGTGTTTAATTTTCTCATTTATCGTAATATCATGCCTTGTGTTAACAAGTATTGTATATACAAGTTACAATATTATGCTCATAAAGAACCATGTCATGTAGCCTACACTGTAGTACTAACAAATATACAACCATTAGTATAAATATTGTCATTCTAGTATAACAATCATGTGTTCATAAGAGCCTTTCAGTGTAACACACCAGCATGTGGTCCCGAGAAACAGCATCATGTGCTCTTTTAGCTGAAACACTCCTGACATTCAACCACACAACCTTTTTCTGAGAATAATTTCATGTGAAGAACTTGAATAGCAGCAACTCGATTTATGAGTTAACAACTGGAACGACTGCTTTGTACCAATCATGCCCCCACCCCACCACACACACATTTTGGATGGACAACATGTACTATAATGTAACTGGAGAAATATTCACATATTAACAGAAATCTTGAAATGAAATTCACCTGTGGGATTACCAGGGAACAAGTCACCATCGTATTCACCCAGGACCCACTGTCCAACTTCTATGGTGGCCTCTGTTCTGTCAGGGTCCTCATCTCTTCCCTCAGAGAACATGTGGCAATTTGGAGAAAAGCACTGGCAATGTTTTCCACTAAAGCATGACACCTCCCATGTGTTTATGACTTCCGGATGTCAGCTATTAGGCTGGAATTCAAAAAGACAAAGATGAATTGGAGTATCACACATTGACTCGGTTACAGACATTCTGTTATGAGTGTTGCCTGCTTAGAAGATGTTAAAGGGATGAGGACGCAACACTTCTGTGAGATGCAACTGTTGAGGTGTGCAGGCAGCAAAAACAACCAACAGACTGAATTAATAACATTGAAATGGTTTATTTCCATAAAATAATAGGTTACAAAACAGATAACGCATATATAAGAAAAGGTAGAAAAACTGAAACAATGATAACGAGAGAGTCGCCCAAATCAATGAAATAATCAAAACAAAACCCCAATCATTACTAACCCAAACCTCTAATACTAACTAACGAAAGAACAATGTAGAAACAAAACCGAGATCTTCAGCGTATACAACGCTCAAAATAAACTACGCTGACTACAAAACAAGATTACAACTGAGGGAGATCTCCCTTTCTAACTAAATAACAATAAGAAAACTGTCTACCTAAGTAGAACAAAATAAACAGGCAACTAAAGCTTAACAAAGGAATCAACTCTACCGAATGGTTAACACGCCGCGTGCCTCATACGCGTGTAATGCGTTGATCTCAAACACCTGCGAGCAATACAACGACAGCGTACAAATACTCTCAGACGGAACTAGTGTGTCACTGACATAGTAATGAACAAACCCCAAAGGAGTGCTAACTCGGCAATAACTAGGCACAAACTTCAACAAATGAACAGGGTACTTGACAGTCACAGATAAGACCGAGATGAGTGAGAGTTCGTATGAATCCCCTCACTGCCCATTCACAAGAAATGGGGCCTTTTATCATGCCGGCACGTGCGCAGATTGGTCGATGTCACTCAAACGTCAATCGTTACGTCGAACGTCCCTCATTGCGTAGTGACAACAGTATAGTGTTCGTCTGCGGCAAAGTAAAACAAGAAGAATGGAAGAGACAAAAAGCCCCCCCTCCCAAACCATATAAGAAAACACATGGAATGTAACAATGAGATTATTTGAGAGACTGGTGTGGTCTGCTTTCCACGTTAATTACATGGAGAATTTAACTAATTTAACTTCTGTAACTACATACACTTATTTAACTACATTTCTTCATATTTACTCATATAATTAATATAAATGTTGACTCGCTTGGTGTATTTTCAGGTTGGGGGGAACCAATTCGCAACTGGCCTTTATTTTCTACTTTGATACTGTGTACAGAGTCACTGATGAATTGTTCTTCAGCTGCTCATACAGAGAGTCTGCATCAGAGAGTCTGGGGGTTGTAATAGCTATTTTGTTCACGCAATCTGTTCAAGAAGTGTTTAAAGCAAATATCAAGTTATATTGAAATCAAGAGTTATAGTGCACGTCCCTCCTTCATGAGTCTGTTTCTCATTACTGAAACATTGAGTATCTCGACCGCAACAGGCCTTCAATTGTTGCGGGGAATGATAATGGTGTTGCGGAGGATGAGCGAAGGATTAGTTCATACCAAAATGAAAATTTCCTGATAATTTACTCACCCCAATGCCATCCAAGATGTTCATGTCTTTCTTTCTTCAGTCGCAAAGAAATTAAGTATTTGGACGAAAACATTCCAGGGTTTAGACTGTAAAAAAATATGGACGACGCGACTTCATTGACTTCCGCTGACCAGAGTTGAAGCTTTCGTAGGCCCGCACACGGCGCTGACATCTCGGGACCGGAGTTGCACAGTAGAGAGCAGGAAGTAGAGGCGCGATTATCAAAAGCCCGCCCACACTCTCACAGATGCAGAACAATTCATGTTGGTGTGAAATAAACAGTTATAGAAATGTAGAAATTAAAGCTAAAGGTCCAATCTTCTCCCAAAAATCCAGAAAAAAGTCAGTTAGTGCCTTAGTAACAACTTCACTCAGAGAAGCCATCAATCATGACGTCACCGACCCCCACCCCCCGGGTTTTTATAGTATCAAATAACTAACTAAAACTAAACTTATTTAAAGAACTGAAGGGTCAAGGGTCAAGCCAAACATCACTTGTCTCTTCATCAGACACATATCCTTCAAGAATGATTTTATGTTCAATATAATAAGAATCAATGATAATCAAGTTATAACTATTTTCTACATTGGATAGATCAGTTCATCTATAACCTCTCTATATTTTGGAGATTTTAGTATTATTTGCTGTGTGTTTTTGAATCCACATTTTCTAGGTGCCAGCTCTGATGTCTGTGTCAAGACGAGCTGACAGGCAAATGTCCTTGGTGTGTGTGTATCAACACCCCGGGAGAAGCTCTCTCAGTGTTTAGTTATATCATCCTTCAGTGACCCTAGGGTCACACATGTCCCGGGGGCTACGTGACTTTTTGTGGACTCAGACAACAGACAAATGTACCTCTTTTTATGTGCCTTTATTAACTAAATAGAATAAATTCACTTCTGTACCAGATGTCATATCAGCATGTTGTGAAGAAGGACTTTGTTGATAGTTAGTTAAGATGTTCTCAACCTTGGGAAAAGCTGTTATTCTCTGGAGCTTGGTGTGTATGTGCGTTGCATGATCTGTGCAGGTTCAGTGTTGGAGATGGAATTTCTGCAGACCTGAAGACGCTTTTTCTGTGACCTCCGAGGTCATTCTAGTCCAAATCTGGGACTGGGACGACAACCAGTCTACGCATCTACGCATTTTTAGTGATATGTGCTCCTATCTGTTTACGTGTGGAAAGTTGCTTACGTGCATGTTGCTAGAACCAATCAGAATCATTCCACATGACAGTAATGACGTGGTTGGACCTTGAAAACAGTATAACTGTTCAGAAATTGTATGTACGTTAGGCGGAGGTGGGGAGACTGTTAGAGGGCGCGCAGCCTACGAACTCCTTGTGAGACTTGAAGCTGGCTTCTGCTGATGAAACTGCAAACTATTCTTCAGTAAATCTTTCTTTAATTAATCTAACTCCTGACTCTTGGTCTTCATTTCTCACTACTGGTCCTGGGTCCAAAGCTGTTACCCCAACAGAACGAACACTTGAAATGAAATCATTGTGATCAAAACTGCCTAAAATGACAGAAACCATCTTTAGGAAACAGTTATTTGAAGTGTAATTTAATTGTTTAGTGTGTCTCGTGTCCATTCTAATACATGTAGAGGTGGGGGTTATGAGCTATACTGGTACCAACCACCGGGGGAGTGATCAAGGCACGGAGGCTTCAGTTTCTGAGAGGAGTGCTGCAACTTGGTTGCAACCAAAATACTGAAGGTCCAAATCAATGCAGTTTCAAAGCGCTTCGAAGGGCTCCAGAGGTTCTGCGTGATCCCAGATGAGGAATAGGGTCTTCTCTAGCCTCTTATGTATAGGTATGTAAAATACATACCTATACATAAGCATATATAATAGAGCAAATGATTAACAAAATATAAGAATTATATATATATATATATATATATATATATATATATATATATATATATATATATATATATATATATATATATATATATATATATATATATATATATATATATATATATATAATATATGTACAGGGAGTGCAGAATTATTAGGCAAGTTGTATTTTTGAGGATTAATTTTACAACATTAATAATTAAACAACAACCATGTTGTCAATGAACACAAAAAACTCATTAATATCAAAGCTGAATATTTTTGGAAGTAGTTTTTAGTTTTAGCTATTTTAGGGGGATATCTGTGTGTGCAGGTGACTATTACTGTGCATAATTATTAGGCAACTTAACAAAAAACTAATTTATACCCATTTCAATTATTTATTTTTACCAGTGAAACCAATATAACATCTCAACATTCACAAATATACATTTCTGATATTCAAAAACCAAACAAAAACAAATCAGTGACCAATATAGCCACCTTTCTTTGCAAGGACACTCAAAAGCCTGCCATCCATGGATTCTGTCAGTGTTTTGATCTGTTCACCATCAACATTGCGTGCAGCAGCAACCACAGCCTCCCAGACACTGTTCAGAGAGGTGTACTGTTTTCCCTCCTTGTAAATCGCACATTTGATGATGGACCACAGGTTCTCAATGGGGTTCAGATCAGGTGAACAAGGAGGCCATATCATTAGATTTTCTTCTTTTATACCCTTTCTTGCCAGCCACGCTGTGGAGTACTTGGACGCGTGTGATGGAGCATTGTCCTGCATGAAAATCATGTTTTTCTTGAAGGATGCAGACTTCTTCCTGTACCACTGCTTGAAGAAGGTGTCTTCCAGAAACTGGCAGTAGGACTGGGAGTTGAGCTTGACTCTATCCTCAACCCGAAAAGGCCCCACAAGCTCATCTTTGATGATACCAGCCCAAACCAGTACTCCACCTCCACCTTGCTGGCGTCTGAGTCGGACTGGAGCTCTCTGCCCTTTACCAATCCAGCCACGGGCCCATCCATCTGGCCCATCAAGACTCACTCTCATTTCATCAGTCCATAAAACCTTAGAAAAATCAGTCTTGAGATATTTCTTGGCCCAGTCTTGACGTTTCAGCTTGTGTGTCTTGTTCAGTGGTGGTCGACTTTCTGCCTTTCTTACCTTGGCCATGTCTCTGAGTATTGCACACCTTGTGCTTTTGGGCACTCCAGTGATGTTGCAGCTCTGAAATATGGCCAAACTGGTGGCAAGTGGCATCTTGGCAGCTGCATGCTTGACTTTTCTCAGTTCACGGGCAGTTATTTTGCGCCTTGGTTTTTCCACACGCTTCTTGCGACCCTGTTGACTATTTTGAATGAAACGCTTGATTGTTCGATGATCACGCTTCAGAAGCTTGGCTATTTTAAGACTGCTGCATCCCTCTGCAATATATCTCACTATTTTTGACTTTTCTGAGCCTGTCAAGTCCTTCTTTTGACCCATTTTGCCAAAGGAAAGGAAGTTGCCTAATAATTATGCACACCTGATATAGGGTGTTGATGTCATTAGACCACACCCCTTCTCATTACAGAGATGCACATCACCTAATATGCTTAATTGGTAGTAGGCTTTCCAGCCTATACAGCTTGGAGTAAGACAACATGCATAACGAGGATGATGTGGTCAAAATACTCATTTGCCTAATAATTCTGCACTCCCTGTATATATATATATATATATATATATATATATATATATATATATATATATATATATATATATATATATATATATATATATATATATAAAATAATAATGATAAATAAAATAGAAAATTAAAATAGAAAAATTAAAATAAATAAAACAAATAAAAGGTATAACCCACCCACACCCTGGATCCAGATCTCCCAATCTCCGTTACAAATTAAATCTGAAGCCCACGAAGAGTGGTTAGCAGTGAATGCCAAGCCTCTATGGCTGACTCTTTTGAACCGTGGACTCTAGCTGTCGACAGCTCCAAATAAACAATATCCATATATGTTAAAACCCAGGCTCGAAAAGAGAGTGAATGTGGAGGTTTCCAACGTGTGGCAATTAGTTTTTTTGCAGCCGTAAGTCCAGCGAGCAACGCTCTTCTCTTATCCAATGTCAAACCCAACCTTGAAAGATCATTCAAAATGAGTGTAGCAGGCGTACAGGGCAATCTAATCTTAAACAACCTAGAGAGGTTAGAGGCAATCATCTTCCAAAAATCAGCCACTGGGGTACATTCCCAAAACATGTGGAAGGAACTGCCAATCACTTTGAAAGAACATAAAGTACATGTAGGATCGTCTTTCCAAGGGGTTAAATAAACCCTATGTACATAATTATAATGTATTTGCTGATGATCTGGGTTCCTGGAAGCTAAACCCATACTGATCCACACTTTATCCCAATCAAATGTGGGTGCCAAATCTGGAATATCTCCTCCACACGGTGTCCAACGCCAGAGGTCTATAAGCATACCTCAGTAAGAACCAGTAGAGTCTCGAGACGAAACCCCTTGTGCTCCTGACAGAGTGAAACAATTTTCGAAGTGGGTAGGGTGTGAGAGGGGCCTGGGGCACCATTGCTTTTTAAAGTCGATCTCAACTGCAAATAAAAGAAAAAGGAGGTACGTGGTATACTATGCTTAATACAAATGTTCTGAAAAGTGAGTAACCCCTCCTCCCCATAAATATCACCAAGTGTACAAAAGTGTTTTTTTTTCCTCAATCAGGAAATTGAATAGGACAACCGCCAATCAACAATCTCTCATTGTTAAATATTGGAAAGTGTGAGTCCCAAACAGAAGAGAAACCAGCCAATTTCTCCACCCTTCTCCATACCAATAACAAATATGAAATCATAGGACCAAATCTCAAACGGCATTGATGGGGTGAGATTTTAGCATGCAGAATGTCAGTAAAAGAGTATGGAGCTATCATTCGTTCCTCCAAAGTTCGCCAAGACATTTGAGCATCAGATTGAAACCAGGATAGGAGAACATTTAAAATTGGGAGAGACAGGCCACCGGTCTGCCTTTCTCGCTGCATAGTGGTGAGCTTAATGCGAGGTCGTTTGCCATGCCACAGAAATTTAGTTTTAGTTTGCTGATTGTAATTTGCTCCAATAATTAGGGGGCGGGGGAAGGGGGAGCATTGAGCTGACTAAATTAACCCTGGGCAGAATATTCATTTTAATAATGGCTACCCTGCCACGAAGCTAAATTAGCAGGATAGTCCAGATCCGCCACAACTTTAAGTGTTTTACAATAATTGTTTTTAGCAATTGTCTGTATGGAGGACGAAATATCTATACCCAGATAGGTGAAGCTTTTAGTGACTGGAATAGATGCAGGGATGGGAACATTACACATTGCCTGATTTAAAGGTAGCAAAGCGGATTTCTGCCAGTTTATTTTGAAACCAGAAAGCTTGCCATAAAGATCAAAGGTTGACAAAACATGTGGGATACATTGCACTGGGTTGTTTATCTACAATAAGACGTTGTCAGCGTACAGTGAAACATGATGATATGTACCTCTAATGGAAATTGGAGAGATTGTGGGTGAGCCGCGGATAGCTTGCGCCAGTGGTTCAAGAGAAAGGGCGAATAACAGGGGGTTAAGAGGGCAGCCTTGTCTTGATCCTCTCGAGACAGCAAAGGGAGAAGAGCTAATTTTGCCCGTAAGTACTACAGCTGTTGGGTTTTTATATAGGACCTTAATCATATTAATAAACGGCAAACCGACCCCCATGAATTCTAACACTGACCACAGAAATGGCCACTCCAGGCGGTCAAAGGCCTTCATTGCATCTAGTGAAAGGATAGCAGCAGGGGAACTTGAGTCTTGAGCACAATCTATAACGTGTAATAGTCTTATAACATTATCTGTGGCAAGTCTAGACTTTATAAACCCTGTCTGGTCACTATGAACCAGTTCTGTCATATGACCTTGAAGCCGTCGGGCCAGTAGTTTCGCGTAAATCTTTAAATCTGCATTTAAAAGTGAAAGAGGCCTGTAGCTGGAGCACTCAACTGGTCCTTTCCTTTTTTAAGAAGCAGTGTAATTAATGCAGAATTAACATCCCTAGAAAATGATCCCATTCTGATTGAGTAAAGGATCATATCCAATAAAAGCGGACCGATCAGAGGCCAAAAGGTAAGATAAAATTCGGGTGGAATTCCGTCTGGCCCTGGTGATCTACCTTTATGCATGTCCCTAGCAGCTGCCTCGCACTCCTGCAATGTAATAGGGCGATCTAGCTTTATGGAGTCATCAGTACTAATGCGGGGTAGATTAACGTCACTCAGGAAATTATCACAGATATGTTTATCAAAATTACTTTCCGAATTATATAACTCTTGATAAAAAGAGGCAAAAGGAGCATTTACTTTCTTTGGGTCACATTGTATAGTACTGTCTTTGCTGATATTTTTTGCAATAAAGACAAAGTGCTCATCCGTCAGGAGTTTCATTGCTAGTAAATGACTGGATTTTGAAGAATGAAAATAGTAAGTTTGTCTTGTTTTGTGCATGAGGAATTCTGAACGGTGCCTCAGAAGAGAGTTAATGTCTTTTTTAATCAGTTCCTTCTGTAAAGCTGTGTGATCGTTAAAATTATGTTGCAGGGAAGCATCAAGGGTGGCATATTATAATTCTAAAGCTTCCAATTTGGCTATACGTGCTTTATTTCGTGTTGAGGCATATAAAGTGGTGTTGCTCCTTATAAAGCCTTTTACCGCCTCCCAAAGTATCCTTGGATCAAGAACAGAGCCGACATTAAATTCTACAAATTCTATAAAATTTGTTTCAAACTGAGTTTTGAATGTTTCATCTCGCAGTAAGGAAGCATTAAAACACCACCTGGGGGCTTTAGTGGAAGATGGGCGAACAGTGACCAAACAAAATATGGGTTTGTGATCAGACCAGGTAACCAGAATGTAATGTGCATTTTGAATATTTTGAAATAAATCTTTTGAGGCAAAGATAAAATCTAGCCTCGAAAAGGATTTGTGTCTTGCTGAGTAAAAAGAGAAGTCTTTTGAAGAAGGGTTTAACAAATGCCCAATATCGACCATGCCTGTATCGGATGCCCAGTGGCGCAACACCTCAGATGCAAGATGTTGATCCCTAGTCTCGCAGCCACCTGATTTGTCCATGTCGCTGTCCCACACCGCATTGAAATCCTCCCCAAGAACTAAATTAAACCCTGTGAAATCAAGCAAAGATTTAGTTAATAGTTGGAAAAAAGTGCGATCAAATGCATTAGGGGCATAAGCCGAAATAAGTGCAATGTTTTTCCCATCCATGCAAATCTTTGCAATGGCTATCTGACCTGCATCATCTGCTCAAGAGTCAATCACATCAAACCTTAGTTTGCGTTTACACAAAACCATTACCCCTTTACATTTTGTAGCTGCAGAAGAAGTTGCAATAGGGTGATAAAACTTATTAGCTAATAGACCCACATCTTTGCACAATAAGTGTGACTCCTGAATCATAGCAAAATCTATATTTTTCTTCCGGAGAAATTCTAGTACAGTGGTCCTTTTGTGTGGAACATTAAGACCTCTGGCGTTGACTGAAATAAAATTAAGAGCTGTCATATGCTAGAAAAATTTGTGAAAAAGGAAGAAAGAAAAATGGAGTTGTCTCAACAACCGCAGAAGAGAAGTCTGGATCCATAGAAGACAAACACCCCAAAAACCGGAACAGACAAAAAACATCAAAAACACCCAAAAAGAAAAAAGGAAGGTGAGGAAGCAAAATTACTGTCGAACCTTCCTGATAAATCCACAACTGATAACTAACTCAAGGAACTAAGAGCTTCTGGCCACTCAAGTGTTTCAGCGGCACCACCAATCATCAAAAATCAAAATAGCAGCAGTGTGAACAATTTCTTCAACATTAAAACATCTTCCATATAATAATGTGGCATACCCTTGACAGACGGCACCCAAAGATACGCCCCCCACCATGACCTACAACCCAGGCAGAAATGAAAAAGCCTACCTGTTAATAGTATACCCACAGTCTCCAAAATGTAAACAAAAAATATAATTAATTAAATAAATAAAATAATAATAATAAAAAAATGCACCTATAGAAACAGCACTAAGGACAATAAAATGAACATAAAGTGGTAAACCTATGTTATGGAGTAGATTACAGATAGTGATGCAAGACAATGCAAAAAAGTAATAATAATACAATTTTTTTTTTTTTAAACTTTACTTTATTTTTCTTTCTCCTCCCCTCTCTCTCCTCCCGAGTCATTCTGCAAAGTAACAAAGGGGAAAAAAGAAGAAAAAAAAAACCAGAAATGTTTTTTGGGGAGAGTGACCCTCAGAAACGATATGGCATCTTTATTCTCAACGCTTTCCGGGAACCCATAGATGCGTAGATTAACTCGCCTTTCCCGATCCTCGTGCTCAGTTAGTTTGGCGTTCAACTTTTCAACCGACGAAGCCGGGGGTGAAACGCAACGCTGCCTCTCCACCTCCTCCAGCATATCGAGACGAACCTCCGCGCTAGTTATCCTGGATAACATGTCGGCTAGCTTACCCTCAATCGCCTCAACAGCTCTTCTCGTTTCTGAGACGTCCTTGCGGATGTCTGCAAAGTGTTTGGTTTGTTCATCTGATAGTTTCTGCAGAAGCTTGTGTATTTTAGCAGTGGAGCTGAAATCATCCGCATCTTCACAAGCTGGGAATGCAGGAGAGGCTGCTTTTGAGCTAGCGGTAGCCTAGCACTTTGCTGCTGTTGAGACGCATTTTCGTTTTTCCGGGGGTTTGGCATATCGGTAGTGGTTGACACTTATAGGCAACTTGTGGGGAAAAAAAACAATGCAATAAATTACGAATGCCTATATATTCACACAAAATGAAAACTCGTGGCGCCGCAGCCCAGTCTAAGCAGCCATCTTGCTCAGCGTCATCACGTGACTCCGCGAGGTGCTAAGATGATGTAATCATGTTGTAACGGTCACGCTGGACGTACCGCCCCATTTACAAAGCGCTTGTGTGAAGACTAATACTAATACGGATGATCCAGCGTAATCACCACTTGACACCAGGTGCTTCTACACTTGATACCTTCCGTTCATCGTTCCCTCCTTCGAGTCCACCGTGATCGCCCGTGGCACTAGACAAGTCAGAGTGTCCGAGGCCGGCTGAAGTCCGGCAAGATATCCAACGAGTACAAGATGACTGTCCGACTTAGTTGGTGAGTGTACTCTTATGGGGACCGTAGTAACTTTTTTTCAGCCGCAGCTCTCGTCAAAGAGTCTGGAATATACACAAACCTGACAGTTACGTCAATCACCAAGACCAATGAATCCTGGGTGAGCACCAGGTCGAGTCTCCTTATTTCCCTGGCAGACTTCCCACCCAAGACCCTCAGCCTCCGTTGCGAGGAGTTTGCACAACTTGTTGTACTTGTTGTACAACTTGTTGTACAACATGCCTTGACCAGTGAGTGGCCGGGCATTGCCCAAGGATGTGCGAACAGGTTTTTAATCTGTGCGAGCAACGCCTGCAAGAGGCACCCACCTTGCTTCTGCCCCTGAGGTGGACCTCATGTGTAGGGTACACATTAGCCCTCAACTGCAAAGCCACTATGTAATGGCGCTATCTAAAACCTTTCGGCCTCGACAGCCAACAGTTACTGACCCTGCAGCCTCCGAACCTCAGTATCCCCACACCCTGGGGGATCAGGCCTGCCCATCGCAAAAATTTCGCCTGCCTCCAGTCGCACAGGACCGGACATCCTGGTGTCAACGGGTTGGTGTCTCCTCTCTCTGTCCCCAGCCTAGGCAGGTTTTCTGCCGTTCCACCGGCCCTTAGCCAAAGTCCCCTGAACTTATCTTCAATTCGCTCTTCCGAAACGATTGATCGGGTAACCTCATCGTCCGAGTTAGATAAGCGGTGGATCCGTCTTGCTTGGATTGATGGGATCAGGCGGGCGAGTTTGCAAAGTCCCAGGCCACCATCCCGGTTCCTTGCATACAAAATCCCGTCACAGATTGAAGGCGGAAGGTGCAGCCATTCCTTCACCTTCGCTCTGATGATCCCATCGAGGGTCAGGAGTGTACCGCAATTTACATTGCAGTGGTCAGCTCGGTACAGGAGTCGGTGGATGGCAAACTTGTTAAGGATTGTCACCTTCTGAGATGGTTTGAGCAAGGCCCTGCCGATGTTCTTGCACCATTCTTTTAGATCCTTGGCCAGGGTAGGTTTCACCACTCCCTTCCAGGGGCTTATCTGCACCCCCAGATACCCCGCGGTCTCTGCCGGACCAAACATGTTGAGAGGACTACCCCCCAGAACACATGAGGGGCAGTTGTTGATTGTACATGAGTCTCTCAAAGGGGTGAGTAGGAAACCCTTACACTTCCTCGTATTAACCCTCAGCCCCGTCCTCTTGCAGAACGATTTGAGAATGCCCAAGTTATGAGCCATCCCTTGCCATGAATCGCTTACCAAGACCAGATCGTCGGCGTATGCCAGGTTTGTGAGCCTGGTGCCAGACACACTCACGCCCTTTCCAAGTCTTTCGAGGCCATGGATGAGGGGATCCATGGCCAGGTTGAAAAGCAATGGAGACACGGGGTCTCCCTGCTTAACACCAACCTGCAGGTTGATCTCTCGGGTTGACAGGCCCTTGATTTCAACGCAGTTTACATAGTCCTGGTATGAGTTGCGGATTAACTCTACCACGTGTGAATCTACCTTAATCTCCCGAAGGACAGTCAAGAAGTGTTCATGGGAGACTGAGTCAAATGCCTTCGCAAAGTCCACAAGCACTACAGCGAGTTGGCTGCGCTCTTCTTTGGATTGCTCCATGAGACCTCGCAGCACCTCAATGTTCTCGGAGCATCCGAGGGTGGTCCGAAACCCCCTTTGTCTCAGGTGAAGAGGGCAGGCCTGAGACCGCCCTCTAGGGGAGCGTCAGGTTGACCTGAGCTTGGGGTTTCTCTGGTAGGGTCTCTTGAGCCTGTCCTCCCAGCTCCACCGTGTCAGCTTGTTTACCCGGGCGACCCGACCGCCGGTATGACTTTTCGATTTCTTTACTTTCCATACATTTATTTGAGAAGTTTATGCCACTTCGAAGCATAATCGTGTCACCAAAAGCCGATATCCGTAATCCAAATCATGGTCAAGTAAACAGTCCAAGAATCATATCCATTGTATCGAGAAACTCGAGCCAGCACCGCCAACCACTAGGATGCCATCCAATGTTACGACCTTCATCATCATTCCGCGGTCCCGGCCTGAACTGGACGTACTGTTGAGGAGCTAAATTCATCCATGGTTATGATCCAAGATCGCCAGATGATTCTCCTCAGGCACGCCAGCTATTCACTCTAGACTGGGTTACACTCAATTTTCCCCAGCTATATGGTCATGGAAAACATTCTTGGCAAATGCTCTCGCTATTGGATGTCTTGCACCGGTCGTTGAGTTTCACTTCTAGCCGCGCAATACGAATGCCCCCGTCCGCCTCACCTTACCACGAGTGTGATGTTGATATTACCGTCATTTCCTTTAGTTTCAGACATAGGTATGTCCCCCGCTTCGCCGGAAGGCCACCGAAGCAACCTATCCGTTTTACGGTTCGACGGGCACTGCCCCGGTCAAAGAGTTCCACCTCTAACGGCGTAGTACCTCTTCCCATTTGAGGGATTGTGTTGTTATTATGTCATGAAAACCATCTCATCCAGTGTTAACTCTTACTTACTGTTGTTGGCTGCGCTCTCCTTTGGATTGCTCCATGAGGCCTTGCCGCCCTCTTCGTAACGATCCTAGAGAAGAGCCTCAAAACCGTCAAACCAATGGTAATCGGTCTCCAGCTACTGATCTCCATTAACGCACCCTGGTCAGAGGTCTTGGGAAGTAGGACAGTGCGGCATTGCTTAAAGCATTTGGGGATGACTCCAGTGATCCACCACACGTTGAACATGTGTTGTAGTTTCTCGCATCCGGGGTCCCATTCGAGAATCTTCTGTTTCTCGATCCCGTCGGGTGCGGATGCGTTCGATGCTTGGTTTAAACAGGTTTTTACCTCCTCGGTTGTGATAAGCCCCGCCAGATGCCCGTTGTTTGCAAATTCCGAAGGGCACGAAGGGACCAAGTCCTACGAAGGTCTTTGACTTCTCCCAACAGTTTCTAATATTGTTAACACACAACTCTTGGAGGATCGACTCTGATAGGCTTTCGACCAAGGCAGGGACTTGGCCATCGCCTTCCAACCAAGCGGAGAGTACTCGGATATGACCCTCCCCCTCATCCTCTGCCCCACTCACCATTCGTGTAGCGGCCTCCCGCAATGATACGACAAGACCACCATCTGGCAAGATAAGCGTATCCCGAGGAACTGAGGGATTTGTTACACGTAATGTCGGGTCAATCGTTTCCTCATTGGGTATTGGGCCCAGGTTGAGACCTGAACCCTCCCCTAAGGCCCGCAAGACTCCTACCTCCACCTGTTTTGGCACGGGACCCCCCCCCCTGGGAGGTCTCGTTGGTTAGTCGAGCCCTCTTAGCGTTCCGGACTTCTGGGTGGACGTGCCGTTCATGCGTACTCATAGCCCTGTTAGTGCCGAAACCAGATCCACATTGCCCACAGATGACACCACCAGCACGTCTCCTTCCCCTGGGGTTGCCAACGCAGTGGGGAACATGACACGAAATGGATCGCCAGTTAACAGAGTCCTTTCTGCACGAACGACAACTGTATCTAACAGGCACCTTGCCATGGCGGGTTGAGAAGTGACTCACAACCTGCATAAGGGAGCCTGCCGACACGCCACAGATGGTGCATTCGTAGTCGTCTAATGGTAATGGCACTACCACTTTGGCTTCCACTTGTGCACCATCTGGAACGGGGGCAGCCATGATGGGACTGCCCCCTAGGGGAGCGTCAGGTTGACCCGAGCTTGGGGTTTCTCTGGTAGAGTCTCTTGCGCTGAAGAGCCCTGGGGTGCTGCTCAGGAACTCAACATCGTCCGAGGCCCTCTCCCTCAGATGTGTCAACACCACCGAGCAGTCTCTTAGTCTTGTTCCAATTCCATGGTCCGGTGCCCGACAACCTTCACCACTGTCCTTGTCAGGGATGCGGTGGGGAGGACATAGGGGAGCAACGGATAGAGCCTGTCCTCCCAGCTCCACCGTGTCAGCTTGTTTACCCGGGCGACCCGACCGCCGGTATGACTTTTCGATTTCTTTACTTTCCATAGATTTATTTGAAAAGTTTATGCCACTTCGAAGCGTAATCGTGTCACCAAAAGCCGATATCCGTAATCCAAATCATGGTCAAGTAAACAGTCCAAGAATCATAACCATTGTATCGAGAAACTCGAGCCAGCACCGCCAACCACTAGGATGCCATCCAATGTTACGACCTTCATCATCATTCCGCGGTCCCGGCCTGAACTGGACGTGCTGTTGAGGAGCTAAATTCATCCATGGTTATGATCCAAGATCGCCAGATGATTCTCCTCAGGCACGCCAGCTATTCACTCTAGACTGGGTTACACTCAATTTTCCCCAGCTATATGGTCATGGAAAACATTCTTGGCAAATGCTCTCGCTATTGGATGTCTTGCACCGGTCGTTGAGTTTCACTTCTAGCGGCGCAATACGAATGCCCCCGTCCGCCTCACCTTACCACGAGTGTGATGTTGATATTACCGTCATTTCCTTTAGTTTCAGACATAGGTATGTCCCCCGCTTCGCCGGAAGGCCACCGAAGCAACCTATCCGTTTTACGGTTCGACGGGCACTGCCCCGGTCAAAGAGTTCCACCTCTAACGGTGTAGTACCCGTTCCCATTTGAGGGATTGTGTTGTTATTATGTCATGAAAACCATCTGATCCAGTGTTAACTCTTACTTACTCTAGGTAGTCCAGGGATTCGTAAAGCGTCCAAACGGCCAATTAGGCAGTGGGTTCGTGGTAGGCGGTTCTCGGATGGTGCGCCCCGCCCCCCCCCCAAATGTTTGTGGGTCTGGCTGACGCCGCCCGCTGCCCCTCCTCGGCCGCTCGATGACCCTTTGGTATTTTTGGAGGGACATTTTCGAGTTTCTCCGATCTTCTCCAAACTCTGGATTATAGATGTCATATTATAGATGTGTTTATAGATGTCATATCACATTTAATATCAATTCTCATGGATAAAACCACCTCTACTGTACTGGGCACACTCAAACTTTCAAGTGACTTGGTGCCTTCTGCTCCGACCGGGAGCTGGAAACGCAAAGACGTACCACTTCTTATGCTCATTTGCACTGCCGACTGTATTTATAGTACCACTGTTTACATTCGCATTTTGCACCGTACTTCTAACTGTAATATGCAACCACTTTCCACTGCACTTTTACACTTTTTTTTCGGATAGCTCTGTCCTTAATTTATTGCACTACCTTAATCCACTGCTATATTCCTCATCTTAGCCTAATATATTATTGTATACCTCGATCTGTAAAATTCTGTTTATAGTAATAGACATCTGTATATTTATTCACTGTATATATTCACCTGTAAATTCAGTTTCTATTTATAGTAATAACCATCTCTCTATTTATACATATTTATATATATTCAGTACATATCCATGTCCTGCACTTATGCAACCGTTGTATATCCTGCACTTGCTGCTATTGCACTTCTGGTTAGACCTAAACTGCATTTCATTGCCTTGTACTTGTACTTGTGTAATGACAATAAAGTTGAATCTAATCTAATATTGCAGACAGGACTGAAAGGAATATAAATGAAGGGAATGAAGAAAATAATAATGAAACATGGGCGATGGTGGTTTCCAGGAGAAAACAAGAAGGGGAAAAATGTACAAGAAAAGGAAAAGAGATCTACAAACAACTGAAAGTTTTGGAATTGATAAAGAAGTTGGAGAAAAAAAAGTGATGTATCTCAACGACAAGAAATTATAAAAAGTTAAAGGTGCCCTAGAATGAGTTGAAACAATATTTTACATTGTTCTATGATATCTACATAGAGGGTATGTGAGTTATTTACTGGTAAAAATTGTCCAAATACGGTTTTACAGGTCCATTTACAACCCCAGAAATAGTCTCTAGAATGAAATGGTCTGTTTTTGCCTTATTTGGAAGGGTCATGAATATTAATGTGGAGTTCTGCTCTGATTGGCTGTTTCACTGCCTGACTGATTTCAGTAGCTTCAGTGACAACAAACAGATCTACACTGTCCGTCATGAAAATGGAGAGATTATGCATCCAACCTTATGTTTGATCCTGTTTCTGACGAATATGCTTTTTTTTTGAGGAACAGCTAATTGTTTTGAGATTGGAAATGGACGCTTCTGAGTGGTAAGTTTAGCCTTATATTTTCAGTAAGACCTGCAAAACGTAACGTCAGTACCAATAGCCTGACATGTGAACTAGCATATAACATTAACTTTTTAACATGTTATCTCATAACTTCAGTAGTCACAACTTTGTTTTTAGCATTGTGAAAATATTTTAATCATTGTAATGCGTCACCGTATGATTTTACAATGATAACTACTTCCCTTTGACGAACTCTAAACAGCGAACAATAGATTAGACAGTCAATAAGTGGATAAAATCACTACTTACTGCTTGCGTGAATATAGTTTGAATTGCCGCTTCTGCAGTATCAGCCGCTGAGTGAAGCCTGTTTGATATTGTCCCAGCCTGGTTAGAAAAGCTCGATGGTGTTTTAAGCCCCCAACGTCGTCTTCAAGGCAGCGCTGCATGGAAGGCACTCCCCGCCCCCAACAGTTTCAGCCAATCACAGCACTGGCGCTCAAATTGAACTGAGCGCCAACGAGCGCTCTTCACTCCACGCAAATTGGTAAGGTAAGTTGCACAGAGCAATATTATAAGATCTGAATTTATAATGAAATGTTATATTAAAAAAAAAAAAAAGACTATGCTTTGAAATATAGCCAACACTAGCTGCAAGGGATTTCTTTGCTGAACAGACAGCTCAGCTATCTAGCTAAATGCAAACAGATTGCAATGGTAGATTTTAGCTAACTGTTTTTAACCAAGGTTAGCTCAAATGCAGTCAACCTGTTCAAATAGCTGGCAGTGGTGAACATTCAATTTCATTTGGCAAGTAGCCTACTACTTACTTATCCGTGCAGGACCGAGTTTACTTAGTAATGGCTCAGCAGTTAGCGCTAGCTATCTTCCAGGCAGCCAGTTCATTTTTTGGGTGGTCATAAGACTGAGTATTGCTATGTAGTTAGGGGGCAGTCTATGGCTGTGTCCCAATTCGGGAGCTGCATCCTTCAAAGGCCGCATTTGAAGGCCGATTGCGTCACCGCAGCGCGACGAAGGCTGTCCCAATTCGAAGGAGCCTTCAAATGCAGCTGCCGTCCGTGTTGCCAAGTCTGCGGTTTTCCAGCCGAATTAGGCTACTTTTTAAGTTGTTGCCGCGGGTAAAAATTATTTCCGCGGGTTGGTTACTACCCCATAAGTACGATTTCGCCGCTCCAACACCGCCAAACGTTAAACTCCAGTGGAGAATTCGGCCGCTCAATGGAGAAAATCGCATTGGGAGTTTTGGGCTAATTTTGTTGCAGAGACCTGGCAACCCAACCCACCGTCCTTCTCCCCGGGCGCGAAGGATAGAACCAATCAGGACAAGTGGATCCTTCGCAGTGTATTCCTCTGCCCATCCCGCGGTCGAGGAATACACTTATAAATGCAAGTATTGTGTTTTAATTTACTCAAATAACCAAAGAAACATTTTAAAAGCCGGTGGTCTTTATTTCTGTGTTACCACTGCACGGCTTTATTCGTTAGGTGATCTGATGTAATATTTCGTTTTGTTTTATGGATGAAGTAGCAGACAGCTTTATTAAAATGAGGGCAGCAAATGAGTATTTATTTACCGGGCCGAAAAACTCGGCCAGTGTGGATTGGAGTAGGCTACGACCCATTTGTAGTATTTCCATAGGCTAGGTTCTTGTGTAGGTAGGATACAGGGAGGCTTTATCCTATACAAAGCCCACAACAAAAATAATATAGAATTTGAGTATCTATAAATATGATTTCTGGAGTTTTGTATGTTTGTAGGCTACTGATGCATCATATTTTTTTAATTGTCTTAAGATTGCACCCCTGCCTTGCAGGTTAAAAAAAAAAACTTATTACAACTTAAAAAAAAAAAAAAAATGTATACAAGTTAATTATTGACAGACATGTTTATTTCCTCTTCCTTAGTATTGAAAGTGTCCTGGGACAGGTGAGGGAGTGGGAAACTAGGCCATGGTTTGTCTTCATGAATGAGGTGTTGGGACTTGGGACAACCCCACTGTCCTCATTGCCTCCGTCCCTGAGGACACACCAGGGCCGAGTTCAGCAGTGGATGAGCAAGATGAGGAAGAGCAACTCCAGCCAAGAGGAAACGAGACCGAGAGGATGAGCTGATGGAGAGACTGAGGGAGGACATGAGGTTTCAGTGAGAGACAGAAGAGAGCAGGGAGAGAATGGACTGATTGTTTTCTCTTCTTGAGAGATTGTTGAGAACTAAAATTTGGTTTTGTACATTAAAATGATTAAATTAAATATTATCGTTCTACACATTATTTTTGTTATGCAAGTTATAATTTGTAAATGAAATAAATAATTCTGTACATTTATTTTTGCCATGTCAATAAATTTGTAAATGAAACAATAAATTGTTGTATACATTTTTATTTACAGTAATTTTTAGAACTATTTACATAAGTTACGTTTAAGATTAGAAAACAAAATACATTTTAAAATTAACAGTACATAAAACAGATGGAAGAAAATGTTTTTATGTAGTCTTTTATTGAGCTGGGCTGGGAGACCCTGGTGAAGCCTCTCTGGGTCAGCGGGACATCATCTGGGATCAGTGTATTTTCCACTGTCTGCCAACAGGTTTGCAGTGCTGACTTATTCGACAGCTGCAATGTAGCTAAGATGTTTTCAGAAAGAGGGAAGAATAAATTAAATTAACTCATCCCTATCCCTGCCTATCCCTAATCTAGAAGACATATTTATTTAAGACAGTGTATTTTATTTTTAGATTCTTTTTTAAACGATAACTACTATCAAAATGTAATAATCATGTGTAAAAAGTCAGTTTTTCATAAAACCACAATATTTGCCTCTGAGATGAAGTTGAATAAAAATCCGAGGTACTTCACAATTATACTCAAATACAGAGTAAATGCATTTCGTTACATTATTAGTAGTATTTAGCAACTGTTGACAGCTGCCGTTGAAGAGAACGGAAATTAACATTTATACTGGACTTTAAAGTTATATTCATCTGCCTAAAAACAAAACAACTAAAGATGTAGTATAAACTATATGAAATCGTTAATATGTTGGTAACATATTTAGTCAACATTTTATTTTATCAGTACATGCATTAGATTACTGGAGTAAATTGAAACCCAATACTTGCATTTAAAAGTGTAATCTGGCAATTTCTCTTCAAAAATCTGACGTCGCGGCGCGCAATGAATTCTGGGGTAGGCAAGGCTGCGAAGCATCCATCCAACTATCCTTCATTTCATGGGAAAAGAAGGATGCATTTGCAGGCCATATTTTGAAGGAGCCTTCGAAGGACCTACGAATTGGGACAGCCTTCGTCGCGCCGCGGTGACGCAATCCGCTATACCTTCCACTGTAAACGAGTCTCGGTGCGTCCTTTGGAGGCCGCGACGGCCGCACAATTCAAAGGACACGGCCTTCAAAGGATGCAGCCCTTGAATTGGGACACAGCTTATGTCTCCCAGTCTGCTTATACAGCTACAAGACAACCTAGTTTTAAGTGAGCTGGCCAAAGGCATGGTTGAGTGGGTGTCTTTACAAAACTCCTTTTGGCATTCAGTTGTTGCTAAATAAGTTTTAAGACATGCTTGGACAGCTCTTGTAATACTTGGTAGCTCAAAGGCAGAGGTTTGTTGTTAGATAACTGGAAGGCATCCAGGGTAATACTGGCTTACTCTGAGGCAGCCTGTTGAAATTTAAATAACTCCTAGGCAGCGGAGGTGATGTTTTAACAGCGGGTAACTCAAAGGGAGCCGTTTATTGCTAGATAACTGGAAGGCATCCAGGGTAATACTGGCTTACTCCGAGGCAGCCTGTTGAAATTTAGATAACTCCAAGGCAGCTGAGGTGATTTTTTAACACTGGGTAACTCAATGGGAGCCATTTATTGCTAGATAACTGGAAGACATCCAGGATAGAGCTAGGCACAGACATACTGACTTCTAAGCAGCTTTGTAATACTGGCTTACTCTGAGGCAGCCTTTTGAAATTTAGATAACTCCAAGGCAGCTGAGGTGATGTTTTAACACTGGGTAACTCAAAGGCAGCCATGTATTGCTAGAAAACTGGAAGGCATCCAGGATAGAGCTAGGCACAGGCCGACTGACTTCTAAGCAGCTTTGTAATACTGGCTTACTCTGAGGCAGACTGTTGAATTTTAGGTAACTCCAAGGCAGCTGAGGTGATGTTTTAACACTGGGTAACTCAAAGGCAGCCATGCATTGCTAGATAACTGGAAGGCATCCAGGGTAATACTGGCTTACTCTGAGGCAGCCTGTTGAAATTTAGATAACTCTAAGGCAGCTGAGGTAATGCTTTAACTCTGGGTAACTCAAAGGGAGCCATTTATTGCTAGATAACTGGAAGGCATCCAGGATAGTGGTGAGCAGTGAAGTTATGTTGGCAGGTATTAATTTTAAACTTAACTGTGGATATTAAGCATATGGTTTACTAGTAACGGGGCTCACCGTTAACGCGAGCTAACTTCCAGTCAGCCAATTCATTTTTTGAGCGGTTGGGAGAGCAACTGAGTAGTGCTATGTAGCTCGGCAGTAGCCTGTATGTTTCCCTGTCTGCTTATTTGAACAAGTACGACACAACCTAGCTTTAAGTGAGGTGCACATGGTATGAGGCATGGTTGAGTGGTTGTCTTTCAGAATGTTTACATGCTAACTGGTAAGCAGTGGCATCCTTTAGGATATCTACTAGACATCTGGACATGGTAACCGGGAGGCACCTTGAGTAGGTTATAGATAGACTAAGTGGGTTAAGACGGACTAACTTCTAGGCAGCTTTATAATACTGGCTACCTCAGAGGCAGCCTGTTGACTTGTAGATATTTTCAATGCAGTTTGGTTGATGTTGTCACACTGGGTAACTCACAAACATTGTTGTTGATAGATAAATGGAAGGCACCTAGACGTAGGTAGCTCCTTTACTTTGTACCTACCAGGTAACCATTGATTGTGAGATAACTGGAAGGTACCCAGACATAAGTAGTTAACTTCCAAGCAGCTTTGTAATCCTGGCTAACTCTGAGGCAGCCTGTTGAATTGGCAGTTCAAGGCAGTTGAGGAGATGTTGTCACACTGAGTTACTCACAGACATCCAGTTGTTGCTAGATAGCTATAAGACACCTTGACATAAGTAGGTTAAGACCGGATGACTTCCACGCAGCTTTGCAACGCTGGCTACCTCTGAGGCAGCCTGTTGAATTTCAGATAACTATAAAACCTTGGGCAAGTTCCAAGTTACTCACACCCAGTGTTGCAAAGTAGATAATTTATATAATAATCAGGATAGCACAAGAAAAATATCAAATATACTTGATGGTGCAGTGATTTTTATGTGTGGTCATTTGAATACCTTTAAGGGACTGACGAATTAGATTAGGAGTTGACTTCTTGGTTGCTTTACAATACTGGTTGCTAATAGTTGACAAGATATGGAGGTATGCGTACGTGTGCTATGTATAATTGTCTGTTGTATTTTCCTCCTCTTTAGAGAATGGAGACATATTGGAGAAAGTCCATTGAGGATGGTCTTAGGAAAGAAAGAGATCCGAGAATACGGCGCACAATAGAAAATGTTGGGACTGTTCCAGATGACCTTTTCATGAGGAACCACCTGGATGGCCTACATGAGAATGGAAAAGGGAGATTCTGCTATATGAAGACCAGGAAAAATGTAATCCAGTGGAGGTGTGAGCGGTCAAACAATCAAACAGGTTCTTCGGCTAGTGACCCTGAGACGACAAGGGCAAATTCCTGTCCGGCATATGTGTCCTTCCATTTCATAACATCTGCCAATATCAGGGGTTGTGTTGTGAGGCAGATGTCTGAGCATAGTGGCCATGACCTAACTAACAGTGACCGTGTATCTGTTGAAAAACTAATCCAGTCTGAATTGAAAGACAGTATTTTACTTTTTCAACCACTCTCACATAGTGAGGATAAGCCCCTGATGATTGTCTACAGTTCCACATGGCAGCTGGAGCAGCTTAAAAAATTTGGGGGACAAATGTTGTTTTTGGATGCTACCTACAAAAGTATCACTCAATATGGATTTGCCTTTTATGCAGTCATGGTGAAGAATGAAGAAGGTAAAGGAGTACCTGTGTCATTTTTTATTTTGAGTGAAGAGACGACATCTACTCTAGAAGCTTGCCTTAAAGGGTTAGTTCACCCAAAATTGAAAATAAAGTCAGTAATTACTCACCCTCATGTTGTTCCAACCATGTAAGACCTTCGTTCATCTTCGGAACATAATTTAGTATATTTTTGATGAAATCTGAGAGCTGTCTCACTCCTCCATAGGCTTTCAGAGGGACTGAAACTTGATGGCCCAGAATAGTAAGTAAAAACGTCATTTAAGGAGTCCAAATGACTACAGTGGCTCTGTATTAAGTCTATCATGCGACGAAAATACATTTTGAGCGGAAAAACAACAAAAATAACGACTTTATCACACTATTATTGTTGTTCAATTTGAGCCTCTGACGCCACGACGCATGCGCGAAAACTGAGATTAGTAGTAGTAGAAGAAGAACGCCGTTTTCGCGCATGCGTCGTGGCGTCAGAGGCTCAAATTGAACAACAATAATAGGTTATTCATGTTTATTCATCCAAAGTTTTTCATGTTTAATGGTTCTAGTTGGTTGGGTTTCAGTCTGAACTTTCTTTACCACCTTTTATGATAATTCTATGAACTTAACACTTCAATTTCCAAGTTCCACAAGTTACATTTCCATTCCTAGATGTGTTATGGTTGACAAGGACCAGAAAGAAATCAAGGCAATTAAGACTGTCTTCCCGCATGCCTCTGTGTTGCTTTGCTGGTTTCATGTCCTCCAAGTAAGCATAACTTATAGGAGTAATGCAGATGTGTTAACCTTAAAAAAAATATTGCCGTTTTCAAGATTTCAAAGATTACTTCCTAAATTCATAGTAGGATTTGTAAAAAGATCTAAAGAGTCATCAGTGTCATTGTTAATTTTGTTGAATGAAGGCAATCCATCGTTGGCTTGTCAAGCAAGATGGAGGCCATGTCCAGGATCCAGCTGTGAGAAACATCATTATTGAAGGAGTATGTTCACTGAAGCAATGCCGTACAGTTAAGTGTTCTTCCTTCTGAAACTTCACCATGATAAACAGGATTGTGCTCACATAAAATGTCCTGTCAGCCATTATCCAGTCAAGGCCACTAGGAATTGAGCAGGAATTTGTCAGTTTAACAGTAGGTTGAGTTCATACTCCTTCCTTCTGATGGGCTGTATTTGTGTGCAGAGTAAGAAGATGGAGTAAGGGGGAATTGAGTTGGGGGTCATAATTATAAAAATGTCTAATCATTGTCCTAATTTCACCTACATTTCTAGGAGAAAGAATTTCACCAGACAGCTTCTACGGTCCTTAAAAATATTCACAAAGTAACAGGGTCAGACAGAGTGCTGAACTACCTGAAGGACAACTGGATACAGTGTGGTGCCATGTGGTCCAATTTTGGCCGGATGTTTTTCCACCACCAGAGTGAAACAAATAATGTTGTGGAGAGGTGAGCAAATCTTTTAATGTGCCTAAATACAACAACAAATTCAAGGGGGAACTGCTCTTGAAAAGTTTTATGATTTAAGGATATCCAGAAGTTATTAAATCAGTGTCTACAAGCAATTTGACACTGTATAATCCAAAAGTTAATACAGATATCTCCACTATTTAAAGGTTCTTCTTCGGGATCAAGTACAACTTTCTTGGGGGATATTGTAACAAGAGGTTGGATGACTTGTTACTTATCCTTCATAACCATGTTGTGAAATACTACTGGTAAGTCTCTATATCCATACGTTTATGTGGGTTCTTGATTCAAATATATAGTGACTGTAAACAGAATTAATACTAACACTGAAGAACATTAACAAGTTGAAGGTCATTAAAAAGTACATATTTAGAATAGTCAGAATTTGTGTAGGTTGGTGGTTAGTCTAAATCTATGAAACACTGGCTACCTATTGATTCTAAACCCTTATGTCTTTAGCCATCTGGATGAGCTTAAACTTGCTGGCCGAGTCCCATCCCAAGTGTCACATCCCAGCAACAGTGATAAAGCAGCTGAGAGGATGAGGGCTCAAGGACTTGATCAAAATGTCAGTCATCTGTCTGGAGGAATCTTTCGTGTCCCCTCAGAAAATAAACCTGTTATTTTTTATGAGGTTGATTTGCTGCACTGTTTGTGCCAATGTCCAGTCAATGGACAGGGTCAAAAGTGCAAGCATTTAGCATTAGCTCAAGAAGTAGCAAAGGATAAGGTGGACATAGTTGCGCTGCGACGACAAAAAGCAGAGGTGTTAAGTGCAACCCAGCAATTCTTGATTGATGTGAACACTATTGTGGTCCACTATAATGACCACGTGGGCATAGTCTTTGTTTCTAAACAACAGTGCTCTTGTTTAACCAACAGTTTGGGTGAATTATGTGTGTGTTTGTTGGTGGCAAATAAAGTCTATGAAAGTCAGACAGTCAGAAGTGAAATCAATGATGAGACAGAGCACATTCCTTCAGACGATACACTGCCACAATTGGACAGCACAGACATAGCACAGCCACAACACACAGACACAGCACAGCCACAGCACTGTATCCGGAAAATGCTCAAAGATTTGAGTAGTTGGTGTGACAGCGAAAGTTATAATCCTTCATTGGCCCTATATGACAACATTAAAGCAGCTCACCGGCTTGCCTTTGGTAGGTTCCAAACACAAAGCAAAAAGAGAAAGATAGAAAGGCTACATAAATACAGGAAAGCAATTGAACTCAAAAAAAGGACATTTGCAAGTGCACACAAATGCAATAAACAATCCAGAAAAAGAAATCCACACTGTAAATAAGGACAGGGCTTTTAAGCCTAAAGGTACAAAAGGAAAAGGGGTCGCAAGCTCTGAACTCTGCTCAGAGTGGAGATACATAGGGGGATTAGGGTTAAGGGTGGGGAATATGTTTATGTTTATATTATTGTTGTTTTTGTTTGTTTGTGTTCAAATTTCTTAACAGATGCTTTTATTGCATATTTGTAATATGTTTTACTTGAGAGCCCAAAGACATGAGGGACAAGTTACCTTCATTCAGTTTCCTTTGAAATATGTGCTTGTCTTGTAATGTGCTTGAACCCATAAAAAATAATGATCTTTCATAGCTCATATATGTCTCCTGTTTTTTGTTTGGTGTTTTTTTTATACAGCATCCTCCGCATATATGCTCAATAAAGCCTGAACCTCGTCGTCGGTCCATCGGTCGAATTTTTTGTTGAACTCCATTGTTGCAAAAAAAATATTTACTGAACGCAGAACCCACCTCGCAAAAGAAAAAAAGAAATGCTGCGACAGCTCAACCAATCAGCATGTTAAGCGCCCAAGTCCCACCCCCGAAAGTTCCCGAACTTTTAAAAAGTACCACCTCGCAAGCAGGGCCGTTTGGAGGGGGAAATATTTACCCGAACTTCATTTAGACCCTGGTTCCTGCGGTCAAAACACACCGAGTTCCACCCCAAAGTTCCTAGTTCCGGGGGAAAGTTCCTGCGTGGAACGCGGCTCTTGTTTGGCCAGGGCTCATTGGTGTCCGAGGCTAGTGTGTTGATACGAACTGCCCTAGTTAAAGGTCCCATGGCATTGCATTTTTCTATTATTTTATAGTGTTTTCTGACACATTCTCTTATCCTCTTCATACATTCTATTTTCCTTTTCTTTTTCTATAATTTCTTTAACCTTTAAAACATAGTCTTCATTATTTAAAATCTGTGTATTTATTATTATTATTTTATAGTGTTTCCTGAGGTGTACTTATATTGTTAGCATGATTTTTACATCATAAAATGTCATAATTTAGAAATAAAAGGCATTTTTTCAATACTAATGTTTGCCCTGTGGCTGAATGCCCTGCTTCAAGAGGCGTGTCTGCTGTGAGACTTCAGTAAAAACGCCCACTGTTGTGATTGGCTGACATCTTTGCATTTTAAATGAGCGGGGGGGGCGTGGTTTAACGAGGCACGAGCAGGCACGAGTCTGCCAGAGAGACGGATGGACCTGTGTTCACTTCTCATCAGTTCTCAGCATGTCTCAGTTCAGGGTGAACTGTTGTAGTTACTAGAATATACTTCAGGTTATTAGTTTATTTCTAGCCGGAGGGGCTGTCACTCATGTCAGAAAGTTAGTAACTTTAGTAAATTATGGATCAGCGCTGACTCGAGACGCGAACCGTTTAGAACGATTCAGTCCGATTTGGTGAACTGGTTCGGTTCACTAAAAAGAACCGATTCAAAAGAATGATTCGTTCGCGAACCGGACATCATGGAGACGAAGCGATTGCTAACAAAGTTATTTATAGTAACTACTGAGTTATGAGAGCGCTGTCAGTCAGCGCTGTGAGTTTATTGTGTTTGTATCTGAGAGTTCTGAATAAACACGAGTCCCAGTCACACCGAGTCCGTCTTCATCATTATTACCAACTTTGTAACACATGCAAAGTACCATTACAGCTGTCGAGATGAACGAGTTAGTAAGTGTTGAGTATAGCATTATTTCTAGATATGTTCCAATCATATGAATAGCATCAGTGATGCGCATTGAGTAACGTTACACAGCACAAACAAAGACACAACAACAGTAATCAAATGTAATCCAGTTTATTGTGGGGAAAGATGGCTAGCCTAGCCCAGATATTCTCACGCTTACCCTCCTTCTGCTTAATCTCACGCCACGTTTGGTGGCTCCGCTGTGGGCCAGATGCAGTACTGGGGGTCGGGGATGTTGGAGGCCGAGCTTCGACGTGTGTGAAGTTTATCTCTAAAGATGTGGATCTGCAGATGTTAAACAGAAAAGACTGTATGCACATTTTAGAACAGATAGACGCGGCGAGGACGTACAAAAACACTGACTCACAAGATAGAAAACACGAAAACACCGTTCTGTCTGGAGCGAGAGAAGCCGCATTGTGTGCACGAATAATAAATAATTAGCTACACATCAGAAATTACTGATCACAGATCAGAAGGAACTGAAAAAAAGACTTCTGTTTTCATTTGTACATCCAAACACTGAGAAACTGCCAGCGTTCACTCGTTCACAAGTAACGTTAATGATCTCGAGTGTTTGCATGGGCGTGCCAGATTCTCTGGGCGGAGGAAAGGGAGGTAACCGTTCCTGCTTGGACGTCAAAACAGGAGACTTCAGGATTGGCTCGTCTGGCCTGTCATTTTCTCAAAGGCAGAGAGAGACAGCCAGAACTCGGTTTTACACCGATCAACATTTCTATCCACTTGGGGACAATATTCAGGCTAGGGGAACTCATATTAATGTTGAAATACCTCATAAAATGAAAATTTCATGCCATGGGACCTTTAAAGGATAAATGAAAAACACACACACTCTGGAAGATGTCAATAACTCTTTATAAAACCATTAGTCTTACATAAAAGAATAACTGAAAATGTGCAAAAATGTATCAAATTGTGCAAAAATGTGGAGGCGGGAGGGGGGGATTATGACTGCATTTTTTGTATGTTGTCATCTATGCATTTTGACAAAATCTCCACCACAACATCAATCATTCCTGGCCCCAGACCATGGCTCAAGTTGTGGAAGTCCTGGCCATTCCTCTGGACCTCCCGAGCCAAATTTTGCAACTGGTATCTGGAGAGAGACATTACATTTTCTCAGTATATAGCTTTATCTGTGCATTTATATCAACATAGTGAAGCTTCTAACCTATTGTAATTGACGTTACATTACAAGACTGACAGAGCTTAAAGCAAGAAATAATTCTGAAATAATTAATCAAAATGTCATTATATATGACTTTATACTATCTATGAAATGTTGAGCATACTGGCCCACACTTGAATTCAGGCACAGTGCCTTTAAGCCCTGCAAATAAAATTGTAGTATCCCTGTCTGAGCACACAGATGTATAAAGTAATATATATATATATATATATATATATATATATATATATATATATATATATATATATATATATATATATATATATATATATATATATATATATATATATATTGTGCAAATGCTTACTTTAACTCTGTCGCTTTCCCAATTGCCACAATTGGGTCAGTGGCCATCGGCATGGTCACTGCCTCAAAGTTAATGCCCTTGGCTGCAAGAACACCGACCGACTGGCAAAGGTCCTTTGCTTCCCCTTGATTAAAAAAAACGTAAAACAGAAAATAAATGTGAATAGAATGAACACAGCCTTCGATACACTGTTGTGTCAAAGTGCATTAATTTCCAACTTCATAGGAACATAACCAACTTTGCAACCAAATTTAATGTTAAACTTTTAATAATTGAACTGTACCCTCTGTAAGTCTGGTGCACAATGATGTCACCTGGGTGACAGGTCCCGGGACCACTCCCACCTTCTCCAGCTCCTCCTTCAGGTTCCTTTTTTCATTTTGATTAATTCTGAGGAGTGATGTCAGTGTATTGACGGACATCATCTCTGGAGGAGCAGTCCTCCTCTTCACCTCCTCCACAGATACAGGGTACCTTTGTCAGTACATATTAAAAAACAGAGGCCATTGAGTGATGAGTAAATCTAAGAAATGAAAATGATAGATGCTGTTGCAAACTTGTGATTGGCAATCATTGTCGGGCTGTTCTAGAAAATTACAGACATTCTAATTTTCCTATGAAAGCCCAGAACGGTATGTGTTGTTTCTGTGACACTCACAAAAATAGTTTTGTTGAGATTATTATCTTTTTGTTTTCTTTCCTTTTATTATAAATTAAATGATTGAGAGAATGCACCAGAGCACTATGACATGCTGTTACACAGAACGGACACAAGGTGGCAGTACCGTTCAGCCGCGTCACTCTGGGACCCTTAGCGAGGCGCAGAGTAAGACGAAATCATAATCCGGTTGAATGGAGAAAGAGCAACTGTTGTCCTGCGTCTCGTAACTTCTCTGTGATTATTTACAACATTTCCAGGTTAGTTTTACATCTTTTGTGTGACTGCAAATGGTTATAGGCTAATGTGAATCCCTGATGTGTGTTTTTGAGTAGTGTAAATAGTGTAAATAGTCAAGTCTAATGATAACGATGTGAAGATGAGGAAATGGCGGCCGACGCTCGTATTAATGTTTTCTTTTATATATATTCCTAATGGCTCTGGGATATTTCTTAGTTTGTTTCTGCATTGTGAAAAGTAACTGTGTGTGAGACTATGCATTGCAGGTATTATATATAGCTAATGTACAGAGTAAAGGCAGTTTACAGATGCAGCTTTGAGTGAAAAGCACATGGTAGTATGAAACGCACATGGTAATATTACACTATTACACAGTTTCGGTTTAAAGTGTTAAAGTTATGAGACAAATATGTGTATTGGTGAAGTTTGTACTCATAATGTAAATATAATTCAACTTAACTGCAAATGGGATTTATTCTGTTGTAAAAAGTGAACACTTACAAAAATGTATGATGAATACATCAATACTTGTTTAATGGGAAAGAACAGAATATGGTTTAGAGAGAAAATGTGTTTATGGTTTAAGATAAAACTGTGAAAAGTGAATGTTGAGGAAATATGTGATTATACATTTATCTGGAAATGTACTTTGAAGAAGTTGTGACTTCATGTTATCCAATTGTGGATATAACCTGTTTTAATACAGAGCAACAACAAATAACAGTAATAATTCATGATTGCAGATACAAAGTTGAAATGTTTTATGAATAAATCATAATCCGGTTGAATGGAGAAAGAGCAACTGTTGTCCTGCGTCTCTTAACTTCTCTGTGATTATTTACAACATTTCCAGAGCACTTCGACTAGGATTGTCTATATATCTGCTAGCGGACCCCTGGCTGGGACCCGTTACATTTCTATCAAGCTCCGTTTGTCTGTGCCATAATTAACTTTAACCCTATTAACTTTCCTGTCATCATCATACCAGACTAGGGCTGTCAACGAATATTCTAAATTCGAATATATATTCGAATAGTTTTTAAAAAACGAATTTTGAAGGGGAAAATTAATACTCGAATTTAAAAAAAAAAGTGAAAAAAAAACGCCCGCGATAGTAGAGGCGTGGCTGTCTGCTTTGCGAGTGGGCGCGCTAGCGGCCTGAAGCCTTGTTTTATACTTTCGCCTGGCTCCGCAGCGCGAGCCTTTACTGTCTATGGCGCGAGCCCCCGCTGACTGTGCGCGCTCCTCCCCAAACGGACGAGGCGTTTAGTTTATACTTGACCATTGTGCTATTCTTTGAAGCGACAGAGGGCGACTCGGAGTAATTGTTCTATAAACCATCAGGAAAAAGCGTAGAGAAGAAGTGGGCTAATGTACACAGGTGACGATATTTATTTTAGTACACTTCACCGAAAACCACACTACAAAAGAATCATGTAAAACAGATCAAAGTAAACCTTGATATTACTTGTGACATGAGAACAAAATGTATGTAGAAATGTAATGTTAACTTGTACAACTAAATTTATGATCTCTTAAATGTTTCCTAATTTCACTAAACACTTTCGTGAGTTTTCACTTTGTTTCGTGAACTTTTCTTTATTAAACGAGCTTGTTTATGCTTTTGTAGGCTCATTTTGTAAATATAAGCAACTCATTTGTATGTGCAAACTGGACCACCCTTACTTTGCATCGCCCGCCACAAGCTCTCTGTCTGCGACACGACAAGAGGCCGTAACGGAGAAATTAATTTCGTTCATTTGTAAGGACATGAGAGCGATCAGTGTTGTGGACGGGGCAGGCTTCAGGGAGTTCTGTCGAGCAGTGGAGCCGAGGTACCATAACCCTAACATTACTAAAGCGTAGGCTACTGTACTGACTGAAGAGATGATGCATGAATAAAGGATAAATGCACTGCTTCCACTGGTTTGATTATTTACCGTTTCATGACAAGGAAAAGTTCCATGTTTACCACAGCACAGCTCACTCGGAGTGTTCAATATGCTGTAAAACTTCAATTAATATTTGTTTCAATCACTGAATAAAGCCTGCTATATTTGGGACAAGAGTCGCGACCTTAAATTGCTTGCACAAAACTCTTGATCAGCTCTCAAAATGTGTTTGTTCATTTAAACCATTATGCGCAGAGAGCGTGAGGGTGAGGGCGAGAGAGTGTGAGGTCTGCGGTCTTGGCCATTAGTTGATTTACTTGTCTGTGTGTAGGTAATACGTTGTCAAATATGTTTAAACTTAAATAGACTACCTATACAAGTAGTTATGTCTCTTTGTATTCATTTGTCCTGTTATTGACGTAATGCGCGTCATTGACAAAATGCGCAACCAGATGTTCGAATAGTTCGAATATTCGTGTTTTTTTTAGAGGGAATATTCGAACGTCATTTTTGAGCAATTTTGACAGCCCTATACCAGACAGATGCTAGATGCTATTTTGTTGTTATGAAACAAGATGTAATAAAAAAAAAATCTGCTCCTAAGAAGAAACATATTAAGCCTAAATGTTTATCTCTAAAACATAACTCTTACCTGTGTGCACGGTGACCAGAGCACACCTTTAGGAGGCTTGGCACACATCGAAAAGCCTGGGTGTCCTCGGGGTCCTGGGGGTCTTCAGGGTCTTGTGCAACCTGGGGATCTGGTTCGGGGTCTTGTGCGCCCTGGGGATCTGATTCGGGGTCTTGTGCAACCTGGGGATCTGGTTCGGGGTCTTGTGCTCCCTGGGGATCTGGTTCAGGGTCTTGTGCACCCTGGGGTTCTGGTTCGGGGTTTTGTGCACCCTGGGGTTTTGGTTCAGGGTTTTGTGCGTCCTGGGGTTTTGGTTCGGGGTCTTGTGCGTCCTGGGGTTTTGGTTCAGGGTCTTGTGCACCCTGGGGTTCTGGTTCGGGGTTTTGTGCACCCTGGGGTTTTGGTTCAGGGTTTTGTGCGTCCTGGGGTTCTGGTTCGGGGTCTTGTGCGTCCTGGGGATCTGGTTCGGGGTCTTGTGCGTCCTGGGGATCTGGTTCGGGGTCTTGTGCAACCTGGGGATCATCACAGTGGTCTTGGAGCAGGTGACCAGATGGTCCTGGGGTGTCCTTGGAGACAGGGGGCTGTCCTTGGAGGCCCAGTGGGTTGGTAACCAGAGGCGATCTATGAAATATTTGGATTCTAGACCGTTTTGCAGGCCCTTGAAAGAAAAAGAAAAAAAAAAGAAACAAAAGATGAATAGCTGGAAGTGACTAGTTAATAATAATAATAATAATAATAATAATTAATAATTTGTTACATTTATATTGTGCTTTTTCTGGGTCCTCAAAGTGCTTTACATTTAGAAGGGGGGAATCTCCTCAACCACCACCAATGTGCAGCATCCACCTGGATGATGCAACGGCAGCCATATTGCTCCAGAACGCTCACCACACACCAGCCGATTGGTGGAGAGGAGACAGAGTGATTAAGCCAATCAGGAGAGCTTGACTCTAGTACACATAGGTGCGGGCGGTGCACTCATGAGTACACCGGCGTTACCGATAGGTTTTCGGATGTTTTGCTTGTGTTTCGGGGGGGGCCCCGGAGGCTTCTAGCCCCCTGATGTCACTCTGTGACTCTCACTCGGTCGCCCCATGGCCTTTTTTACACACTTTTCACATTTTTTCACAACTTTTGCACATTTTTGAAAAAACTCTCTGTGTCCGTGTACCAGTGGGTACCAGGAGACCTCACTCTGGCCCAGGCAACAACCCATTAACCGCCCCTGAATGCTTCTTGCACCCTGATGTCACGCTGTGTCCCTCACTTGATGTCCCCATGGGCTTTTTTACACACTTTTCCCCTTTTTTCACAACTTTTGCACATTTTTGAAAAAACTCTCTGTGTCCGTGTACCAGTGGGTACCAGGAGACCTCACTCTGGCCCAGGCAACAACCCATTAACCGCCCCTGCATGCTTCTTGCACCCTGATGTCACGCTGTGTCCCTCACTTGATGTCCCCATGGGCTTTTTTACACACTTTTCCCCTTTTTTCACAACTTTTGCACATTTTTCATAACTTTGTGTACCAGTGGGGGTACCAGGAGACCTCACTCTGGCCCATGCAACAACCCATTAACCGCCCCTGCACCCTGATGTCATGCTGTGTCCCTCACTTGATCGCCCCATTCACTTTTTTTACACACTTTTCACAACTTTTGCACATATTTCACACAACTTTAGTACCAGTGGGTACGCGTGGGAATCCCAAAAGAGTGACAGTTCCAAAAATCTCTCAAATAAAAACAATTTTAGTGCTAAGGTGCATACTGACTGGCCATTCTTTTTATTTTAAAAGGGACAATGACATTATCTTGATTTTCAGCAGACTGATGCTGACTAAAGGGTAAAATCACTTGTAATCAAAAATGTTTTGCTGATGTGTTGCATAGTTTAAAGTATAAAACAATCTCATTGATTTTCTTTTGACAGTTGTTCTCAATTGTTTACACACATTTTCTGAAAGCATGCCTCATACTCTCAGAACTCTACACTCAAATAATAATAAAACACACACACACACACACACAACAACAACAATGTACACAGTGCACAATGTACACACAAGAAAACAATGTACACAGTGTACATTGCATTACTGTAAAGCAGAATAGAGGGAGAGGAAACAGTCAATGACTGTAAAATATCAGATTGATCAGTAGAAGGGAGACTTTTACCATTACATTTTTACATTTACATTTACATTACAGTATGCCTTGTGATACTGTAAACAGATAGAGACTGGCACATTACTGTAACTCAAACTAAAAGTACTAAATTGAAAGAAGATCATACTGTTCTGTTTCTGTGATTAAACCAAATGTTCTCATTACATATTACAATAATCTTGTGTTTGAAACAATGATTATGTGGACTGAAATGTGTATAACTGTAATGCAAGCATGAGATCAGGTTTTAAAATAATGACTAGCTGTGTAACAAGTGTGCACCTTACTTGTGAAAATAGTAGGCTACCAAAGCGAATAAAAAAAAACCGTATTTGTGTTTGGATAAACAACCAGAGCCTGCAAACATATACCTGTCCACCAGATGGCAATGTGGATCTAGAATCCTAAAAGACCATGGAGAGAGTGGGGGGATGTTTGCAATTAGCATTTCCATTCTCTCTCTCTCTCTCTCTCTCTCTCTCTCTCTCTCTCTCTCTCTCTCTCTCTCTCTCTCTCTCTCTCTCTCTCTCTCTCTCTCTCTCTCTCTCTCTCTCTCTCTGTGTGTGTGTGTAGGTGTGAAAGAAAGATTAAGTTTAAATCTATGTAACTTTACAGTACACCAAGTGCTACTGATTCTTACGTAATGCCTGGTTCAGACTACACGATTTGTTTTGTCTGTTACGATAGTCACTGTGTCAGATTACGCGATTTTGACTCCTAAAATCTTGTCCTGTCTGTAGTAAGAAACATGTCAGACTACACGTTGCTTCGCGACCAATGATCGCTTGTTGTCTTTAACGACGCACGTGATGTCATCGAGAAGGCGAAACAATGTCTGCGGCGTGTTTTGTACTGGCTGTCTTGTGTCTAGAAAAGCGCAAAAAAAGAAAGAAAACCCGACCATGGACACGTTCCTGGCTTGCTCGAAGAGGGCAGTATAGGCTGTCAATCCTCCAAGGAGAACTTGAGGTAAAATATCGTTCTTTTTATATTAAATATTTTGTTATTAGCCAGTAGTGAAAGCTTGCTACTACAACGTATTTGTAAACAAAAACTGGGAACACTTTACATTTGTTAACATGAACTAATAATGAACTGCTCCTATAAACCATTTATTTTATCTTTGTTGATGTAAATCTCTCACACTCACACACACAGTCACGCACAAACACACCCTCACAGTCAGACTCACACACACGCGCGCACCCAGACTCACTCACACCTCTCTCTCTAGTCCCTCGATGAAACATCGTACAGGCAAGAGTACTGTTGCCACATCTCCACGAACCTTTCCTCCATTTCATAACTCCACCTAGCCGCACCATCATCTCTCTTGCGTTTCGCCATGTTTGAATCCTGTCAGAATATATATTCTGTGCTCCGATTGATCAGCGTCACCCATGTGACGGAACCCGTCGTGGGGAACGTGAAAAAAAATTCAACATGCTAGTCTTTCTGCTTTGACGTTGTGAACTATCGCAGACGCGGATTCGGTTGTCGTATACTATAACACACTATACGAGATGATACGATCAATTCTTGCGTCCCGACGTCCATTGTCGTTTACGAATCCCTACGACACCATACGTCAAACGGATCGTGACAAATTCGGGCTAAAATCGTGTAGTCTGAACCAGGCATAAGTCTAATAATCTGTGAAATGATAGGGTAATTGCAATGGTAGGCTACTAATAAAATAAAAAAATGAAATGAGTCCGGGCAGTGATTTATGGGAAATGTAGTTTGGGCCATTGCTACGAGAATTGTGTGTAGTGTTTTGAACGAAGTGTGTTTTAGAACTGCAAAGTAAGTGTAAAGCAGGAATTGTGCTTGTAGTTTAGCAGGATTGGTTCAGGGGGTTGGTGAATGAATTACATGCTGTGGTCTGTTGAATCCTTATTGTCTGTTATGCACATAATAAAACTGAAAACAGTGGCAAGTTAATAAAATGTGCAAACAACATTCAGTGTATTCTCTCAGAGTGCTACATGTGTTTTTTAGCTGCTGCCTGCTTAAGCATTTGCATTTTGCTGTTTGCACACAAAGGTCACCAGTTTAAAGGCCGGTTTTGACAAATGCTCGACTCTTGTCCAAAATGGTAATATTTTTAAATGGTTGTAATAATGCCAATGTTATTGTACAATAAACACAATTGCACAATATCAAGTCCTCCCCTTTTCTCGTTTTCTCAAAAAAAGCACGTAATTTTAACATTTATTCTCTCTTAATTCAACCATATGCAGAGCAGGCTGATCAGAATGATTTAGAATGAATGAAGACCCGCGGAAACGCGACGTATCTGTCGTTTGCTTAGCTCTTTGCAAACGTCTAATCTAGCTGAAAAGAATGGTACCTTGTTCATGGTTTTTGGTGCTTTTTTCACGGAGATATTTGCCGAAAACCAGCGGGCGCGATTCAAAATGGCGGCCGCGATTCAGAACGCGATAATGCATTGTGTGTGTGGTGTACAGCAGGATTTACTTGAAATACAGAAATACAGCATAGTTTTGTAAACATATGTTTGCAAACATATAGTAAAGCACAAAACCCATGGAGAAAGTGACTCTTTCATGCCCGAAGGTCCATTTTATGACCGTCTTCGCTCCAGACGGAGCTCTAGGGTGGCGGGCGAATCTGACTCTGACCCAGCACGGGCCACCCTCCCTGGGCAGGCCAGGGAGGTCTGAGAGCATGGAGCTTTCATCCCACTGCAAATTTTTGGACTTTGTCATTTTTTGAGAGCTCGGCACTAGAGTCACTTTCTATTTAACCATAATTATTTTGTTAGTTACCATTCTGTAGGTTTATTGTATATATATATATATATATATATATATATATATATATATATATATATATATATATATATATATATATATATAACTATATACATTAACAGAACTATACACACACTTAAAAACATAGTAAAGAACTATATACACACATTTAAAAAACATACTACACACACACACATTTTAAAAACATTAAAGAACTATATACAATAACAAAAGTATATACAATAAAAAGCAGAAATAAAGTGAATTAAAAATAATATTTTATATATTTATATATCTATATATTTATATATATATTTATATATATTTATATATCTTATATATTTTATAATATTTTATATCGTTCTCATTTTGTATATATTGCCACATGCTGACATTTATTTATTGTCTATAATTATTTTGCAATGTAGTTATTATAATATACACAGAAAATGCAGTAAACGGCCCGTTTTGAGTCCATCTTTGCTTTGAACCACCCTCCAAGAGGGCCCCACCCATCCGACCGTGCCCAGGACGAGGCATCTTCCCTGGGTTGGCTGGGGAGGTCTGAGGGCATGGAGCTCCCAGGCGCGTTTGGATTTTTGGGACTTTGGGTATTTTTTACATGAATAACTAACAAAAAAAAAATACATTTTATAACATCGTTCTCATTTTGTATATATTGCCACATGCTGACATTTATTTATTGTCTATAATTATTTTGCAGTGTAGTTATTAGAATATACACAGAAAGTGCAGTAAATTTGTATAAAAGATACAGACACAAACATGTCTTCTGTAGACCAAAGTAGCAAGCATTTAGTGTGTTCCCTTTACAACAGAGCAATAGCTTAAACCTTAATTGAATGGAAAAGGACTTGAATGAAATAATTATTTATTCTATTATGCTATTTATACTGAATAATTGTAATGGTAGACGACTGATAAAAGAAAAAAAAAATGAAATTAAACAATAGGTTAAGGGAAATTGTATTTTATTTACAAGTTTACACACAGGAAAAGGGCATAAATAAATAAATGTCAATATATTGATGCAAGGAATTGCAAGGGTGGATTCCTCATGGCTCCCCTGCCTCCCACAGTCTCAGGATCTGGGAAGTCTGTGGAAGGTTTGAAGTCCACCCCTGCCTCCGGATCCAGGCCTCAATTCCGGTCTCAGGTGGCTGATGCCGACCAAAGTGTTCTATAAAGACAAATCACGAGGAGCATTAGCCATTGTGGTGACATGTTTTATGAGATTTCACTAATTGTCCATCCCTGACACACAGTTTTTGTTGCAAAATTTGTATATTGATGCTTACCAAGGACACTGCATTCCCGGAGCTTGAGCTGCTCGCTACGCCAGCGGTCGTAGCAGTGCCGCTCGTGCTCTCCACACAGCTGGTGTCTTTTTGGCCTTTTAGGAGGAGGCCCGTCCAGAGTCACAGGGCAAGACTGGACCAGCATGTCAAATGCTGTCCTTTCATCCACCCTGTCCTGACGACTCATGGACACAGCTGACCCACTTCTGCAAGATCAATGAATAAACAATGAATAAAGTGCCAATGAACGACTGTTTTAAGTAGATCCATTACACCCAACAGTCATCTGGTTCACTAGATTTCATAACACTTACCGTGCGCTCATTGGCGGAGCCCTGTCAGACGCATCCACCCTGTCCTGCCAACTAGTGCACACAGCCGACCCACTTCTGCAAATCAAAGAAATAAACAATAAAGAAAGTGCCAATGAACGACTGCTTTAAGTAGAGACATTACACCCAACAGTCATCTGGTTCACTAGATTTCATGTAGCTTACCGTGTTTTTCCAGCGATGTCCTCCACCAGACGCTGCGCCAGGAAAGCGTCTGCCGGAGTGCGCATGCGGTAGTGCTTCTCTGCTGTCTCAGGAGTGTGTCCCAGCAGCCGAGCCACCGCATTGCGCTCCACCTCCGGCAGGTTTTTAGCAGCCGTCTCGAAGGCCATCCTGGCGTCACCGCTGGACACTGGTGGGATGTTGTATCTAGAACACAGGGCAACATTAGAATGCAAAAGAACAAGAGGAACATGTGTGTACAAATGTGTACTTTAGATTGAGTGTAAAAAAAATACAGATATGCATAATGGCACTTACTTTGCATGGAGTCTATAGAGATCATTGCAGGGATTGTGGATGGGCCTTCCACTGCTGGAAATAAAAAAAATTCCCTCTGCCGTCGCATCATCCCCTGACCTGAACCCCTGGAGCATCACCGGCCGAATATGCTGGAAGTACAGGCTGAACCAAGTCAAGTCAAGTCAACTTTATTTATATAGCGCTTTTAACAATGTAGATTGTTTCAAAGCAGCTTTACAGTGTTAAACAGCAAAATAATGCAGCCTAATTTTATTCAGCTGTATAGCCATTTGATGTCATCAGTTCATTTCAATTTCCATACGGTGACAGTGTGGGCTTTAGATCAATAATTAGATCAGTAATTTAGTTTACATGGTTAAATTAGTTTATTAATTAGATTTATTTCGATGTTTAGTTGAAAAATATAGTGTCCCCAACTGAGCACGCCAAGCCAGAGGCAACAGTGGCAAGGAAACCAAAACCCCATTAGGTGACCTAATGGAGAAAAATAAACCTTGGGAGAAACCAGGCTCAGTCGGGGTGCCAGTTCTCCTCTGGCCAATTTACAAACAACGTATTATTATTATTATTCTGGCTGCTTTACAGGTAAGAGGTCATAATAGATCGGAATATTCAAAGGACCGGCAGGCAACACGCTGGAGACGGGTTTATTGAGGATGATGTTGATTAAATAATTATTAAAGTGCAATATTCGAATGATCGGAGGCAACACGCTGGAGACGGGTTTATTGCGGATGACATATCGATTTAAGTATTATTTAATGATAATATTCGAACAATCGGAGTCATCACACTGGTGACGGGTTTATTTAGATGCCGTGTCGATGAGGCAGTTGCAGGGGGAGGATAATTGACACGGTCTCTGCAGACACTTCGGGGTCCTGTGTTGGTCTTCTCTGGTCCACCATCTGATTAGGATACGGCCCAGATCTGGCTGACTGCAGTAAACCTCGGGATAAAACAGAGAGAATATCATTAGCGTAGATGCCATTCTTCTGATGATGTAACGAGTACATCAGGTGTTATGGGAAGTGTTCCCGGTTCCGGCTGACCTAGTTAATGCAGCCTAACAATCAATTAATTGATAAAGTGTTTTATGTGTATGCCACAGTAAAGAGATGTGTTTTTAGTCTAGATTTAAACTGACAGAGTGTGTCTGCTTCCCGAACAGTGCTAGGAAGACTGTTCCAGAGTTTAGGAGCTAAATAGGAAAAGGATCGACCGCCTGCAGTTGATTTGGATATTCTCGGTATTAACAACTGGCCAGAATTTAGAGATCGCAGTAGACGTGATGGAGTATAATATGTTAAGAGCTCGCTCAAGTATTGGGGAGCTAAACCATTTAGTGCTTTGTAAGTAATAAGCAAGATTTTAAAATGTATGCAATGTTTAATAGGTAGCCAGTGCAATGTTGACAGAACTGGGCTAATATGGTCATACTTCCTGGTTCTAGTAAGTACTCGAGCTGCTGCGTTTTGGACCAGCTGGAGTTTATTTATTAAGCGAGCAGGGCAACCACCCAATAGAGCATTACAATAATCTAGCCTTGAGGTCATGAACGCATGAACTAACTGTTCAGCATTTTGCATTGAGAGCATGTGCCGTAATTTTGATATATTTTTAAGATGGTAGAAAGCAGTTTTACAGATGCTAGAAACGTGGCTTTCAAACGAAAGATTGGTATCAAAGAGCACACCCAGGTTCCTCACTGACGACGAAGACTTGACAGAGCAGCCATCAAGTGTTAGACAGTATTCTAGGTTACTACTTGTGGAGCTTTTTTGTCCAATAATTAAAAATTCAGTTTTTTCTGAATTGAGTTGCAGGAAATTACCAGTCATCCAATGTTTTATGGCGGCTATGCATTCCGTTAATCTTGTGAATTGGTAAATTTCTTCAGGGCGTGAAGAAATATAGAGCTGAGTATCGTCAGCATAACAATGAAAACTAATGCCATGCTTCCTAATAATATCTCCCAGTGGTAGCATGTACAGGGTGAAGAGTAGCGGTCCTAGCACTGAGCCTTGTGGTACTCCATACTGAACTTGCGATCGGTGTGACATCTCTTCATTTACTGCTACAAACTGATAACGGTCGCATAGGTATGATTTAAACCATGATAAAGCAATTCCACTAATACCTACATAATTTTTGAGTCTATTCAAAAGAATGTTGTGGTCGATGGTATCAAATGCAGCGCTAAGATCGAGTAACACTAATAGAGAGATACAGCCACGATCGGATGATAAGAGTAAATCATTTGTAACTCTGATGAGAGCAGTCTCAGTGCAATGATACGGTCTAAATCCTGACTGGAAATCCTCACAGATACCATTTCTTTCTAAAAAGGAACATAATTGTGAAGACACTGTCTTTTCAAGTATTTTTGACAGAAAGGGTAGATTTGAGATTGGTCTATAATTGACTAATTCTGTAGGATCAAGTTGCGGTTTTTTAATAAGTGGTTTAATAATAGCCAACTTAAAAGTTTTCGGTACATATCCTAATGACAAAGATGAATTAATGATATTAAGAAGAGGATCTATGACCTCTGGTAGCATCTCTTTTAATAGCCTAGTCGGTACAGGGTCAAGCATACATGTTGTTGATTTTGATGATTTAACGAGTTTAGCCAATTCTTCTTCTCCTATAGCAGTGAATGATTGTAATTTTTCCTCAGTGACACTACAATGCTCTGTCTGATGTGATACTGTAGTAGACGGCTGCATGGTTAAAATTTTCTTCCTAATATTATCAATTTTACATGTGAAGAAGTTCATAAAGTCACTACTGCTGTGCTGTTTACAATCATCAGAAGTTGAAGCTTTATTTTTGGTTAATTTAGCCACTGTATCGAATAAATACCTTGGGTTGTGTTTGTTTTCTTCCAAGAGAGTTGAGAAATAAGCGGATCTAGCAGTTTTTACGGCCTTTCTGTATGCGATCATGTGCTCTTTCCACGAATTTCGAAAGACCTCTAGTTTTGTTTTCTTCCAGCTGCGCTCCATTTTTCTGGCTGCTGTTTTAAGGGCCCGGGTGTGCTCGTTGTACCACGGCGTTGGACTATTTTCTTTAATCTTCTTTAAGCGCAGAGGAGCAACTGTGTCTAAAGTACTGGAAAAGAGAGAGTCAATAGTTTCTGTTGCAACATCGAGTTCTTCTATGCTATCTGGGTTGCTGAGGAGATGATACTGATGAGGAAGAGTATTTAAAAAGCAATCTTTAGTAGCGGCAGTGATTGTCCTGCCATTTTTTAAACGAGGGGGCGGCTTTGCAACTTTAGCTAAATTAAGTATACAAGATACTAAGTAATGATCTGAGATGTCATCGCTCTGCTGCAGAATTTCAACGGTATCAACATTAATTCCATGTGACAATATTAGGTCTAAAGTATGATTATGGCGATGAGTGGGTCCTGACACGTGTTGCCTAACTCCAATAGAGTTTAGTGTATCTTTAAATGCTAATCCTAATACGTCTTTTTCGTTGTCTACATGGATATTAAAATCACCAACAATTAGTACTTTATCTACGGCCAGTACTAACTCTGATAGAAAGTCAGCAAATTCTTTGATAAAGTCTGTATTATGCCCTGGTGGCCTGTATACAGTAGCTAACACCAATGTTGAACGGGTTTTGTCATGTACACTACATAGCGTTACATAAAGCACCAAAACTTCGAAGGAATTATATTTGAAACTAGACTTCTGAGTAATACTGAAGATATTATTATAAATTACAGCAACCCCTCCCCCTTTACCTTTCAGACGCGGCTCATGTTTATAACAATAATCTTGGGGGGTGGACTCATTTAAGGTAATGTAGTCATCAGGTTTTAGCCAGGTTTCTGTCAAACACAGCACATCAAGATTATTATCTTTAATAATATCATTAACAATAAGCGCTTTTGGGGAAAGGGATCTAATATTCAGCAACCCAAGCTTTATCAATTGTTCATCTGTATTATTTCTTTTGTTTATTTGTTGGACATCAATTAAATTTTTACTGTTGAATGGTTTTGATGTTTTTTTGTATTTACTAATTCGGGGAACAGACACAGTCTCTATATGATAATATCTCGGTGAAAGAGTCTCTATGTGCTGGGATTTATCTGACTCCGGTGACGTGAGACAGCTAGCAGACGGTCGGTTTAGCCAGTTTGTCTGCTTCCTGACCTGGGCCCTAGTGAGTCAAGGTTTAGCTCTAAGACTATGTGCCAAATTACTAGAGAGAAGAGCGGCACCACCCCAGGAGGGATGGATGCCATCCTTCTTCAACAGGTCAGGTCTGCCCCAAAAACTTTTCCAATTGTCTATGAACCCTATGTTATTTTGCAGACACCACTTAGACAACCAGCCATTGAGTGATGATAGCCTGCTAACTATCTCATCACTCCTTCTAACGGGGAGCGGACCAGAACAATAAACAGCCTCTGACATCGTACTAGCGAGTTCACACACCTCTTTAATGTTAATTTTGGTGATCTCCGACTGGCGAAGTCGAACATCATTAGTGCCGACGTGAATAATAATCTTAGAGAATTTACGATTAGCTTTAGCCAGCACTTTTAAATTTGCTTTGATGTCAGGCGCTCTGGCTCCCGGTAAACAAGTGACTATGGTGGCTGGTATCTTCACATTCCGTGTAATAGAATCGCCAATGACTAGGGCACTTTCAACAGGATACTCAGTGGGTGCTTCACTGAGAGGGGAGAACCTGTTTGATGTTCTAACCGGAACGGAAAAGCGGTTTTTTGGTCTGCGACTATGCTGCCTCACTGTCACCCAGTTGCCCTGCTGCGAGGGCCCTGCAGCCGGAACCGAAGAATGTACAGAGTTCACTAAGCTATTCACATCCAAATCAGTGTCTAAAGCTGTTACATCCTCACTACTCTCAGATAAAGTATGGATGCGTGTTTCTAATTCTGAAATCTTCTCCGTCAGCCTAACTATCTCCTTACATTTATCACATGTGAAGCCCTGTTCGCCAGCGGAGAAGCCTATACTAAACATGCAGCATGAAGTGCAAGTGATAATGACAGGAGAAGACATGACTTACCGTATTTGTTGATTAATCCAATTTACCACTTACCACAATCGTATGCTGGACACTATTTACTAATCCAACTAATGAACTCAGAGAGCAGGAGACCCGGGTGCAGAGATGACAAGCTAACAGGCTAGCGAAATGCTAACGTGTGATGGTGATTTAGATTAAAAGCTAGCGATGTCAAATTTAACGTGATAGGCAATTTTTAAACAATTTATGGTGATGAGTAATTTATATTTAACCACTGGGAAAAAGAAATACATACATTTAAAAACACACACACGGTTATAATGTAATTTTGAATACAAACGTACAAGTTCCTGGTTAGTGGTCAGGGGAACTTCCGCGACTTGTGATGCAGCAGTTTTATGCTCCTTCACAGCCACACATGAGCCGTCCTGAAAATGTTTTCTGCCCTGCCATTCCTCAACCTGCAAACACACAGAAGTGCACATTCAGTGACAGGAACACTAATAATCAAAAGGTACACACACATCTGTGGAAAAAAATAAATAAAGAGGGTTATTAAAATACACTTACGGTCATGTTGGTCACAACGCCCGGCCTTTGGAGGAGCTTGAGCATAATAATTGCCTCCAAATAATAGAGGACAAGCAGGCGGTCATTCTTTTCAAGCTCCTCCATTTTTTTTTATTAATTTTTTTTTATTAATAGAAATACAGTCCTCATACAGTCATCTCTACATCACATTTAACACATTTACACACATAATTTCGAAATCTCCTTCCCTCTCCAACAACTTCCACCTTACTTCTTTTTTAAATACAATAAAGTCTTGCCATAAAAACTTAATTAAAAATCTTCACTATGTTCCACATTTAAAATACCCATACGGATACATACACAATCATTAACAATCTGAATCACATACAGGCAATATTACTTTGAAATGAAACCATGTCTTTTCAATAAAAGGGTTATTTAGTACAAAATTCTTGTTAAATACTTCTTGTTTCCCTTCCATTTTAAAATAATCATATAACACTTCAAGAAAAAAAACACATCTTTTGCTGTAAAAGTTTACATACAGATACATTCTTCTTTTTTTCTTTTACTATATTCCTCCTTTTCCAAATTATCAACCTTGCAACTGTTAACATCAGATTTAAAAAACAAACACTATTGGCTTTACCTTCAAACCCAAACAAGAATAATATTTCCCAATTATTGTCAATGCTTGTTTCTTCTACCCCTAATTCCCTTACCATTTCTGTAACACGTGTTATGGGAAAATTTAATCATAGCTATACATTAAACATTGCGCATTAAATGTTTATTGATTTGCATATTTTCATACAGAACCAGCTCACTAGGTAAAAGGTCATGTATAGATTTGAGCAAGTGCTGCTTTTCTTGTCATGTGTGGAAATTTACAGGAGGAGTGACTTTGTTTGGGAAACTGATAAAAGCTGAGTAAATAACGAGAATAAAAACCCTGGTTTATCAGATTGGGGGGAACCACCTGAATCGCACCTTTGCTCAGAAGGGAGGAGATTTCCTCCTTCAGAACGTGTGCAGTGCTCTCTTCTGTGTGTGAAAAGAGAACACTGCTGAACCGCGGGGGTTTCATAGCAAACTGCAGACGATAGCCCTGCACTATTGTGCGCATCACCCACTCTGGTGCCGCTGCAGCTCGCCAAACTGCCGCACGGCTTGCGAGCGTACCCACCCGAGCGATGCCGGCTTCGTGTGTGCCCAGCTGGCTTATTTGTGATGCAATGGCGTCCTCTAGTGGGGAAGCTAGGGACTGCATGCGTGGGTTCAGAGAGCTGTCCGCCCTTTGCAGAGAAAAGTGATTTCCCTGCAGAGGGAGGACATCCCTCTGTAACGAATTCATTTGATTCGTTTGATTTAATGTGTTTGAGTTTTTTTGTGTGTTTTGTTTTCGGGGAAACAATGGGGCCGAAGCCTTTATTAGCGGAGTGAGGGGGACACAACATGTGCGGTGTGGTGACACTGTTTTTGAACACATCCTCACAACAGACCCCTTGAACGGGGGAGAACACACAACGTCCACTGAACACATGGGCTGGGCAGCCATGGGAGGGGGGGACCCTCCAGAAGTGGCCCGTTGTCTTTTGGACGGGGGCTCTAGTGCGGGAAGCGAGTCCAGAGAGCTTGTCGCTCGAGAACATGAACCCCAAACCCTCATCGGCCAAACATCAGGCAGGCCGCTTGCGTTTGGAGTCGCTGGGGGTAGAGCTTGGGGGTTTTCCCGCGGCGGCAGCAGCATTAGGTTTCCCCCAGGGCTTGGTCGAGGGTGGGTTGCTCTGCCTTTGCGGGCCGGGCTTGTTGCGGGGCCTTTCCTTGCCCTGATGAAAGTGACGCGCCGGGGCCGGCGGGTTAGGCAAACGCGCAGGGGGCGCCTGGCGTGGAGCCGCCTTCCTAGGAAGACATAACTTGAAAGCCTCGTCCTCCTTCTTTTTGTCGTCGCACCGCTGTTGCATTAGTGCGACGGCGGGCCCAAAGAGAGCCCGGCCGGGCTCTACCGGGGCGCCTGCGATGCGTCTCTTCTCGCTGTCCGGGAGGCCTGACAGATTGAGCCAGAGCGCGCGCTCCCCTACAACAGAAAGCGCCATGGAGCGCCCGCAGGCTTGGACGGCCTGACGAGCGTTGCGGAGGACGAGATCGTTCACCGTGATTATCTCCTTCCACAGTGAAGGGGAGGGAGATCCCTTGTCGAGCTGTTGGCCAAGGTCCTCTAGGATTTCCGCCTGGTAGGCAGAAAGGAGCGAAGAGACGTTAAGTGCTCTAACAGCCAAGGCCGATGATTTGTAGGCGGCCTGGTGCACCGAGGCAGAAAAACGGTCCATCTTGCTAGGAAGAACCGGTTTAGGGGGGGCGAGCAGCCCTCCCTGGGCTGGAATGAGGTGCCTGGCGATAGAGGGCTCTATAGCGGGCGGTTCACCCATGCCAAGAGCCGCCATGTCTTTAACCTCCAGGCCCGCGAGACCGTGTTTAAAGTCGAGCGGGTCCTTCCAGTAGTGTTTCATGTGCTTAGCACATGCTGGAACGGCGGGAAAGAGTTGCTTCCTTGGGCCAGGAGGCGCTCCCAACACTTTCCCATCATAAATGTCTCTCTCCTGGTCAGTGGCGCTCTGTGGAGCCGGCCACTCAATATTGAGACGAGCGGCCGCTCGTTCACAAACATCCAGGAGAATAGACTGGGAGGCCGTGGGGACGCTGGCCTGGGGAATACCAGAGGGTGGGATGGCATCCTCGTCCTCGGAGACCCCGAGAAGGCCCGCGTCGTCGTCGTCACCGGACCCGGCCGGTTCGTCGACGAGCGGGAGGTTGCCCACGAAGATGTCCTCTTCGGGGAACTCAGAGTTAGGCTGGTCAGCCCAAACAAGAGCAGTCGCGTCCCGGGAGGCCCCCGGTGGCGCGCTGACGTCACCGTGTCCCACGTCCGAATCCGAAAAGTCGAGCTCGCCGCACTGGGTAGCAGCAACTTTAAAGCGGCGTCGCAGGAGTTTCCTAGGCAGCATGAGGCAGTGGCTGCAGTTCTCCGGATTCTCCAAGGCCTCTTCAGCGTGCTTGAGGCCCAAGCAAACCACGCAGAGCGAGTGAAGGTCCTTAGCGGCGATAAGCGCACCACACGCGGCCGGGCAGGCCCGTGACAAGCTGGTGGCAGAGGACGCAGGAATAGAGAGCGACATACCGGCGAAAAACGTAGAGAAATCCGTGGCGGGCAGCCGTGGGACAGGAAAACGTGAGAGAGCGTGGGCGGCTCCGAAAGCAGACACAGACAATCTGGCGGAATAGAAACTGTCACGCCTGGCGGAGGCTGATCGAAGGATATTTCCTCCTGCAGACAGTTAGTGAGCAGCGTCAATTCAACCGAGCTGTGTACACGCAGAGATCGCGAGAAGCGAATGTCAACTGGGGTACAGTAGCGCGTGCAGGCTATATATGCACGCAGGTAAGGGGCGGGGCCTTACCGGGCATTGGCTGCGCGCTCCTGTCTGTCTTGCCAGACTTGGTGCAATTGGATGCTTCTGCAGAGGTCAGGTACGGATGCCCTTCCCATAGGTGGATCTCGAACACGAGATGATGAAAGAGAACTGTTGTTTTCATAGAATTCACACACAGGACCACACTGCTGCTTCTTGACCTCACACAAATTTATCTGCATCTGTACTATCGAAATAAAATTGTATTCTACAAAAAGCTTGAGCAAGCTTTCAAAGACAAAGGTTACAACATCAGCAATGAAAAACTGCGAAAGAAACTTGGAAACATGATAACGACCTACAAAAGGGCTAAAGATCGGTGTCGGTCAACAGGAGAGGGAAAAGTTACATGGGAGTATTACAAGGTTGGTGTGCTTTTTGTATCGAAATTACTGCAGAATTTACATTTAAAATTTCTAAAGCATCTCTATTTACATTGTTTCACATGTTTTCTCAAAGCAAATGGAAGACTTATTTGGGAAATGTGGAGTTGGGAGTGCACCATCAGGCACAATATGCTCAACTCCTCTGTTCAACACTACCTCATCCCAGACAGTGCCGAAGTCCTCATTTGCACAGGCCTCAAGCTCCCAAGAACAGCCTCTCCAAGAAGAGCAACCAGGTCCCTCCACTGCTATGCCCTCCACAGAAACACACAGAAGACGACAAACAAGATCCACATTCTGTGAAGTTTTTGAAGCGCATTCAGAGAGGAGAACAGCTGCTCTAGAGTCACTAGTGCGGCCTGACTTAGAGCGCCGAAGAAGGCTTAAAGAGAGGCGGAGAAGGGCGTTTGAAAAAAAATCTCTTACCTGCCTTGGAGAAATAGTAGAACAGCTAAAAAAAATCAGTAAATCCCAAGAAATGATAATTGATATATTAAAAAATACAGTTTAACTATGTAGTCCATTCCCATGTGTATCACATCATTTTTATTGCTCATCACATCATTATTATAGATATAACAACACAAAACATTCCTCCCTATGACAGTGGGTGACTGGCAGAATACTGTCAATCATTTGATATTAAGTGCTTAATATCATCCTGTTCAATCCCATCCACTAGCTCACAAAACAGTCAAATAAAATAAAAATTGTTCTTAAGAGAAGTTTAAGCAAGTGTTGAAGGTAGAACAAGTCAATGTGATGTTTACAGGCGGCCACAGATTGCATCTCTATAATGAGATGCATTATCGTGAATGTGGCCTTCTGGTGGGTATGGGTCATCCTCCATATCATCTGCCTGCTGATCCTCCTCAATGTGGTCATTGGATTCCAGGCAGATGTTATGAAGAATGCAACAGGCTGTGACTGTAGAAGAAATGTTCTTCACTTTTTTCATGTGCAGACACCTGAGTCTCCTGAATTTTGATTTTAAAATTCCAAATGCATGCTCAATGACTACATGAGCAGAATTCAGTTTCCTATTGAACCATCTCTGCCTGACAGTCAAGTGGCCATTGTCTCTGTATGGCTTCATTAGCTGAAGCAAAAGAGGGTATGCAGAATCTCCAATTATATGCATGCCCTCAGGAACCAGGGAATGTGGATCTTCCTCAAGAAGTCGGCCTACCTCTGACAAACGAAATGCCCTTGAATCATGCCAGCTACCGGGGTGACCCACATTGACATGACAGAACCGCCGCTGACTGTCACAGAATCCTGTAAGTATAACAGAATAGAACTGCTTCCTATTGATGTAGGCCACAGGATTCTCACAGTGTGGTTTTACCATGGGAATGTGGCATCCATCAACTGCACAGACAGTTTTAGGAAACCCAGCTGTTTCAAATTGTAACTTGGATATATGCAGGGCTTGTCCTCTGGGCCAGGAGATGTAATGTGACAAATGCGTTATTACAAGAGAACAGAAATCATGCAGGTGTGTTGAAACTGTAGATTTGGTTATGTTAAATCTGTCTGCCACTCCTCTATAGGACTCTTGGTTGGAAAGAGTCCATAGAGAGGCAAGTATACTGTTTGTCAGCGGCACCTTAGTCTGCTGTGTATTCATGTAGAAAGGACCAAGTGTGTTTATAAGATCCTGCATTAGGAAGAGAAAAAATAGTTATCATATAATAAAAACATGGAGGGGGATTTTACACTGTACAGCATATTCCTAACAGGATGTGTATTGCTTGCTTCTGACACCATGTAGGCCTACATACCTCCACATGCCCTCTAGAAAGTCTGAAATGACTTTGAAACTCAGAAGGACTGTACAAATGGACCACATTCTCAACAAAGTGAGGAATTTTAGGGACATTCCTAAGAGAGAGAAAACAAATCTTGTGACCTCTCTCTCTCAAAAGCAATTTGCTATTGGCTAAATTTACGTTTTAACGAAATCCTTTAAACCTTTCTTTTATTTGGTGCTGAATTATCTGCAGTCTGGGCTGTTTATTTTTTTACACAACATTAATTTAATTAGATGCAAGTTGCAATATACCACTCTAGATCAGATAGATTTATATCCCTACCATTTACTTAAGCCATTTTAAGTAATGAGCACTGTTCACCTTCGGTGATTCTCCTCATCATAACCATCTTCGTGTAAAAACAGTGGTATTTCAACTGCATCCACTTCGTCTGCGATAAAGAACGCGAACGCGATCTCTTCCATTGCTGACGTTTGCAGTCCACAACACAGCGAGATTCAGAAAGTGTCCGGCTTGCCTGCACTTTTTTAACTCCTCCCCTCACTGCAGCCGCCTAGTCTCGGCTGAACTGCAGGCGAGGCGAGGCGCATCTCAAACAAGCCTATTGAACCAATGACATGACAACACATGAGGGCATGGGAATCACATGACAAGACCAGGAAGTGCATGACAAGACTGTGAACATGACCAACTCAAACATAACCATGAACATGATAAACTGAAAACAGAACCAAGGACAATGAACATGAACCAACACCAAAACACCCTGTGACAATTTCTTTCAATTTTTTAATGAAACATTTCAACTTTGTACATTTAAAAAATAAATGTAATACTCCTTCATCTTCTAAATTACATACTTTGCACTTTGCATCCTTTACTATACCAATTATACATAGTCTCATTTCACTCCACAAACAATTATGTCTCAACATATAATCAAAATTCTCTAACATAGGACTTTTCCACCAAGATCTTAGATTTTTCCATAATTCCTTTGTTTCCAAATTAGGATATATTCTCAGCCAATATGCTTCTGATCTTGGTTTGATAAAAACATCTTTACATAAACAAGAATAAAAACTCCTTAAATTTTGATCATTGAAAGCATGCTGTTCGTCATTAATTTTAACACTGACCACCATTCTGTCATTTGTATTTGTTTCTGTTTCCCTTTCCATAATTTGTATCCATTCATTTGGTGTTATCTCTTTTAATTTTCCATATTGATCTTCTAAAACTACTTTACTTTCTTCTTCATCATTTTCTTCAATTGCATCACTTATCACTTGTATCGGTACAAAACCAGGTATCACTTCATACATTATATCTTTGATTTGTCTTATCCCCGCATTATACAGTTTTTTTTATAAAAGATTGTGTGTTCTCCCCTTTTTAGTATCTTGTTTAAAAACAGTGGTTGTCTTAAAATCTCATCTTTATTAAAAGACGTACAAACAACATGCTTACTATAATCTCCCCATGCTTTTAAAACTTCCTTATAGTACTCAGGAATTCTATTCATCATATTTTCCTTTAGTTTCATCCATAAAACTCCATCTCCTATTTGACCGCACTGGTTTAAGAAAAATCTCATTACCCCTTTCCAATCATATTTTTCATCCTTCCAATATTTTTTAACTAATTTTATTCTTATACTTTTCATTCTTATTAATGGGTCTAAAAATCCCATCCCTCCTTCTTCAACTTTACCAATGAGAGTATTATATGCAATTTTCGACGGTTTGCCTTTCCATAAAAAATTAAAAATTAAAGCTTTGATTTTTTTGTACACACATAATGGCATACTCACAGACCCTAACACATACCACATTTTTGATAAAAACAAAGAATTTATTACTAAAACTTTCCCTTTTAAAAACACATTTCCAGAAATGCAACCTCTTTTCCATTCCCTTGAAAACCTCCTCCCATACTAAATTCCAGATCACATTTTCATTTTCTCCAACCTTAATTCCTAGAATTGTCATATTTCCTTTCTGTTCTTTGAATGGTATTTCAAGAGGTAATTCATTCGTTCTACCAATTCTCATGCATGTCTTTTTTTCTTTATTAACTTTTGCCTCTGTTCATCTGCAATATTTTCCCAACACCTCCATAGTTTTTTCTATACTTTTAATATCTTTAATAAACAATGTTGTGTCGTCACCATATTGATATATCTTATGTTCAGTTTCTTCTTCTTTTATTGATATTCCTTTGATGTTTTTTTCCATTTCTACTGCCAGTCCTCGAGTTTCAGCCACTAAAGTATATAGTAAAGCTGACATAGGACAACCTTGTCTGATCGATCTTGTTATTTTAAATTCTTCAGTTAAAAAACCATTCACTTTAACACAACTTGTAATGTCTGTATATATACATTTTATGAAAATCTCCCCAAATCCAAACTTCTCCATTACATCCATCAAATATTTATGCTCTACCCTATTGAATGCCTTTTCTAAATCTACACTTACTATATATCCTGTTTCTTTTTTATCTCTCATGTACCATATCAGATCTCTAATACTGTTAGAAATGTCAGTGATATCTCTATTAAAACTGCGTATGCTTGATTTGTTGTGATTATATTGGGTACCACTTTTTTCAGTCTATTTGCTAATACTTTAGTTCATATTTTGTAGTCAGTGTTCAGCATGCTTAGTGGCCTGTAGTTTTTTAAGTCTCCCTTATCCCCTTTTTTCTTATATATTATTTTTACAACTCCTTTCTTCATACTTTGTGTTAATTCACCCTTCTTTAAAACATCAATATATATTTCATTTAATATAGGACATAAGATATTTTTAAATACTTTATAAAAATCATTTGGTAATCCATCTATTCCTGGGCTTTTCCCATTCCTTAACTGATCTATTGCATTTCCTATTTCTATCTCTGTAATATTAATCTCACACATTTCTCTGTCTTGCTTATTCACTTTACTTTTAATTTTCTCTAATAAAAATTCCTCATCCTCTTCACTTAACTCATTTTCTGTAAATAAGTCTTTGTAAAATGTTTTTATTTCCTTTAAGATTTCTTCCTTGTCTTTCACTGTTTGGCCATCTTGTGTATTAATGCTTGCAGTTCTATCTGCTTTCTGTCTGTTTTTCTCTAATTCATAAAAATATTTAGTACTTCTTTCTCCTTCTACTATATCCTTTGCTCTGCTTCTTATCATTGCTCCCTTACACTTTTCTTCCTCTATATTCCTCATTTTTTCTTGCAATTCTATTATCTTATCAATGTTTTTCTCTCCATCTGTTATTTTCCTCATTTCTTCATCCCATTCTTTTTTAACTTTATTTTCGGCCAATCTTTTAGCTCTCTGTACTTTTTTCGAAAAGTTTATTGAAAACCTCTTTATTCTATTTTTCAAGCCATCCCACCAAAATCCTTTTTCTTCTTCAAACATCTCATCATTAACACTATTGATTATTATACCCTCTATTTCAATTCTGTATATTTCCATTTTTAAAAGGTCTGTATTTAACATCCACATTCCTGGTCCTTTGATAATCTCGTTAAAATCCATCTTTATCCAGAAGAAATCATGATCACTTTCACTATCATTTTTATAAAATGCCTTTAAAACATAGTGTAATTCTTTTCTCTTACATAAACATAAATCTATTCTACTTTGCTTTAAGTCTCTTCCAACTATTTGTCTTCTTGAATAATCTCTTTTTAAACCATTTCTCTCTCTCCACACATCCACCATATCACATTTCCTCATTATATTATATAATTCATTCCTCCCTCTATCAGCTCTATAAATCATTGAATCATCTATATCAATGCTTTGTAGCACTGTATTAAAATCCCCAATCATAAAAATGTTTTCTTGTTTTTCCATTAAAATATTTAGACGTTTATAAAATTCAAACTTTTCCCTTTCCTCATTTGGTGCATGAATGTTACACACTTTTATTTCTCTGTCTTTATATAATAGTTTAACCATTATAATTCTGCCATTGGTGTCTTTGTAATCTATGTCATTTTCCTCAAAAATCCCTCTTTTGATTAATATCGCCACACATCTCTTCCTCTCCAAATCACAGTTTATATACATTTCTCCATCCCATAATTTCCTTATTTCATCACTTATTTTATCTTCCCAAAAGGTTTCTTGTAAGCATAAAACATCACATTGTTTGGTCAAACACATCAATTTCTCCATTTTCTGGCATTTCGTCAATCCTCTTGCATTCAGCGATGCCAAACATAAAGTACTCATAAGAAATACAGAGTAAAACACCCAAAGACCAACCATCATTCTATTCTATCTTAGTCAAGCATTCCCAATCTTAATTCTCTCTTCTTGTCTTTCCTCTTCTCCATCCTTTCTTTTAATTCTTCTCTTCTTCTCTTTTGTTTCATAAGGGCCTTGTCAATGTCTATTCCTCCTTTTGGTTCATATTTATTTAGTCCCTTTCCTATTCTTTCCATTCCAAAAGTACTCTCTCCATTTTCCGCTTCTCTTACCTCAGTCAATGTCTTCATTCCCATATCCTCAGCCTTGTCCTTTTCTTGTCCTTTTTTGTAGTCCATCCCAGTGTCCCCAGCCTCCTGTTCCTTTGAAAAGTCTTTTTTAGTCACATTTATATCCTCTTTGTCCACTCCTTCGTTCATCTCCATTCCTTGTTCTCCATCTTCATTCTTTTCCTTATTCTTATCTATGTTGATGTTCTCCTCTCCCTCAGCATCTTTTTCTTCATCTCCTTGAGTCTGCCATCGTTCATACTTTCAGTTGTTGTAACTCCCATCACCTCTTGTTCTCCAATTCCTGTATCCTCATTTTCTTCGTCGTCCATCTCACATCTGCATCTTGACCTTGTCTTGTCGCAGCCTTGGCACCGTGGAACTTTACAGTCCCACGCATAATGCCCCTGCTCAAGACAGTCTCTGCATCTGAACTGAGGACAGTCCTTTTTCTCATGCTCTGGACTTGCACATATTCTGCATGTCTTCACTTGGTTATCGTGAATCACACGAAAATATTGCATTCCTTCCTCAGTCATTATTTTTGTATTATAGGGTAAAGGCGTCACCTCCTGTGGGAACTTTACCCTCATGAACCATGTTCCATCCGCCACCGTTGTCCCTGGATGATATCTCCTTCTAAGAGGTAAAATGGGAGTTACACCCCAACTGATCAGCTTATGAACAATCTCCTCATCTTTTATATAACTTGGCAGATTCAAAAAGGAAACCATTCTCTCTGTAGCACAAAGTTTCCTTATTTCACAGTCCTGTCCATTAATCATTACTCCGTTCAACAGTACATCACAGTCCATCTCACTTTCCATAGTAATTTCAAACTCATTGTTATTCTTTCTTCTAAGTCCAATCAGTTTTCCAGCTCCAGCTTTCTCTTCAACTGCTTTAATTATCATTATTATTGTCACATTTTCTATATCTTTTACAGTCATTGTTACTGTTGTCTCTCTTATATTCTCTCTGATATCTTGTTTGTTTGCTTAACTTCTTTATCATTTGTTGTCGTTGAGATAAATCATTTCTTTTTTCTCCAACTTCTTTCTCCATTACAATACCTTCAGTTGTTTGTTGATCTCTATTCGTTGCTTGTCCATTTGTTTTCCCTTCATGTTTTCTCCGTGAGACCACCTTCGCCCATGTTTCATTACTGTTTTCTCCATTCTCTTTCTCCATATTTCTTTCCGCCATATCTGCAACATATCCCAGTTCTGTGTTCTCCATTTCAAGTCGTTTTCCCAATCTTTGTTTGTCCGTTAAATCCATCTTTTTGTTGTATCCAAACCCCAAACAGTAAAAAACTGTTTGGGGTTAAAAAAAGAAAAAATATCCAAAACAAGTCAAAGATATTATTTCAAATCCAAAGTAAAAATAAATCAAATCAAAAAACAAATTAGATTACAAAATGGAAGAGCCTCTCTCTCTTCCCACTGCTGCCAACTCACTTCCTCTCAGCTCTCTACTGCTCAAAGTGGTATGGCCATAAGCGAAAGCTGCAGCCAAATTCTGGCTATTTAATAGGTTCAAGCACTCTTTCTTTCTAAAACAAAAATGCTTATAGCACCTGGTATTCCCAGGCAGTCTCCCATCCAAGTACTAACCAGGCCCGACCATGCTTAGCTTCCGAGATCAGACGAGATCGGGCGTGCTCATAGTGGTATGGCCATAAGCGAAAGCTGCAGACAAATTTGGGCTATTTAACAGGTTCAAGCACTCTTCCTTTCTAAAACAAAAATGCTTATAGCACCTGGTATTCCCAGGCGGTCTCCGATCCAAGTACTAAACATACTAAAAATTCGGAGGTAATGGCGAATTTAAATGTTCCTTTGTCACATTTGCCAGATTCGCACAAGAGTGATGTTGCAGCATTGATTACTGATTTTCCATCTTTATTTCATGACGTTCCTTCACGTACTACGGTCTTGCAACATGACATCGATGTGAGTAATGCTACTCCTATTAAGCAACATGCATACAGAGTTAATGCGATGAAGCGTTCCGCAATGAAAGCCGAAGTTGAATATTTGCGGGAAAATGGTCTAGCTAAGCAGAGCTTCAGCCCGTGGAGTTCCCCGTGCTTGATTGTAAACAAAAGTGATGGGTCTGCTAGATTTTGTACAGATTATCGGAAATTAAATGCAATAACTGTTCCTGATTGCTTCCCATTGCCTCGCATGGAAGACTGCGTGGACAACTTGGGGTCTGCGAAATATGTCAGTAAATTAGATCTACTTAAAGGTTACTGGCAGGTGCCTCTAACACCTCGTGCATCTGATATGTCTGCTTTTGTCACTCAGGATGATTTCATGCAATATTGCGTGATGGCTTTTGGGATGCGAAACGCTCCAGCGACGTTCCAAAGGCTCATCAGCATTGTGCTTGCTGGTGTCAAGAACTGTAATGCCTATTTGGATGATCTTGTGATTTATTCAACTGATTGGCCCTCACATGTTTCTACATTACGAGAGGTATTTGAACGCTTAGAAAAAGCTTCACTGACGCTAAACCTGGCCAAATGCGAATTTGGTCAGGCCACAATCACGTATTTGGGGAGGGAAGTGGGTCAGGGACAGGTAAGACCAATCGAGGCAAAGGTAACTGCTATTGCAGATTTCCCAGTTCCGACTACGCGTAAAGAGCTTCGTAGATTCTTGGGAATGGCCGGTTATTATCGGAACTTCTGCAAGAATTTTTCTACTGTTGCTAACCCGTTGACATCCCTCCTTAGTCCTTCACGTACGTTTTTGTGGAATGATGAGTGTCAGGATGCTTTCGAAAACGTCAAAGTTTTGTTATGTAATGCACCTGTTTTAGCAGCTCCTGATGTTGAAAAATCTTTCAAACTGGAAATTGACGCAAGCTCGGTGGGTGCGGGTGCAGTGCTCATACAGGAAGATGTGCAGGGTATTGACCATCCTGTATGTTATTTCTCACGTAAGTTCAACAAACACCAGCTGAACTACTCTACCATCGAGAAAGAGACTTTAGCCCTGTTATTAGCTTTGCAATGCTTCGATGTTTATGTGAGTTCAAGTAATTTGCCTGTAATGGTATTTACAGATCATAATCCTTTGGTGTTTTTGGCACGCATGCACAATCAGAATCAGCGCTTGATGCGCTGGTCCTTAATTGTGCAAGGTTACAATCTGGTGATCCAACACAAGAAGGGCTCAGAGAATATAATTGCTGATGCTCTGTCTAGAGTTTAAGGTAAAGAATTGTGAAGGAAAAAAAAAAAACAAGTTTTACTAATAGTACTTTTGTTTTTTTTCTCTTTTGGGGGGGAAGTGTTACATTCCATGTGTTTTCATTAACATGTTTTGGAGGGTGTTTGTTTCTCTTCCACTTTTTGTCTGTTTGTTAATTTCTTTAGGGAATCCTCACTACGGACGAACATTACTAACGTCACTACGTCATACGTAATGATTGACGTTCGGCCAATCGGCGGACGTGCCTGCAGGATAAGAGGCCTCGTTTCCCATGGATGGCCAGTGAGCAGATCAGCGCGAACTCTCACTCATTGTTGTCTCTGTCTTAGTCATATTTGTGACTGTCAAAGTATCCTAATTGTTATGAGAAGATCTTGCTTAGTCATGTTTGTGACTGTCAAAGTATCCTAATTGTTATGAGAAGCCTTTGCTTAATCTGTCCTTGTTAACTCTATCTTGGAGTTTGTTCGTTGCTATGTTAAAGTTAGACTCGTCACGTTTGAGAGTGCTTGCGATAATTGCCGGCAGGTGTGTGAGATCAGAGCGTTATACGCGTATGAGACACATGGTGAAATAACTCGTCAGTGGAGGTCGGATTTCTTTGTTTTGTGTTAGCTGTTTGTCTATTTACTTCCATTTAGATAGGTAGTTTTCTCTAATGTTATTTAGTTAGAAAGAGAGATCGTCCTCAGTTGTAATTTTGTTTGGTAGTTAGTGTAGTTTATTTATAGCGTCGCATACGCTGAAGATTTCGGTTTGGTTTCTACATTTTTCTTTGATAGTTAGTATTAGAGGTTGGGTTAGTAATCATTGGGTTTTGTTTTGATTATTTCATTGTTTTGGGCGACTCTCTTGTTATTCTTGATTCTTTCGTGTTCTGTTACTTTTCATTATGGTGATTTTTGTGGTATTGTTTTCCTGGGAATAAATTACTTTAATGTCATTTATTCAGGTTGTTGTATGTTTTTCTACCTGCACCCCTCAACAGTCACATCTCACATAAATGTTGCGTCATCCCTTTTAAACATCTTTTAAACACGTAACAGGCCCGACCATGCTTAGCTTCCGAGATCAGACGAGATCGGGCGTGCTTTTAATTTTTTATTTTTTTTATTATCAAAAAGTACAAAAATAATATTTACATAACTCATATTACCTTCTTTACCTCATTCAAATCCATAGCATTTCAAATCAATTTAGCGTATACAGCGTGTTCCTTAAATTTAACCACCTTACATCCCTCAAACGAAAACAAACATAAATAAAAATGTACCAAAACTAAACTTTTCAAAAATTTAAACTTAACCCTTCTTTTGTACATATAAATCCACTTTCTTCTACAAACGCACTTTCAAAGTCGTCTTTTCTTAGGTATTTCCACATTAAATACACATTCTTTCTTACAATACTCTTGAACATTTCCTCCACATTTACTTTCTTTTTCTCATAATATGCTGTGTTCCTTCTCACCCATATTGCATACCTAGCATTGCTCAAAATTAAATTCCAGAAGTTCACCTTCCTATCCTTATGGTTTGTACATTCATCAAACAAAAACAGTTTTTTCCACTCGTTTCCTTCAATCCCTTTTCCCATTCCATCTTTTATCAATTTTCTCATTTTTCCATGGAACTCCTCCAGATCCTTGCACTCAAAAAAAATATGCATTGTTTCTGGTTCAGTCCCACATACATCACATTCCCTACTCACATTTCTGTTTATCTGATGGATTACCACCTTTGTGTAAATCCTGTTATGTCTTAACTTAAAATCTAAATTTTCACAGTCCAGTCCATTATATTTCACACTTAAGTTTTTCCATATTGTTTTCACATTTAAATCAGGAAAAATTCTTGGCCATACTGCCTCTGATGCAGGCGCCTTGATCTCTTTTCTGACCATCATTTTATATACAGTTTTCACATTTATCTCCCACAAAAACTTCTTCCTCTCATTTTCCACAATATACATTTCAGGTATTCCCCACTCTCCCACTTTGACAGTTTCCCTTTCAATCCTTTCTACCCACTTTTCAGGCAGGCTTTTTTTAATGTTTTCACATTCACCATCCACTTTTGCTTTCCCAATTTCCTCATCCCACCCCACCACACAATCATATACTGCCCTATTTGGTAAAAACCCTTTCACATATTCATATGTCAAATCTTTTACTTTTCTCACCCCTGCTCTCATAAATAATTTGTTATATAACATATTCCCTCCCCTCCTTATCCTCGGGTTTAGAAAAATTGGCTGATTGTGAATTTGATTTATATTTTCACATTCATACTTTACATTGGTTAGAAACTCACCCCACATTTACCCCTAATATTTTTATAAAATCTTTTGTTATTTTAAAAGGAATATCTGACCCTTCTAACCTTATTCCTCCTATACTCATTATTTCTGACTTTTCCACATTTATTTTGGCACCTGACGCTTTCCCATATTTATCCATCTGTTTTCTGATTCTGTTTATACTGTCTATATTCCTAACTGTGAAAGTTGTGTCATCTGCGTATTGATGTATTATACTCAATCCCCCATTTGGTATTTGTATACCTTTTATTTCTTTGTCTTTTTTAATAAGTGTCGCTAGAGGCTCCGCTGTTATTGAGTATAATATTGCCGATAACGGGCATCCTTGCCTCACTGACCTCTCTAGCTGGAACGGTTCTGTTAACACCCCATTGACTTTTACGCAACTTCTTGTGTTTGCATATATTAGCTTTATCCATTTCAGCAATCTCTCTCCGAACCCGAATCTCTCCATTGTCTGCTCTATGAAGCTGTGCTCCACCCTGTCAAAAGCCTTATTTAAATCAATAGATAAAAGCAACCCACCTTTCCCATCCTTCCCCATCCCCTCCACCACGTCCCTTATAGTGCAAATCGTGTCTGAAATGTCCCTACCCTTTATGCTGTATGCTTGACTTGGTGATATGATTGAACCTACTACCTCCTTTATCCTGTTGGCCATTACTTTTGTCAGTATTTTGTAATCAGTATTTAAAAGACTCAGTGGTCTGTAATTCTCTAATTTTAGTGGACTTCCTTTATTTTTATATAATATTGTGATTACCCCCAATCCCATTGATTCTAGCATCTCCCCTCTCTCTTCCATATTTATATAAACCCTCCATAATATTGGTGCTACAGTATCCTCAAAGGTCTTATAAAATTCATGCGTTAAGCCGTCTGTGCCCGGACTTTTATTCTTCTTCGTCTGTTTTATCGCTTCTTTTATCTCTACAATACCTATGTCCCCTTCACATACATTTTTCTCACTTTCACTTAACCTCGCACTCACAGAACTCAAAACTTCCTCCACATACTCCTGCTTCACCCCTTCTTTCTTAAATAGGTTCTTATAAAATATTTCTACTTCTTCTATTATTTCTACATAATCCGTGATCTTATCCCCTTTTCATTTTCCAGCTCTGTTATATACTTTTTCCTTTGCTTTTTCTTTTCTAAGTTTAGAAAAAACTTTGTACTTCTTTCCCCCTCTAACGCATACTGCGCTCTGCTCCTTATTATAGCACCTTTACTTTTTTCCCTTTCATATTCCTCTATTTCTGCTCTTATCTGTAGAAAACGTTCTTTGTCTTGCTCTGGATTACTTTCTATTTTTACTGCTTCCCTCTTCAACTCATTTTCTATTTCCTCAAACTTACACCTTCTTCTAAAATCCCCTTGTTTTGCATTTCTAATGCTTCTTTTTTTAATTAACCCTTTCATTTTTTCCCACCACAATCATACATTTTCATCAAATAAAACATTTTCCATTTCATAAACAATACATTTTCTGATGTTTTCTTTGTATGCCTCTTCTTTTAGCAGGTCCGCATTCAAAGCCCACATTCCTCCCCCCCTCTCTTCCTCATTAACACCCATCTTTACCATCATCATCGCATGATCACTAACTCCCACAAACTTATATCTCACATTTTTTACATAGTTTAACATTTCCCTTTTAGCTAAACATAAATCAATACGGCTTTGTTTTAAAACACCCATCACCAATTGCCTTCTAGAGAAGTCTTTTTTGTAGGGATTCTCATCCCTCCATACATCCACAATGTCCTCATTCTGCATCCATTCAATTAAAAATGTTCTGGATGCATCAGACTTAAAGATCGCACTACATGACGCATCCAGCCTTGTACACCATACATTAAAATCACCTACTACTATGAAGTTTCCTTTACACAATGTCTTGATTTCTTTGAAAACTTCCTTTCTTTCAATTTCTATGTTGGGAGCATAGATGTTTATCAGCCTGAAGAGTTCGCCTTGAAACACAAATACAGTCACCAACAGCCTTCCCTTACCATCCTTATATACTTGCTTCACTCTATTCCTATCTCCTTTTATCAGGGTTGCCACTCCACAGGATTTTACAGTCCCATGATTCACTATAATGTCGCCTTCCCACCTCTTTTTTATATTGTCCATCATTTCATCCGACCAATGAGTTTCTTGCAGGCACAGTATATCCGCTTTAAAAAAAACTTTCACTTTCTCAAACTTGTTCATATCTCTTAAACTATTGCTGTTTAGACAGGCAATGTTCAGGATGCCCCACATGACAAGTATCAAGATTTTAAGCATAGCCAAACTCATTTTGGTAAATCCAGGCACTTACTTTCCGCCGTATGCTCCTTCAGATCTTTCTTCTTCCTCTTCTTCTGCACCTTTTTCTCTTCACTCGTGTCCATATCCTCTTCATCAATAAACACTAGACTCTCTGGCACCCCTCCACACTCCTCCACCTGCAGCTTTTCACTTTACCTTTTCATACCGCCAGCCTCCTGACTCTCTCCACCACCATTCGCTGTCTCCACTTCTCCATCTTCACACCTCGAGCCTCTCATCGCCATCTCCTTTCCAGGTTCCGCTCTCCTCACTTTCTTTTTCCTTTCTCTTTCCCTCTGCTTTAGCCCCGGGGCTTCCTCCTTCTTACCGCTCACATTCTCCGCTGCTCTCCGCTCCGCTGTTTCTTCTTCTCCACTCCATGCATCTCTTGTAGTCCCTTCACCTTCCTCTCCTTCGGTCTCCACTTCATCAATCACCTCGTACAGATCCGAGTCCCCCTCATTACTCTTTTCCTCCTCCATCTCCGACGGTGTTTCACACACACACAATCCTGGTCTCATGTTGCATATAACGCAGTTCGCCTCCTTACACTCTCTGGCGTAATGTCCTTGCTCACCACATTTAAAACATCTGAAACTTGGACAGTCTCTCACGATGTGTCCAGGCTTAATGCATAGACGAGAGACTTTTACTTGTCTGTCATGGATCACTCTAAAGTGCTCCGTCCCTCCAAGTGTTTCAAACTTAGTTGAATATGGCAGCGACTTCACCACATCATTAAATTTTACTTTTAAAAATCTGGTCCCATCCGCGATGTCCGTCCCCGGCCACATCCTTCTTTTTACCTTTGAAACAGCTTTCACTCCCCATTCCGTCAGCTTCTTTAAAATCTCCTCATCCTGAATGTACGTCGGTAGTCCTAGAAACGAGACTACCATCTCCGTACAGTCCACCTCCTTCGCCATCACCCGACTGTTTTTTATCTTTAGCCCGTCCAACAGCTTCTCCTTTCCTTTTCCCTCTTCCATAGTCAACTCGTACTCCTTTGGTGTTTTATATCTGCAGCCGATCACCACCCCGCACTCCTCTCTCACTTTCTTCAATAACTCCATCATCGTAATCCTGTCTTCTCCTTCTATTTCCACCATCACTGTTAGCTTCTTTTCATAGTTCCTTCTTCTCTGATCCATCTCTCCATCAATTTCTCTTGCATTTCTTTTCTCCATTCCTCTCCCGTCCTCCATTTTGTCCTCCCGCGTTGTTGCCGTCTCAGCACAGAAAGTATCTATCCCCAAACAGCACAAGCCGCTTGGGGATTAGATCACTTTCTTGCAGACAAGCTCCTCTTTTCCACAAAGGTTGCTTTTAAAGAGAAATACTTTGCTTTCCAGCTCTCAAAATCACTCTTTCTCTGTTTGTTTGTTTGCTTTCTTCAGCACACTACACCACTTCCAGCTTCCACTAGGGCGTGCTCATAGTGGTATGGCCATAAGCGAAAGCTGCAGCCAAATTCGGGCTATTTAACAGGTTCAAGCACTCTTTCTTTTATTTTTTATTTTTTGTTTTATTTTTTATTTTTAATTCTTCTTCTTTCTAGAGAAGCTGCAGCCAAATTCTTGTTATTTAAAAGGTTCAAACCAGGGCTCTGAACCGGTTCAAGGAACGAAAACGAAAACCGGAAACGAACGAAATTTTAAGAGGAACAAAAACGGAAACGAAATCAAAATCAATTTGAATCGTTCTGAACAGAAACGTTAATTTGAAATGACCATTAACCGGTTAATAACGTTATTTTATCGTTCTCTTTAATATTTTAATTTGGCAGTGACCAATCATGAAATGAGTAGTACAGCATGTGATGTTGACGGATCAAGCGTGAGTGAAATGCCCGCGCACCAGTCATCTATAAATCTACCGGTAACGTAAGTCAGTAGAGCGCGCATTTTCATGCCTCAAGTACATTTCTTTCCCCGCTGAGGTCTACAATGAATGTGCAGGTATTGGAGGACATTCTTTTCGAACGTTTAAATAAGCAGAACGGACTTTAAACTCAAATAGTCTGATTTAGGCTGATTTAGTTTATGGATTTTGTTTAAGCCTGTCCAAGTAGGTTACTTGCATCTATCAAACATTTTTCCTATAGTCTTTCAGATTGCCAATACAGGACAGGTCAATGTTTTCTATATAGACGGTTGATGCTTCGTATTAAATGGTATGTTATATTGCATTAAATGCAAGCTTTATTAGCTGACTGAATTTGATTATGATGCAAGAACGTGTTGCGCAGTGTTTGCTTTGAAAATACCAGTTGACGGTGCATTAAAAGAGCAATGGTTATCCAGTTTATTTATTCTTTATTCATGCATTTTTTAAAACAAGTCGTGTTGAAAAAAAGTTATGTACAAAGAATGTTATCACTCTTCTGAAAATAATTCGGCATTAGAGGCCACTTTCGATTGTCTAACGCTCCATTAAAACAGGTCCGCTGTTTATGCCTTGTAATTAATGCATGTATTTCTGGTTTTAAAAATGTTATTAAATAAATATTCAAGTTTAATTACCATGTGTTATATTATTATTGAGTGAAAATAAGTCTATTTATACATATTTGTTTAAAGTATAGGCTTAATTAAAATAACGTTATTAACCGGTATTTTTTCATATCAAACCGTTTTCGGAACAGTATTGTTTATTGAGGAACGCAAAAACCGAAACGCTATAATATCGATTCTGCTCGGAGTGAACCGATTGATATTTTTTTCCGTTTTTAAGCCCTGGTTCAAACACTCTTTTTTTATTTTTTTTATTCTTCTTCTTTCTAAAACAAAATTGCTTATAGCACCTGGTATTCCCAGGCGGTCTCCCATCCAAGTACTAACCAGGCCCGACTATGCTTAGCTTCCGAGATCAGACGAGATCGGGCGTGCTCATAGTGGTATGGCCATAAGCGAAAACTGCAGCCAAATTCTGGCTATTTAATAGGTTCAAGCACTCTTCCTTTCTAAAACAAAACTGCTTATAGCACCTGGTATTCCCAGGGGGTCTCCCATCCAAGTACTAACCAGGCCCGACTATGCTTAGCTTCCGAGATCAGACGAGATCGGGCGTGCTCATAGTGGTATGGCCATAAGCGAAAACTGCAGCCAAATTCTGGCTATTTAACAGGTTCAAGCACTCTTCCTTTCTAAAACAAAAATGCTTATAGCACCTGGTATTCCCAGGCGGTCTCCCATCCAAGTACTAACCAGGCCCGACCATGCTTAGCTTCCGAGATCAGACGAGATCGGGCGTGCTTTTTAAAAAAAAAAATTATTTCAAGTCCAAAAAATTGTTACAGTACATCTCACCAAAAACATCAACAAGTCACAAAATACAGCAGTGCATATTTTCAGTAACATCTCCCCTTTTGGGAGAAAATAGTAACAAAAAACGAAATAACAATAAACACACACAAGTTGGACTCTCACACAAAACGAGTGTTTTAAAATGCATCACCGAAATATAAAGATGCCAAAAACAGGACAGCACATTCATAAAAAACAAAAATTACAACAAAACAAGTTCATCCTCTTTTGGAAAGTCAAAGTGCTTTTGTTTAAAAACACATATAACATCTTTGGTAAAAATTCTGTAAAATTCCCCCATCTTGTTCTCTAATTTGAAATAATTGTATAACATTTTTACATATTCCTCTACCATCTGTTTAAAAAGCACCCATAGATTTAGAGTAAAATCTCTGGTTCTTGCTACATTCCTTCTTTTCCATATTGCTTTTTTTGCCAGGAGTAAAAACAAATTCACAATCTTCCTATTTTCTTTGTTATCTGTCATTCTCAGCATAAAAAATCTCTCCCATTCAGTAACTTCTTCTTTTTCTCTTAATTCTTTAACAATGTCCTTCAGCTCATTAAAAAATGGGTTCAGCTTTTCACAGAATAAAAACAGATGTAAAATCCCCTTATCTTCTTTTTTACAGACTTTACATTTGGCATTTGTTTCTTTCTGCATTACACACAATCTCATTTCCGTATAAATCGCATTTTGTCTAATAAAATAATCTAAACATTCTAAATCCACCTCCAACCATTTCCATGTTCTATTCTTCCAGATGTCTTTTTCCTCAATTCCATCAAGATGTCTTAGCCAGACCTGGTTAGCCACAGGTTTCTTAAAGACATTTTCACAGTGCCTAAATTAAAATACACCTTTTTGTCTTTACATTTTAAGAACACAGTCATTTTGTTTTCTTTTTCTTCTTTCTTGTTAATCTCATCTAGCCATTGCCTTGGGATTGCTTTCTTGACATCTTCATACTGTTTTTTTAAAACCATCACATTAAAATCCTCCTTCTCCTCCTCCATCGCATCCATAATCACTTGAAGTGGTAAAAATCCCTCTTTGTATTCCCATAAAACATCTCTCACTTTTACAATCCCCACTTGTAGCCACTTCTTAAAATAGAAATCTCGCTCTTGTATCTTTATTTTGTCATTTAAAAACAGAGGCTGGTTTAAAATCCCTTCCCTCCCCTTTGGATTAAAATCCACCTCTGTTAGAAAAAGCCTCCAAGCATTTAAAACCTCCTTATAAAACTGTGGAACCCCTTCTTATCATCCAAACTTTCAACTTCATCCATAAAATGTTTTCCCCAAGGTTAAAATTCCCACATTTATTTAAATAAAAACCCATCAATTTCTTCCATTCAGCTCTATTCTTGTCATCCAAAAATTTCCTAACCACTTTTACCCTGATACTTTTCATCTTTTGTTCCACATCAACTAAACCCATCCCTCCCTCTTCTGGGTTTCCTATCAGCGTATAGTATGCTATCCTTGGAGGCTTTTTTTCCCATAAAAATTCTAAAATACTCTTTTTTATTCTCTTAAAAACCCAGTTTGGCAACGGCATCACATGTAAATTATACCACATCTTTGATAACATTAATACGTTTACAGTTAAAATTTTCCCTTTCAAACTTAAAAACCTATTTCTCCAAAAAATCAGTCTTCTTTCCATCCCTCCCAGCGTCTCTTCCCACATGTTATCAACAGCTTCCTTTTCGTTCTTTGCTAGAATTGCTCCTAAAATCTTCATCTCTTGTACCTCTATGAACTTAACAACCCCTGTTAAAACCTCTGTCTTTCCAAACTTCATATATACTGTTTTTTCTTCGTTTATTTTTGCATCTGAGCCCTCGCAATACCATTTAATTTTTTCCATCACTTCTTTAACACTTTCTATATTTTCAATCACAATTGTCGAATCGTCTGCGTATTGGAATATTTTCGATAGTTCTTCCTTTTCTTCAAATTGTATCCCCTTTATTCCTTTTTCTCTGTTTATTAAAAGCCCTAGGGGTTCTGCCACCAACGAATATAATTGCGCTGACAGTGGGCACCCCTGTCTTATGGATCTTAAAACTTTAAAAGGCTGCGTTAAAAACCCCTACACTTTACTTTTGTTAAAATATCACTGTATAAAACTGAGATCCATTTTAGAAAATTCCCTCCAAAACCAAATTGTTTTAAAACTCCCAATAAAAACCCCTGTTCCACTCTGTCAAATGCCTTCTCAAAATCCATGCTTATAACGTATGCGCTCTTTCCTTTTTCTTTTATGTATCCTACTATATCTCTTATACTGCTTGTGATGTCTGCTATGTCCCTCCCCTTTAGTCCGTAAGCCTGGTTAGTTTCTATTGTGTTTGGCATGACATTTTTTAGTCTGTTTGCTAAAACTTTGGCTAACATTTTTAAATCTGTGTTTAACATTGTAATGGGCCTAAAATTCTTCAGTTCCGTTTTGTCTTCTTTTTTCTTATAGATTATTTTCATTAAGCCTAGGCCCATTCTCGGGTGTACTCTTTCTTTTTTGAAAACCTCTTCATAGATTTCTTTTAAAATTGGGCTTACTTTTTCTTTAAGAACCTTGTAAAACTCACTTCCAATACCATCTATTCCTGGGCTTTTCTTCACTCCTAGCTGGTTTATGGCCTCTATAATTTCTTCTGTTGTTATATCTCTTTCACAATCCTTTTTATCCCTCTCACTGACTTTTCTTGTTATCTGTTGTAATAAAATATTTCTTTTTTCCTCATCTCCTCCCTCTGATTTAAAAAGTTCTTCATAAAACGTGCTTATTTCATTTAAAATTCCCTCTGTGCTTAAAACCGCTTGTCCTTCTTTATTCTTAAGTTCTTTAATTATTTCTGCCCTCCCCCTGCTTTTCTCAAGGTTAAAAAAGAATCGGTTACATTTTTCCCCTTCCTTTTTTCCCTTCATCTAATATGTTTTCTATCTCTTTTTTAAAATGCTGTTCCTTTAAAACTCCAGTGTTTAAAATCCATATCCCTGGTCCCTTCATTTCTCTTTTAAAATCCATTCTCATTAACACCATTTTGTGATCACTTAAAGTTGCTTCTTTATAAAACACCCCATCAATAAAACATTCCAAATTCCTGGTGCTTAAAAAGTAGTCTATTCTCGTTTGACACATAAAATTCCCCACCAGCTGTCTTCTTGTATATTCCTTCTTTTTTCCATTTCTCACCCTCCACACATCAATCATGTTTTTCTCCTCCATCAATGACTTTAACTCCTTTCTACCCACATCTGATTTAAAAATCATCCCGTTTACCATATCCATTTGACTAAAAACAGTGTTAAAATCCCCCGCAATTATTTCCCTCTTCCATTTCTCCATTACTCCAGCTATAACATTAAAATATCTTTTCTTTTCTAATTGTTCATTTGGAGCATGTACGTTTACTGAAATAAAATCATCTTCTTCCATCTTAATTTCTACCGCCATGCATTTCCCTTTTGTGTCATCATACATTAGTTTTGCCTTGATACCTCTGTCTTTTCTTATTAGCACTGCCACTCCTCCGCCTGCTTTCCCCTCGCCATTATTAAAAAAGAATTCCCCTTCCCATCTTCTTTTAAAATCCTCCATTGCATTTTCTTTCCAGTTTGTCTCTTGCAATAAAATCACATCTTCATCTCTGCACATTTCCTTAACTTTTTCAAATTTCACACCATTCATTAATCCTCTTGCATTAAAAGTCACAATTTTCAACAGCATTAGATAGAAAAATAAAAATGTTAGCATCAACATTCTGTTAGTGTATTTTCCTCCCATTATTTATATTAGTACAAATCCTCCCCTTCCTTTACACCTCTTCCACAGTCTTGTTTCTCTTCAGAATTTTTTTTCCACAGTTTACTTCTAGCTTCCTCTAAATGTGGTGTTACCTTGTTTTTTCTTCTTCTTTTGTTGGTTGCTTCCGTAGCATCAACTTTGTCCATGTTTCCGTTGCCTTTGTCCTTTCCGTCCTCCTCCCCAGTCTGTTCTTTCTCCTCTGGCGTTTTTGTTTCCGTTTGACCAGTCTCGTTTATCTCCAGCTGTTCCTCTATTTCCTCACTGTCTTGTGCTAGCTCAGTCTTTTCGATCTCATTATCATTGCCTATGCTTTCATTGTCCTCTATTTGTGTCACTCCAGTGTCCTCCCGCTGCTCCTCTTCGTTGTCCGTCTCATGCATCTGCCCACTCTCCTGCTCTTCCTCCTGTTGCTGGCCGCTGTACCAGCATTCGCACTTGTCCAGTGCACGCTTGCAGTCCGGACAGCTCACTACCCTGCAGTCCCTTGCGAAGTGGCCTGTTTCCTCACATTTGAAGCATTTGAAGTCCGGGCAGTCCTTCATCATATGCTCTGGGCTCATGCACAACCTGCAGGTTCTCACCTGCTGGCTATGTATTACCCTGAAGTATTGTGGTTCTTCTCCCGTCTCCATTCTGGTGCTGTAGGGTAAGGAGGCCACTTCTTTTGGGAACCGCACCCTTAGGAACCTCGTTCCATCCTCTATTTGAGTGCCGTTGTAGCATCTCCGCCTTATCTGCGAGATGGAGTTACCCCCCATCCCTCCAGCTTCTGTACAATCTCTCCGTCATCCAGGTATGCGGGCAGATGCATGAAAGAGACAACAAATTCTTTGTTATTTAACTTTCTAATTTCACACATCTTTCCTTTAATCATCAATCCTTCATCCAGCTTTTCAATATCCTCTTCCTTTTCAAATGTAATTTCATATTCTTTCATCATTTTGGGTCTTACCGCTAGTATGCTTGTCACGTCCATTTTGCCTTTCAATGCTTGGATAATATCCTCTGCTTTTCCTTCCTGCACTTCCGCCAAATCAACTACCACTGTAGCTTCTTTAGTGTACAACCTTTTGTCTCTCTTTTCAGGGCCATCCTTTTCTCTTTGTCTGGTTTCCATTTGCCGACGTATTCCTCCTGCCAAGTCCATGTCTGTTGCCGTTATTCCGTCCATTTCTCAAAAAAAAACAAATGCTGACACAATCCCTCCCAAACAGCTAAGCTGTTGGGAGGAAAACTCAACCAAAAAACACCAAAAGACCAAACAAACAAACTTATTTAAGTCCAAAAAACGCAACCAAACACAAAAGTTTGGGTGGACCTTTTCCACCCCACTGTAGCCAATTCACTTCCTGTTGCTCTCCAACTCCCTCTAGCGTGCTCATAGTGGTATGGCCATAAGCGAAAACTGCAGCCAAATTCTGGCTATTTAATAGGTTCAAGCACTCTTCCTTTCTAAAACAAAAATGCTTATAGCACCTGGTATTCCCAGGCGGTCTCCCATCCAAGTACTAACCAGGCACGACTATGCTTAGCTTCCGAGATCAGACGAGATCGGGCGTGCTTTAAAAAAAAAAAAAAAAAATGTATTAAGAAATTTCAGTCAATAAAATACAATAAATAATACAATAAATAACACAATACAAATGTAAATTTTTCCCATACAATCACCTTTACACCACATTTCAAATATTAAATACTTCATACATCATACATTACAAACATTAGTTCAGAAATCTCCTTCGCTCCCCGGCAGCTTCCACATTAAATCTTTTAAAACACAACAAACATGTGAGGTAAAGACATTATAAAAAACATCCAACCTATTTTCACATTTAAAATACACATACAGTCTCCCCATATACACTTCTGTTTTCCTCCTAAACACATTCCAAACATCCAACACAATTTTTTCCTTTTTAGCCACAATTCTTCTCTCCCATATTGCACTTTTCATTAACATTACCCACAGATTTATAAACTTTTTGTTTCGACACTCCTTTTCCCAACCAAACATCACCACTCTGTTCCATTCCGTTACATTTTCATCCCACTCCTCAATACATTTCCTTAAAAATTCCTCCAATTCCTTACAATATAAAAACATATGTAAAATCCCCTCCTCCTTTTCCTGGCACACTTTACACATTGCACTTTGTTCTAAACCAATTTTAACTAAAATAGACTCCGTAAAAACCACTTTATGCCTTATAAAATACTCCAAACATTCCAACTTTGTTTCCACACATCTCCCCCTCATGTTCTTCCATATACACTCCTCCTTTAAATCTTTACATTTCTCCACCCAGTACTTGTTTACGATTGGCTCTTTAAAAACACCATCTCTAAAAACACAATAAAACATTTTTACAGTGCACTCTTTAAAATCATACATTTTCTCCCCCAGTTTCACATACATGTTTCTCTCCTTCTCCTCTTCCATACACTCTATTCTTTTAATCCACTCCTTTGGTATTGCTTCCTTGATGGTTTCATATTTGTTTGTTATTTCCCGCTTACTGTATTCTTCTTTTACCACTTCCATTGCATCCACAATACACTGTGTTGGTAAAAACCCCTCTTTAAACTCATACAGAACATCTCTCACTCTTGTAATCCCCACATCCATCCATTTCTTAAAAAATATTTCCTTCCCTTGTTTTAAAATATTGCCATTTAAGAACAGAGGTTGATTTAAAATGTTCTCTCTCCCATGTAGATCATACTCAATTTTCGTAAAAATTTTCCCCCATGCACTTAAAATTTCCCTATAAAACTCAGGTAATCCTTCCGTCATCCACATTTTTGTTTTCATCCATAAAATTCCATCTCCCATGTTAAAATCCCCACATTTGTTTAAAAAGTATTTCATTGTTTTTTTCCACTCCGTTCTGTTCTCTTCTTGTAAATATTTCTTCACTACTTTTACTCTCAATGCTTTTTTCCTCTCCACCACATCCATTAACCCTAAGCCCCCCTTCTCTACCGCCCCTAAAATCGTGTTGTGTGGAATCCTTGCTGGTTTCCCTTCCCATAAAAAATCAAGAAAACATTTCTTCAACCTCTTTTCTGTCCACAACGGCATCTCAGATACATATAAAACATACCAAAGCTTAGAAACCATTAAAACATTCAAAATTAAAACCTTCCCCTTCAAATTAAGTGTCTTCAATTTCCAAAAATGTAACCTCCTCTCTATATCAGTCACCAGTTCCTCCCACATTTCATCTCTTACTTTCTTCTCATTCTTCCCCATTAACACTCCTAAAATCCTCATTTCTTCCACTTCTTTAAAATTAAAACAATCCCTTAAAACCATAGCTTTACCAAATCTCATATACACCGTTTTATCTTCATTTACTTTACTACCAGACCCACTACAATATTCTTTCACCACATTCATAACTTCCCACACACTTTCTTTTCCTTTTACAATTATTGTTGTGTCGTCTGCATACTGAAAGACTTTCCCTTCCGCCTGCCTTTCCTCAATTTCTATCCCTATTATTCCTTCATTTTGTTCTATAGCTAACCCTAATGGTTCAGACACCAGTGAGTACAGTAACGCTGAAAGTGGACAGCCCTGTCTAATTGATCTGGTGATTTTAAAACAATCTGTTAAAAACCCATTACATTTTATCCTTGTTAAAGCGCCCTTATATAAAATCTCAATCCATTTAATAAAATTCTCCCCAAAACCAAAACTCCTTAAAACCTGAAATAAATACCCGTGCTCAACCCTATCAAACGCTTTTTCAAAATCGAGACTAATTACATATCCATCTTCATTTTTCACCTTCATGTACCATATTGTGTCTCTTATGCTCATCGTTATGTCCGCTATATCTCTTCCTTTAACTCCGTACGCTTGGTTTGTTTCAATTATACTTGTTATTATCTCTTTTAACCTGTTTGCTAAAGCCTTAGCTAAAATCTTAAGATCCGTGATTAACATTGTTATTGGTCTGTAGTTTTTTAAATCTACTTTTTCTCCTTTCCTTTTATATATCAGTTTCATTAACCCCATCCTTGTTCTTTCATTAATTTCTTCTTTTTCAAATATTTCTTTAAAAACCTCTTTTAAAATCTTTGTTAAAACTCCTTTAAAACATACATAAAACTCAGTTCCCAAACCATCTATTCCTGGACTTTTCTTTGTGTTCAGTTGATTTATCGCTCTTTCAATCTCCTCTTCTCTGATTTCTAGATCACACTCTTTTTTTATCTTCCTCACTTACTTTTACTTTGAACAGATTCTGTCAGGACTCGGGTTTGATCATTGCTCTTCCTGCTTTTTCTCTCATTTATGTTTCTGTGTATTTTTCCACTGCACCACAGCTGTACTCTATTCGTAATCAGCACCACTGCACACCACTCTCACCTGTCTCTCCATTGAAGTTTCCTGCACTTGATTTCTGCGGCAGCTGCGCTGCATTATGATCAGGGCTCTTGCACACCTCTCACCTGTTTCTCCTCTCATTTAATTTCTCTGTTTTTCTGTCGTGCTCTAGCCTTTGAATTGTGATTCTATTTTTGCCTTGCCAAGTTTTGATCGTATTCTGTTTTTCCTAGTCTGATCCAGCCCTGCAGCTCAGTTTTCCCATATCCTTTTGGCTTTTGCCTTTTGTTATTGTGCCTGTGCCTGGATTATTCTCTGCCCTGCACCTTGGACTGTGTCATTTTGCTGGTCCTGAGCCTGTCTGCCTCTTGACCACTCTCCCGGCTGGCCCTCTTGCATTATTGCCTCACTGGACTGTCTACCTGTTGCTGACTTTTGACTTTTGCCTGCCCTTGGATCACGTCTTCAGCTATTTCCCCTGGCTTGGCAGCTCGGCTGCCCCAATTAAATATTGCATGCTACAAGTTAATACCCATTGATTTTGACACAGCTTCTAGCATTGTCATATTAATTTTATCCATTTTCTTATTTTTATATGGGTCACCAAACCCATATCTCGCCATTGTCTGCTCAATGAAACTGCTCTACCCTATCAAAGGCTTTATTCAAATCCACAGATAAAACCAATCCCCCTTTCCCATCTTTTCCCATGTTTTATAATCAAATTTTATAATCTGAATTTAGCAGACTCAAAGGCCTATAATTGTCCAACTTCCATGGATTCCCTTTATTTTTATATAGAATGGTTGTTATTCCTAAACCCATAGATCTCTGCATTTCCCTTCTCTCCTCCATACTTGTATATACCTTTAGCAGTATTGGCGCTAAGGTCTTATAAAACTTGTGGGTTAACCCAACCGAACCCGAGCTTTTATTCTTTTTTTTGTCTGGTTTATCGCATCCTTTATTTCTTCAATACGTATATCTCCTTCACATATATTCTTCTCATCCTCATCTAGCTTCACATTACTCAAGACTTCTTCCACACACTCTTGTTTTACACCCTCTTGTTTGTTCTTTCTTCATTACACAACAGTCTCATTTCAGTAAATATTACATTGCGTCTTATAAAGTAATCTAAACACTCCAAATTTGTGCTCACAAATACCCCTCTCATATTTTTCCATATTCCTCCTCTTTCAAATCTTTAAAATGTCTCAACCCCATCTCATATGAATTTGACTTTTTAAATATCTCTTCCCTAAAAACTTGGTAAAACTTTCATATTTCCTAAACCTAAGCCAATTTTTTTTTCTCTTGAATATTAAAATACACTTGAATCTTTCCTTCCTGTTTTTCTCCGTTCTGTATAACATTCACCCGCTCTTTTGGTATTGCACTTTTCAACTCTTGATATTGCTTCTTGACCTTGTTTATGTCATACTCTTCTTTAGCTTCTTCTAACTCATCAATGATTGCTTGTAATGGTAAAAACCCTTCCCTTATCTCATACATCTTTTACTCTTGAAATACCAACACCCCACCATTTTTTTGAAAAATATTTATTTCCCATTATTCACAATATACTTATTAAAAAAACAATGGTTGGTTTAAAACTTATTTTCTTCCTTTAGGTATAAAGTCCACTTTTGAGAGAAGACCCCCAAGCTTTTAGGACTTCTTTATAAAAATCTGGTACCCCCTTAAACATCCATTCTTTCATTTTCATCCACAAAACACACTCTAAAAATGTTTACTATGATTTACTAAATTTTTTTGGTGAAACATTTTTACACAAAAAATTGAGTAAATTTTAAAGCAGTGAAATCAATTACATACACCGTATAAGTTTGAACAAATGCAAGTAAAAAAATTAAGTAGATCTGAGTAACTACATTTGGCACATTTACAAATAAAATTGAGTAGAAAAAATTGAAGGAAAAACATTTAAAAACCAATATTTATGAGTAATATTAACTCTTATAGTATAACTTTAATATTAACTTTAATTTCCTCCAAACCTTTGTAAAATACTCCACACTTATACATGACTTTGGCCTTTATTGTCGATGAGTAACGTTACAGCAATACAGCATATATTACAGTTTTGACATGTATACAATATTGGCAACATTTAAACTCATGTAACAAACATTTTAAAAGTAAAAATTAAACATTTAAAAGTAATTCAAGTGTAATCAACCTGTCTGTTAACCAATTTCCACCGTATCAGCGGCGTTTCTCGAGCCTGAGATGGACTTTGAACTTCAGCCCGCTGTCCTGCGTTTCACTCGTAGCTCAAAGATGCTGCAACGCGCCTGACTCCATAACCTGCCAATAAACAAACAGTGCACAGTTTTAAGAACATTTTATCATCAAAATGAATTATATTCATTATCTTAAGGAATTAAGTCGTGTGCTTTGGCTTCAAAGACAGATGCCACACCTGTTTAGGTGACTCACATTGCGTCCCTGTATGTTGTTTTGCATTAAATAAAATTATTTTAAGCACAGTAATGATTTTATAGATAAAATAAAACACACAAACCTGAATTTCACAGAGGAAATGCACCAATTCTGCCACGCTGAGAAGAAGGAACTGCTCTGGAGACTGAAGAGAATTCAAACACCTGCGTTCACCCAACTGGCGAGCCGTCATCACGTCAAGGGGCGGGAGAGGGGTGCAGCGTTATAATCGAGTAAAGTTACTCAATTTCTTCAGTGTGTTAAATATGAATAATCTTATGTTTATGGTTCTTGAAACAGATCAATTTAATTCTCTTTTCTCAAATATTTTGATGGAAATTTCACAAATATATTAACTATATTTTAAATAAATAATTGGTTATTCGAACACTAAATTCTTTTAGTGAAAAAAAATTAAATATAACTGTAAATTTGAGACCAAATTAACTGTTGGATTTTAGTCAATTATTTTATGTTCAACTCAAGTTAATTATTACTGTGATATTTACTAAGCCACTGAATTATTTTTTAGAGTGAACTGTCCCCTAATTTAATCTCCCCACATTTGTTTAAGAAATGATTCATTGTGTCTTTCCATTCCTGTTTTTCACTTTGAATCAAAGTGTTATAAGCAACTCTTGTTTTTTTTTCTCCCATATAAATTCTGAAACAAATCTTTTCAGTCTCATTTCCATCCATTTTGGTATTGCACTCAGTTAAAATATACCACATTTTAGATAACATTAATGCATTTACCACCAACATTTTCCCTTTCAAACTTAAAGCCCTTCCCCTCCAGAAGTTTAATTTCCTCTCCATTTCTCCCACCAACATTTCAAACATTCTTTCTCTTGCCCCTTTTTCATCTTTCCCTAAATTCACCCCCCAAATTTTGGTTTCTTTCACCTCCTTAAAATTAAAAACCCCTGCAAAATTAGGTACCTTTCCAAACCTCATGTACACTAGAGGTCTTTACGGGTCCAAACATTCGTAACCGAGCCCGAAGAGACCTTTAATGTGCTAAACAGGACCGACCCGGACCCGTCTATTATTTCAAAAGCTGGACCCGGACCCGTGCAGATCCGAGAAATACCAAAAATGTAGTACCCGGAACTGACCTGGACCATACTTACCCTGTAACTACACGAAACAAGAGGGGAACAAGAACCACTTTAATTTACAGCCCGCAGATTCATACTTACCCTGTAACTACACGAAACAAGAGGGGAACAAGAACCACTTTAATTTACAGCCCGCAGATTCATACTTACCCTGTAACTACACGAAAAAAGAGGGGAACAAGAACCACTTTAATTTACAGCCCGCAGATTCATACTTACCCTGTAACTACACGAAACAAGAGGGGAACAAGAACCACTTTAATTTACAGCCCACAGATTCATACTTACCCTGTAACTACACGAAACAAGAGGGGAACAAGAACCACTTTAATTTACAGCCCACAGATTCATACTTACCCTGTAACTACACGAAACAAGAGGGGAACAAGAACCACTTTAATTTACAGCCCGCAGATTCATACTTACCCTGTAACTACACGAAACAAGTGGGGAACAAACACCACTTTAATTTACAGCCCACAGATTCATACTTACCCTGTAACTACACGAAAAAAGAGGGGAACAAACATGGTCAGAAACAATGCTCAGGTAGGCTGTGGCATTTAAACGATGCCCAATTGGCACTAAGGGGCCTAAAGTGTGCCAAGAAAACATCCCCCACACCATTACACCACCACCACCAGCCTGCACAGTGGTAACAAGGCATGATGGATCCATGTTCTCATTCTGTTTACACCAAATTCTGACTCTACCATCTGAATGTCTCAACAGAAATCCAGACTAATCAGACCAGGCAACATTTGTCCAGTCTTCAACTGTCCAATTTTGGTGAGCTTGTGCAAATTGTAGCCTCTTTTTCCTATTTGTAGTGGAGATGAGTGGTACCCGGTGGGGTCTTCTGCTGTTGTAGCCCATCCGCCTCAAGGTTGTGCGTGTTGTGGCTTCACAAATGCTTTGCTGCATACCTCGGTTGTAACGAGTGGTTATTTCAGTCAAGGTTGCTCTTCTATCAGCTTGAATCAGTCGGCCCATTCTCCTCTGACCTCTAGCATCAACAAGGCATTTTGGCCCACAGGACTGCCGCATACTGGATGTGTTTCCCTTTTCACACCATTCTTTGTAAACCCTAGAAATTGTTGTGTGTGAAAATCCCAGTAACTGAGCAGATTGTGAAATACTCAGACCGGCCCGTCTGGCACCAACAACCATGCCACGCTCAAAATTGCTTAACCCTTCACCCCCACTTTTGGTAAAGGAGTGCAAAATGACATACCCAAAATAAAATTGTTGCTGCTAATGAGTCCTTCTGACTACACACAAATCAAAGGTATCATTTGAAAGCTGATACTTGACAGTTTACCATGAAAGACTCAAAATTACTCTAGAAATTACTAGTAGAGAGATAAATAAGCTCAAACACAATGGACAATTGAAAAAAAAAATTATAACGGTTTATGAACAAGAAAAATACATAAGGCAGAAATATATATGGAAACACAAGTAAACTAAAGCCACATGTCTTTTAAATGTACGTTTCAAATTTGAAGTTGATACAAGCCAAAATGACTTTTTTACAAGCATTTAGTTCGGAGTATGTCTAGGCACCTTTCCAAAAAGGCCACTTGGAGACTCCAAAGGGACACTTGGTAACCACCTTTTACCATGAGGTATAACCGGTTTGTTTGATCATTTCAATCTATTTTCTCATTACAACATGACAAAGCTCAATTTATATACTTTCTCTGGTATATTTTTCACCCCTAAATGTTTATAAAAATGCATGTATGTGCATATTTTTTTGTAAAATAATATTTTTTTGAAAGAGCTCCAAAAGGACACCAAAGTGACACTTGGTAACGTATAAGACGTTTAACAAAGTCTTTGTTCACTTCCATTAATTTAAAGGTTTAGAATAATGACATACATTATTTAGCAAATAATTTTTTTTATTTATGTATATATTGTATACAGCAACAAACAACTGTTCCTTAGTTATTCAACACAGTGCTAAAACACCCCCCCCCCCCCCCCCAAGAAAAAAAACAAAAAAAGGACTATTTACAAAGTACTGAGTTTGGCAGTGCCGTTATATTTAAAGATGTAAAATGTACTATTTACAAAGTATTGCAGTGTTTGGCAGTGCTGTTCAAGTCAGGAGAGCTTTACTGTCACTCTGCTATATGTAGAGACATACAGTGTACGGCCCACTCGTCCACCTGAACATATACTCTCACAGTAGTCACACACGGAGGTTGTTCTGTGAATGATACTCCATAAAGCAGTTCCTTTTAGGTAGGTAGCAGAAAGCTACATCACAGTTGTGGCACTTCACGGGAGAATTCCGGCAGCACACCTTGCATTTGCGTCTACCTGCAGTGCTGTCGTTGGTGATGTGCACAGGACTGTGGCACTCACAAGAAGGACGAGGAGGAGTGTCAGGCACCTTGCTTTTGGTTGGATGTCCTGCCAGCTCCAAAATCTGTGTTTCCCGGAATGCTTTCTGAGACATTGGCTTCTGGTTTTTAGTCTTTGCCAAATCCTGGTGCAGAATGAAAGCATTCACCACTGCAATGTCGACAAAGTGATAAAAGAATGTGCGATACCACTTTTTGGTCTTGTGAAGGACATTGTAGTATCCAATAAGTGCATCAGAGTGATCCACTCCACCCATGTACCTGGAAAAAGAAGCAAAAAATATACATTTAGAAAAAGCAAATAATATAATATAATATAAATAATATAATATAATATAATATAATGCTAACCTATTGTAGTCCTTCACAGCAGCTGGAATGGGGACATCCATAAGTGACCAAGAACCGTCACTCCCTTTGACCCTTCTTTTCACAGTGTCACCAGCGAAAGCTTTGTGGAAGGTGGAGGCGACCAACACTTCCCTTGTGTCCTTCCACTCCACAAACAACACACTGTCGTCCCTTATCCAGCGTATGGTGCCACAAGGTGCTTTCTTGGGCATCTTGTTCAAAGTTGTTTTGGGAAAGCCTTTCCTGTTAGGTCTGATGGTGCCACAAGCATAAATCTTTTTGCTCAGGAGGTCTTTGAAGAGGGTTGGACTGGTATAAAAGTTGTCAACATATAACTTGTAACCGGTTCCCAACACCTTCTCATTTACCAGTGCCATGACTGCATCATAACTCAGTCCATTCTCTGTGACTTTATTAGCTGCAGACTTGCCCTCATACACAAAGAAGTCCCAAGTATAGCCGGTAAGTGAATCAGCCAGCACAAACAGTTTATATCCCCACCTGGTGGGTTTACTTTTCATGTACTGTTTGAGTCCAGATCTGGCTTTGGATGCCACCATCCTTTCATCAACAGAAATTTGCTGATTGGGATGGAAGTATGCCTTGCTTGCTTCCCTGATGAAATCATAAATGGGCTTTATTTTGCAGAGTCGATCATAGGCTGGTGATCCCTTGTTCTTCTCATTCTCTGCATCAGCGTTAGGATCACTCAGATGAATGGAGGTTGAAACATGACAAAACTTTCTACCTGACATTATTTCAGATGGCATGGGCAAATTGTAGAGCTCAGATTTCCTCCAGTAGTCCGACAATGAAGTCAGCCTCACCATTCCCATGTAAATAACAAGTGACAGGTATGACATGTCATGCATGGTTATTTCAGTCCATGGCTTTCCGCTGGCCGCCTGGCACATTGATCCATAGGCATTGGAGTTAGCCAGCAATGTCTGCAGCAACGAACTTGAAAAGAACAACTGGAACAGCTGCAGAGGACTGTACAAAGCTGTTTTTATAACCTTTGCTCCGACAGTGTGAAGAGGCCTAAAGACAATTTGTGGAGGTTCTGTGCTGTCCATGTTACTGCACCATACCATCCCTGAGGGGCTGGGTGAATCATATGAAGTGCCATCACTATTGAATAACAAACATGAACAGAAATTTAGGTATATACATATATTATATCCATATTCATAATTCATAAAAATTCAGTGGATCATTCACATACAGCAATCTACCTCCACACACACTCTATTGTTACCCTTATTGACATTTATACCACCAGCTCATAATGCAGACTGCAATCAGGCAATAATGATGCCCAAAAACATTATTTTCTTCTCTCAAGAGACATGCTCATCACATTATTTGCTTACCACAAAGTACTGGGTGAGTCATCAGGAGGCGACTGTCTCGGTCTTCCTTTCTTTCCTCCTCCCCTGGAACTTCTGGAGGCAGCGAGAGATGTTGCAGCCAGGCAGGGACGTTTTGTCGGTTGTCCAGAGTCCTCTGGTACCCAGTCATCATCTGAAGTTTCATCACTGTTGAATTACACAAAAAGGATTAGAAATACACCCAACACAACTGTTTATCTTACACATAGAAAAAACTACAGCAATTTACTCCCATACACACTCTATTGTTGCCCTGATGGCACATTTACATCAGCTTACTGATGTTCTATTCAAATTCAAAGAATCATTCACATACAGTGATCTACCTACATACCCACTCTATTGTTGCCCTGATGGCACATTTACACAAGCTTACAAATGTTCTATTCAAATTCAAAGGATCTTTCACATACAGTGATCTACCTCCATACCCACTCTGTTGTTTCCCTTATTGAAACATTTACACTACCAGCTAATGACTCAGACTGTAATCAGACAATAATCATACCCCAAAACAGTTTCTTCTCTCAAGAAACATTACTTGCTTCACATTATTTGCTTACCACAAAGTACTGCGCTGTCTCTGTCTTCCTTTCTTTCCTCCTCCCCTGGAATTTCTGGAGGCAGCGAGAGATGTTGCAGCCAGGCAGGGACGTTTTGTCTGTTTTCCAGAGGCCTTTGGTACCATTTCATCATCTGAAGTTTCCTCACTGTTGAATTACACAAAAAGGATTAGAAATAAACCCAACATAACAGATTATCTTGCACAGAAAATAGCACATATTATTGCATTTTTTCCTCTGACACATTTGGTCTGAACTTTGTCCTGCTTTCTACATACACAACTGTACATACATAAAGTTATATGCTCAAGTACGTTGTACAGGGTTTCTTCTAGAGGTTTACCAATACTCCCATGTCACATTTCGATAAATAGCACAATACTGAACTCACAATACAATATTATTGCGATAATCCAAGGCATATTGTAAAAAGGATAACAAAAAATATACCGAAATGCTAAATTTGGTATTACATTGGGGGTGGATATGAATAGGCTTGGACTTGGTGCTGATAACCAAACGCACAGGACAATGGTGACAACAGAGTAAAAACTATTCTGGTGATAATAGCCGAAAAGACTGAATTATTTTAGACAAATATGCTTACACTCTCACCCACTCACTGACTAGATATATTTAAAATATTGCTGGTCACTTTTTAGTGGCAACATAAGACATTTGTCATTATCAGGTCCCACAAATATTCCCCCATTGCATTACTATACATTATATTCAACATTTTATAGTAATTGAATGTAGTACTGACACTAAAACACTGTGAAATTTAACTTTTTTCTCACACTGTCATTTTTATTTTGGGTGAAATATACACAATACAGATTTTCACTATCCACGATACATTGTTACAACTTACATCACTAGCTTCTAACTCAGCACTTGAATAAAAAAGGAATTTTGCGGTTCTTGAATGTACTAATAAGCCGTAATAGTGTAGAAACACAAAACTACAAAACAAAGCAACAAAAACGTACTAAATGTAGACACTTACCGATCTAAAACAGGATCGAGACCTTCCAAAAACATTTCCTCTTCTTCAGAGTCGACGCTGGATACAGCACTCTCTTCTGAATATTCCACATTTTCTTCATCACTGCTTCGCAAAAGTTCTTCCAATGCAGCAGCAGGAGAAAATAACTTCTGTCCTCGACATGGATCCATTGCAGTCGAATGCTGACAGAGCGAGCGCTAGTGAGCAAGTGTAGCAAGGGAACCTCTGTGCGTCAGGAGGGGCGTGCGTGAGTAATTTTCCAGGATGCAAATGGTTACGCAAACAAAAATACAATGTGATACTCGCGAGTTTTATGCTAATCAACACATCGGCGTATTCGTTATTGCATAGACTACATGTTAGATGACAACACAAGACTTTCCCATTGCTGTTTTTTTTTTTTTTACCAAACACATTTGCATGTGGATAATCATGCGTCACCAAAAGTGACTGTCATCTTTCAATCTTTTCTAAAATTGCGTGGCTAGTTTTCATCAGATATCTTCTGGGCGGTTCTCATTCAGTTCCAGACACTCTACTAAATACATTGATACGTTATATTTCATTGAATAATGCGCTTCATGCGTACAGTTCATCAAATAAACAGGACAGCGTCCTCGTGATTAGTAAACTTCAGGAAGTAAACAACAGAAGTTCTATAGCTTTTTTGACCAGTTTGCTTGTTTTTGGACAAATATTTACTATGGACATCGTACACTGGACTCTTCCCATGGAAAAAAGGTCGAAGTCACCATTATTCTGCCAAACATTACATTTCCAGAGCACAAAAAGGTAAGGGACATCCTCTCTCTTTGTTGTCATATCACATTGTTTAGATTCATACAGAATGACAAAAAAACGTTGCAAAGTTATCCTGATTGTATAATGCTTATACAGATACGAATCTGCAGTCTCTTATCTTTCAAACAATGTACTGGTTGACCTTATTACTTGACAAAATGATATTGTAAACTAGCGATCAATGTAAACACTATCAAACGCGGGGCCGTCGGCAATCTCTGAACACAAAGGGGTTAAATCCCCTTTCTTTCCCATTCTGACATTCAGTTTGGAGTTCAGGAGATTGTCTTGACCAGGACCACACCCCTAAATGCATTGAAGCAACTGCCATGTGATTGGTTGATTAGATAATTGCATTAATGAGAAATTGAACAGATGTTCCTAATAATCCTTTAGGTGAGTGTACAATCAAAATTCTCTAACATAGGACTTTTCCACCAAGATCTTAGATTTTTCCATAATTCCTTTGTTTCCAAATTAGGATATATTCTCAGCCAATATGCTTCTGATCTTGGTTTGATAAAAACATCTTTACATAAACAATAGTAAAAGCTCCTTAAATTTTGATCATTGAAAGCATGCTGTTCGTCATTAATTTTAACACTGACCACCATTCTGTCATTTGTATTTGTTTCTGTTTCCCTTTCCATAATTTGTATCCATTCATTTGGTGTTATCTCTTTTAATTTTCCATATTGATCTTCTAAAACTACTTTACTTTCTTCTTCATCATTTTCTTCAATTGCATCACTTATCACTTGTATCGGTACAAAACCAGGTATCACTTCATACATTATATCTTTGATTTGTCTTATCCCCGCATTATACAGTTTTTTTTATAAAAGATTGTGTGTTCTCCCCTTTTTAGTATCTTGTTTAAAAACAGTGGTTGTCTTAAAATCTCATCTTTATTAAAAGACGTACAAACAACATGCTTACTATAATCTCCCCATGCTTTTAAAACTTCCTTATAGTACTCAGGAATTCTATTCATCATATTTTCCTTTAGTTTCATCCATAAAACTCCATCTCCTATTTGACCGCACTGGTTTAAGAAAAATCTCATTACCCCTTTCCAATCATATTTTTCATCCTTCCAATATTTTTTAACTAATTTTATTCTTATACTTTTCATTCTTATTAATGGGTCTAAAAATCCCATCCCTCCTTCTTCAACTTTACCAATGAGAGTATTATATGCAATTTTCGACGGTTTGCCTTTCCATAAAAAATTTAAAATTAAAGCTTTGATTTTTTTGTACACACATAATGGCATACTCACAGACCCTAACACATACCACATTTTTGATAAAAACAAAGAATTTATTACTAAAACTTTCCCTTTTAAAAACACATTTCCAGAAATGCAACCTCTTTTCCATTCCCTTGAAAACCTCCTCCCATACTAAATTCCAGATCACATTTTCATTTTCTCCAACCTTAATTCCTAGAATTGTCATATTTCCTTTCTGTTCTTTGAATGGTATTTCAAGAGGTAATTCATTCGTTCTACCAATTCTCATGTATGTCTTTTTTTCTTTATTAACTTTTGCCTCTGTTCATCTGCAATATTTTCCCAACACCTCCATAGTTTTTTCTATACTTTTAATATCTTTAATAAACAATGTTGTGTCGTCACCATATTGATATATCTTATGTTCAGTTTCTTCTTCTTTTATTGATATTCCTTTGATGTTTTTTTCCATTTCTACTGCCAGTCCTCGAGTTTCAGCCACTAAAGTATATAGTAAAGCTGACATAGGACAACCTTGTCTGATCGATCTTGTTATTTTAAAATCTTCAGTTAAAAAACCATTCACTTTAACACAACTTGTAATGTCTGTATATATCCATTTTATGAAAATCTCCCCAAATCCAAACTTCTCCATTACATCCATCAAATATTTATGCTCTACCCTATTGAATGCCTTTTCTAAATCTACACTTACTATATATCCTGTTTCTTTTTTATCTCTCATGTACCATATCAGATCTCTAATACTGTTAGAAATGTCAGTGATATCTCTATTAAAACTGCGTATGCTTGATTTGTTGTGATTATATTGGGTACCACTTTTTTCAGTCTATTTGCTAATACTTTAGTTCATATTTTGTAGTCAGTGTTCAGCATGCTTAGTGGCCTGTAGTCTCCTTTATCCCCTTTTTTCTTGTATATTATTTTTATAAATTTATATTATTCATACTTTGTGTTAATTCACCCTTCTTTAAAACATCAATATATATTTCATGTAGTATAAGACATAAGATATTTTTAAATACTTTATAAAATTCATTTGGCAATCCATCTATTCCTGGGCTTTTCCCATTCCTTAACTCAGGGGTCTCAAACTCATGTGACCTGGGGGCCGCTGGAGGCAGACTCTGGGTCAGGCTGGGCCGCATCAACTATTCCAAAAGAAGTAGCACAACTGATCCAATCTTCTCAATCTTTATTATTAACAGTTCTTCAACATGAATGTTTATTCTGAACATGAACTGTTCCTCTGAATTTGAACTAAATATAGCCTATAGAAATTAAATCATGTAATATGAAATAATGAATGATTTTAATTTTATTTTAAATAATAGACTAATTTAGCCTGACAAGCCAGACCCACATCAAGATGTTGGGTCTGGAAACTCACCATTGACAGGACAGCTGTGTTTACGTGTTCGTCAGCTGTGTTTACAAGTAGCACGCAGAACCTCCGCAACTCTGCCGTCATTATGTTAAGCCCGCCCACCGACTCTACACACGCTGTGATTGGCTGACCAGAGTTTGGTGTTTCCAGCTCTCAGGTCTACCGAGAGTTGCTAGACTACACTCGCAGCAAAATAAATTTTCTGCCGCTAGGGTGCGTCTAGATTTCTAGGCTGAGACTAATTCACAGCAAGGCCCTAACCAGGTCAAACAGAACAGTGAGCGAAATTCTAGGTCTAATTTTAGTTGGGAAATAATCTTTTTGAGACTATTTGTAAACAATATTTGCATTAATTTGTGTCAAATATATTATTAGTCCCGATATTCTTTGCATGAGTGAGTGAATAAATACATAGACCCGCGATGGCAACAAAGGTGGGGAAGAAGGGAAGAAAAGGGGGAAGGAAGAAAGAGAGAAGGGGAAGAAGGAAAAAATAAAGAAAAGAAAGGGTGAAAGGTGACTTTTGGAGATATTCCTTCCTTAGCATATGTCTTGTGATAACTTTCCCAGTTTCTTTGTGTGGGAAAATCACGCATTTACATTACACTGTTTTCTATTGCAGGTGCTCACCGAGACCGGGGTTCGAATCCAGCTAAAGACAACTTTTTGTAATATTTATATTTTAATTAAATAAACACATTTTTGAATGCATAATGTTCCAGTGTTAATAAAATATACATATGTAATTAGTTACCAATGGAACAGTGTTATTATTATTTAGTAGTTGTATTATTTTTTATCTGAATAAGCATTTTTAGGTTACATTCAAACAAGACCATTGCAAATCTGTTATTTGTAATGAACAAAGATGCAACCCATTAAACAGTAACCATTATGCTGAAAAATGTCTGTCACAAGAATAAGAAAATGTACAAATTGTTTAATATACAAAGTTTTTATTGTTGCAGTGTTATGTGAAAGTAAAAAAGTCAAAATACAATCACTTGTCAATTTGTTTTTATTTGTTTATGTAAACAGAACAGTAATGAATATTAAATAAAATGTTAAATACGTTTTCAAAAAGGTAAATTAAATTTAAATTTTAAATAACAATTTTAAAATGTTAAATAATGTTTAAAAACAAAATTAAAATGTTAAATATTACTGAACACTATATACAATACTATACACAAAAAAGATATGCATTATTTAGAAGTGGTTCTCCTCATTTCTTCTAACCACACCTCTTTTGTCAAGGTCTCAGTCTGTGGGCAATACACCCTGCCCCTGTACTGGCTGTGTCCAGTTGCAGTTGTTTTAAATTGCCCACATTTTTTGCAAGTGTTCGCCTCTACAGTTCTCCTGTAGGGTCTCTTGGGCATGGCAGCTGGTGTAGCAGGCTGTGAGCTGGTGCCCTGCACCACTGCAGGCTGTATCAGTGGCTGCATCATTGGCATTCCCTGGACCATCTGGACTCCTTGGACCATTTGGACTCCTTGGACCATTGGCATTCCCTGGACCATCTGGACTCATTGGACCACTGGCATTCCCTGGACCATCTGGACTCATTGGACCATTGGCATTCCCTGGACCATCTGGACTCATTGGACCATTGGCATTCCCTGGACCATCTGGACTCCTTGGACCATTGGCATTCCCTGGACCATCTGGACTCCTTGGACCATTTGGACTCCTTGGACCATTGGCATTCCCTGGACCATCTGGACTCATTGGACCATTGGCATTCCCTGGACCATCTGGACTCCTTGGACCATTGGCATTCCCTGGACCATCTGGACTCATTGGACCATTGGCATTCCCTGGACCATTTGCACTCCCTGGAACAATTGGCACAGCCTGAAACATTGGCACAACCTGGAAAGCTGGTGCTGCCGGTATAATAATATTCGGCACCATCTGCAGGGATGATCCAGGTGCTGATGGTGTAACCAACACCTGACTCTGTGCTGGTGCCTTGGGTCTGAGAGGGGGTCGCCCAACAGCAGTCTGCCTCTGCTCTGCCTGACCTGCTGTGCTCTCTGGTAGCTTGTACTGGTGCTGCTCCCCTGGTTGTTCTGACTCCGTGCGTAGGCGCTTGGCAACCTGGAGAGGCTCCTGAGCTTCAGGCAGGGGCTGAGGCAACGAATGCCCTGAAGCAGCACAGACAGTTCCTGCTTATTCTGTCTGTTGTTGTGCCACTGAATCAGGGTGTTCTGGTTAACCTCCATCAGCTGTATTGACGTCCCTCCTATCACCAAGCCAACTCTCTCTATCTCTCTCTCTCTCTCTCTCTCTCTCTCTCTCTCTCTCTCTCTCTCTCTCTCTCTCTCTCTCTCTCTCACACACACACAAAGGAGGCGGCAAGCGCTGCACACGCAACGACTCAGGAAAAAGGTGCTTTTCAGAGCAACGCGCGGGCCACACTATACTTTGATGTCAAGAAGGGGCCACAAAATATCATCCGTGAGTTTGAGACCCCTGCCCTAACTGATCTATTGCAGTTATACTCTCACACATTTCTCTGTCTTCCTTATTCAATTTACTTTTAATTTTCTCTAATAAAAATTCCTCATCCTCTTCACTTAACTCATTTTCTGTAAATAAGTCTTTGTAAAATGTTTTAATTTCCTTTAAGATTTCTTCCTTGTCTTTCACTGTTTGGCCATCTTGTGTATTAATGCTTGCAGTTCTATCTGCTTTCTGTCTATTTTTCTCTAATTCATAAAAATATTTAGTACTTCTTTCTGCTTCTACTATATCCTTTGCTCTGCTTCTTATCATTGCTCCCTTACACTTTTCTTCCTCTATAGTCCTCCATTTTTCTTGCAATTCTATTATCTTATCAATGTTTTTCTCTCCATCTGTTATTTTCCTCATTTCTTCATCCCATTCTTTTTTAACTTTATTTTCTGACAGTCTTTTAGCTCTCTGTACTTTTTTCGAAAAGATTATTGAAAATCTCTTTATTCTATTTTTCAAGCCATCCCACCAAAATCCTTTTTCTTCTTCAAACATCTCATCATTAACACTATTGATTATTATACCCTCTATTTCAATTCTGTATATTTCCATTTTTAAAAGGTCTGTATTTAACATCCACATTCCTGGTCCTTTGATAATCTCGTTAAAATCCATCTTTATCCAGAAGAAATCATGATCACTTTCACTATCATTTTTATAAAATGCCTTTAAAACATAGTGTAATTCTTTTCTCTTACATAAACATAAATCTATTCTACTTTGCTTTAAGTCTCTTCCAACTATTTGTCTTCTTGAATAATCTCTTTTTAAACCATTTCTCTCTCTCCACACATCCACCATATCATATTTCCTCATTATATTATATAATTCATTCCTCCCTCTATCAGAATCCGTGCATCATTTGTTCTTTTCATATTCAAATAAGAATTCAAATTCGGAAAATCAAAAAAGGACTTGTTATTTCTTTATTCGTTTACAAATACAATATTGAAAAAACTAATAATGACTCGTTTTTTGTATTTACGATTACATGCTCAAATTGAAAATGGGAAATACGAAACACGCCTACAGCACGAATCTGATTCTGATATTTAGTTATCCAACTTGGCATGACCCGGATGTAGCAGTGAAACAGGGTTGCTGAGTCTGCATAACAAAACCCACATGGCAACACTGATGGTAAAGTAGGAGCGCGCCCATCACTGATCAATCACAATGGACAGTTTTGTGTTGTTTAGAGGGAACAAGCGCATAACTTTAAAAGAAGACGACAAGATAACAGACAAAATTGGCAGAATCTTTCAGGTAACGTACTGTAGATTCAAAACTAATGCCACTGCACTGACCAAGACACTTTCGACGGGTTTCGTCGGATCAGTGTGCGGACATTGGTCATTTAGATCATTGTAGACCGCGCTCTGAGTCTGTCGGTGTAGGTTGAATTGGCCTTTATGTGGCAAAATGCTGGAATTATTGCGTAAAATTGAATGTATAAAATTTAATCGGATCCATGTGTTATTTCTTAAAGTGACAACAGGCTAATATAACTCTATATGTATTTTTAAAAAAATCATTATGCTCTTTCCAAACTTTTGTTCAGAATAATGTTGCACCATTTCTGATGTTCTGTCAGAAGGGAGGCTTTGAAACAATTGGACTCTAATCTGTTAAATTACACCATACATTCCAGTGGTCTGATAAATATCTTGACCTTGTTTATGTTGAAAATAAATATCTTGACGGTCCATGGCCACAGTCTGTATATCACCGACGACAGCAATGTGGCTCTATTTCCAGCACCTGATGGCCATTTCAGTCTTCTTGACCTCACAGCACAGGGGCATTATGGGGTGCACGGTGAGAGCATCAGCGTGGAGTGTTCACCTAATAAGCCTATAACACCCAACACTACTCGCGTCTCCTTCCAGCGGGCAGTCGGTGCAGCAGCGGGTTCTGCTTCTACAGTTCCAAGAGCCACTGTGGCAAAAACCTTCCAGAGGTAACCAAATTAAACCATTCCCATTTGTAAAAACATGAAACAACTGAATATAGTACACCTAGTGCATAATTCAGCATAAACAATTGAAGACTTTACATGCTTTCAGTGCATTGGTTACTTTGTCATCCAGTCATCAACACAAGTTAATTGCCAGACACATAAAAATGCTGCATGCATGTAAACATACCCGTTTTCACAGACAAGGTTTAAGTCTAGTCCCAGGCTAAAAGGTTTGTTTGAGACGTTTGAACTGAAAACTATTTGCACTGAGATATCTTGTCTGATATCTTGCACTGAGATAGCTAATATGTCAGTGCCATTGTTTTGTCTCAAGATGCACACCAGTAGTTTGTTTTTATAAGGAACAATTGTGAAACAGTTATATGTCAATTATAAAAGCTACTTAAATGCCCTATTTTAACTAAGGACTAATCCTGGCTTAGTTTAAACCCTGTCTGTGAAACCAGGCCATATTGTACAGGAAGAGGATACTAATATAAATGTTGCAAAAATACTTTTGTTTTTATAATTATTTAGGAATATTTTCATTGCTGAACTTCTTGATGGCAAGTTGGAGACCAGCAAAACATTAACGGTCCGTTTTTCTGAGTTTGAGGCTTCTGTTTCGGGTATTGTGAGTAAAGTTAAAGAAGATCCACTGATCCTGACTGATGGCCAAGGAAAGGAAATCCTGGATTCTGAAGGAACCAGAGGTATAATTCACATTTTGCATTGCTTATTGTAGCAGAATTTTCACTGCCTCAAGAACACAATATATAAATCCAGCATACTTTGTTTTAAAAGTTTCATATTCATGTTAGAAATTATTCAAATAGGAAAGTGGTAAATCAGTTGTATTCATAAAGTTTAGATTAGCACATCAATTATTATATTTTTTTTATCCTATTTCATAAAATGGTATGTTCAGTCACTGCTCATCTATATTTTTTACACAATTTAATAACATTTTAAAATCTTTTTTTGAAGAATAAAATACAAAATTATACAAACCTTTGCAGATTATACACGCAAAAGCATCTCTGACAGCTGCGGCTTCTTCATCTGTAAGGGATACTGTTGTCCTCCGATTGGAATCGGCTAATTCCATTAAGTCTTTTATTGTTGTGGACACTGCTTGCAATCCCTGGGCTGCCACCACAACCTCTTCACCGCATTGAGGAATGGCAAACAAATTCTACCTTCTGCCCAAAATGCCGGGCTGTTGATTCTGGCAACAACATACAAAGACTAACAGGCCTATCTGATGCATTGGCTGCACTCAGAAACATACTCTTGGATTAATACTGTATACTATATACTAGTATGATCCAATGTTGCACAATTGCACAATAGTTTTACTGTTGTTTCTTTTGTTATTTTGTCATTCATCTTCTCAAGATATGCAGTTCTAGTGCACAGATGTGCATCATTCCAGTTGATTATTTTATTTAGTTTTGCATCCAATCTGTGCAGTCATCCAATCTTACACAACTGATTTTTGTTGTGTATTTGTTAGAATTATCTGAAAGGTAACAAACCTTTGTGGTCGAAAGGTTCTGTAATTTCTCTCGGACTGAAGCAAAATGTTTAATACATTTATGTCTTTGTATTGAAGAGTTTGAACTTGAAATGTTAAATACAACAGAGTTCTTGGCTAAAATAGACTTGCCTGTTTATTCAGCTGAGATTGGGCATGGTGGCAGCTAAATACATGCATAGATAAATTAAATCCATGTTTTATATACCCAGGCTGATTTTACAGACTTCACAGTAAAAGTCTACATGCCTTTTCACACATATCTTTGGGTTACAAGTATGAGGTAAAGCAATGCATCCTGAAAAAGGCTATAGTCACTGTTTACTGCTTGATTTAAAAGTAGGGAGATGTCTGGATACTTTTCTACAAAGTCCTGCTCTGCATGACATCCGTCCTCCTCAGAGGAAAAGGGGTCCGTTCCAAAGGTGGACATCCAAGACAAGTCAGCGACGATCCCAACTCTTGCTCGTACATATTTGCCACAACAGAGGCATTGGGCAGCAGCTCATGTGACATTTTTGATGGACATCCACTTCATTGGGTATTCCACGGCCTAAAACAAGGAAGCATGGTAAACAACAGGTATCAAAGCAATGCCCTGAATGGGCTGTGATTTTAAAGTGCCTATTCAGAAAAATATAGTAAAGTCCTCAGAGCATACCTGGGATCCGATGAGCATTCCATGCCTGCACTACTCTATTTACTCCAATTTGGCTTAACTCACACGTCAGGTCTGAAGTGCAGAATTTAGTCATATTGTCCTCCATGTTGATGACTTCTTGGTCTAGCAGGTGCACCAGGGCCTGTTTCAATGAGTAGTTCACCCGATTGTTCACTTCAGGCCAAATCAACTCTAAGATTCTGAAATTAAACACAATGAAGAATGCAGGAACTAATAAGGGAAATAAATTGTCAGTTTGAAATGGGCATTTGTATTATTCCATATTTGATATTGGTTGCAGTAGTCTTTGTTATCAGCGTTGCAAAAACCTCACCCTTGTTGAAGTCGTTTGGAGGAATGGTTGTCTGCTGAGGTTGTGTCTGTGTCTTGACAGCTTCTCCTGCATGTATAGGGACAGGTACAATTCCCTGCCATGGCCAACCCTGGGCTGGCACATGACAATTCTGAAGAGAAATGCATGACATCCAATGAAAAGTCCATTTTTAGCAAACAATTTGATTTTGACAGCAATGCGTATTCACTGGTTAACATTTCAGTATGGGAAACACATATTTACTATGACTTTGACTCCTAATTTACAGCTTATTAATAGTTAGTAAGGTAGTTGTTAAGTTTAGGTATGGAGTATGATTAAGGGATGTAGAATATGGTCATGCGGAATAAGGCATTGATATGTGCTTTTTTTTTAAAGTGAGAATCGGTCCCCATCTTGAAGTATTACCATTCTCTAATTGTTACTTTATCTGAACACACTCACCTGTAAACTTCTTCATAAAGTACAAGGTTGTTTTTCACTGGCATTGTAGCATTAGCAACAATTTTGCTGCTGTAGCCATCAACTGCCAAAACGTGCGTTACACCGAACATCACAAGCTTCTCATTTTGATCAAGGTGTAGTTTGTGGCCCATATATTCGGCATGATATGGGACTGGGTTAAGACTACGTGCACCCTAAACAAGGGGGAAACATTTGATTATTGCAGGCTTTCATCTTGGACCCATAGCTTATGTATTTACATAATGTTTTTTTGCTACAAGAGAATTTGCATAAATGCTGGTTATATTTAATTAAGTTCTACCGCAAAAACATGCTAAGGAAATCTTAAGTAATCATATTTCACTAACATTCTTTTCTTGCAGGATTAACAATTTCAATGTTTTTGGAATGCTTCTGATAAAATGTTTTAGGATTTATGCCACAAAACTAGATGCATATATAATGCATATTTATACTTACTTGGATCTTATGACCATGATTTGTGGAACACGTAATCAAGAAATCAAGATTTCTTTCAGTCTAGTTATAGAGGAGGTGATGCCACTTAATCATGCTTATTATTATTATTGTTTAATACGCGTATCAAAACTCACCTGCCGTCGCAGTTCATGGTATGGCTGATGAATTTCTCTCAACAATTTTCCGACTCGTCTTTCTCCTGCACGCACTCCCAGTGAAGATGAATAGCCAGTCATGAACTTGCGGCCGTACGAAAAAAATAACCATGAGATAAAGTTTGAGTCATAAGATTCTTGTATCTATGAAAACAGACTGCTAAGCAAGATATTTATACAACAACGGGACATTTGACCCCACATAAAAAAATACTATAGTATATTATAGTAAAATTACAGTCAAATTACTCTAGTAAATACTATAGTGTTTTTGAACCATACTATAGTAAAGATACTCCAGTAAATTGTAGTATATTATAGTATTTACTACACTTTGTTAATTTACTGTAGTATATTTTCTATAGTACGGTTCAAAAACACTATAGTATTTACTAGAGTAATTTGACTGTAATATACTATAGTATTTTGACATTATCCAAAAAACACTGGTCGAACAGTATGAATGTAAATAATAATAATAAAATTAAGAAGTAGTTAAACGTATTTACCTCATAAATAGATCCAATCATAGCTGCTTCCAGTTCTGTGTCTGATAGATGTCTTTTTCGACGAAGGTTGTGTTTAAAACAGATTCGTCTAACACTCATTTCAGAGCATTGCTGGACACCCATTTGTTGCAGATTGGTGGAAATCTCTGCATGAGTCTTGCCACTTTCGAATAAGCCTTTAACCAAATCAATGTATTGTTCTAGCGCGGCCATGGTAAGGTACTATGTAGGCTACTATGCCGGTGGGGAACCTATATGTGAAGATCATAGGTGAAGATGCGTCCAATCCTTGCCACCACTAAACACTTACAAACTTCCGGGTCATGCCAAGTTGGATAACTAAATATCAGAATCAGATTCGTGCTGTAGGCGTTTTTCGTATTTCCCATTTTCAATTTGAGCATGTAATCGTAAATACAAAAAACGAGTCATTATTTGTTTTTTCAATATTGTATTTGTAAACGAATAAAGAAATAACAAGTCCTTTTTGATTTTCCGAATTTGAATTCTTAATTGAATATGAAAAGAACGAATGATACACGGATTTATCAGCTCTATAAATCATTGAATCATCTATATCGATTCTTTGCAACACTGTATTAAAATCCCCAATCATAAAAATGTTTTCTTGTTTTTCCATTAAAATATTTAGACGTTTATAAAATTCTAACTTTTCTCATTCCTCATTTGGTGCATGAATGCTACACACTTTTATTTCTCTATCTTTATATAATAGTTTAACCATTATAATTCTGCCATTGGTGTCTTTGTAATCTATGTAATTTTCCTCAAATTCCCTCTTTTGATTAATATCGCCACACCTCTCTTCCTCTCCAAATCACAATTTATATACATTTCTCCATCCCGTAATTTTCTTATTTCATCACTTATTTTATCTTCCCAAAAGGTTTCTTGTAAGCATAAAACATCACATTGTTTGGTCAAATACATACATTTCTCCATTTTCTGGCATTTTGTCAATCCTCTTGCATTCAGCGATGCAAAACATAAAGTACTCATCAGTAATAAGGAGAAAAACACCCATAAACCAGCCATCATTCTATTCTAGGCGCCACCCCCTAGATGATTTTTCACGGCTCGACGACCGCACAGAACCCAAGGGGGGGCCCGGCCGGGCGGGACGGAGGTGTCGGCTCGGGCCTGGGGCCTCCACGGAACGCAGACAAAGTTTCCCTTTTTTTTTACCTCCCACACCTGCAATCTGAGACTCGCCACAGGGTGGCGAGCTTACGACCATGGGCAATCTTTTTGACGAGCGTCAAATAGGTTGCGGGTGGTCGTCCAAGCAACGTCTAACCCTCCCCCTTTCCGCCTGTTAACCACACAGGCCACGCCCACCGCCCACGGACAGCCTGTTCATCCACCTAACCGCCTGCACGATCACAAAATGCATATTAAATATGAAATATGACCCATTAATGGACTGACAACAGACAGCCTGCAGGAACCCAGTCAAATAAGTTGCAGGGTGGGCACTTCAAATACTGGATCTCATCCTCCATAGGCTCCGACATTCAAACGGCTATAGCTCCGTGGCCATGCCGCCCAACTCGATGAAGGGTCTTGTCGGGGCCTCTCCAACGCTCCCTGGCATGAGCTTCTAGCGCCCCTGCGGGCCGAGATATAGGGCCCAACAGGAAAGGGTGCACTTCGGAAGAAAGGGACCCAGAGGCTCGGGATGCCTGGGTCCAAGAGGGCCCCTAGGGACCCCTCACTACCCCAAAGGACGAGCCGCTGTGACCCTTCCTTTCCGAGATGTGGACAGTTTTGTCCAAAAGTCACTTATGTATAACTGGGTGTATCACGGGGCTGTTACCGAGTTGGAGCTCCATGCTCCGGGCACGGAGGGGTGCCTGAGGGCCGCTTCCAACCCCACCGTCCCCAGCTCCTGAGACCTCCCGGTTCCGAGATACGGACACTTTTGGTCCAGCTTTCAGCGGCCATTTCTCGGAAACCAAGCCGAGTTGGAGCTCCAAACGCCGGGTGCTGGGGGGTACCATTGGGCCCCCCGTAACCCTGGAGTATGGAGCCCAAACTCGGCTTGGATTCGTATATTCGCCCGGTTGAAATTTGATACTTTGACCGGCTGGAGCTCAGGACTCCCACGGACTTCCGAAGCATGGCTGGTCTCGTTCGATCCGTTCCAGCGAGCTCTATAATGGGGCTGTGTTTCAGAATAATCCGCCTTTCCCTCCCGGAGATGTAAGCGAAAAACTGAAAATTCCTGCTTGTTCCAAGGGGTCGCGGGTGAATCTGACCGTGGCCAGGGAGGGTGAGCCTTCCCCGGCTTGGCTGAGAGCGGACCCTTTTTGGATTTTTTAAATTATGCATAGTTAACAGCTGTAATGTACATCACTGTGTTGTATTGTGTCCCCTGTGTGGTGTACAGTGGGTTTTACCACATACAACCACTTTAATCATGAAATATGACCCATTAATGGACTGACAACAGACAGTCTGCAGGAACCCTGTAGAATAAGTTACAGGCAGCACTTCACCATATGTGATGAAGTTTCCTAAAAGTTTCCTAAGAATTCATCGGCTCCCAAAAACTAAGTCCAAAATAGGATCCCACATGTGATCTGTTTGACGGGACCTCTGCATGCTGTCTGTGGGCATGTCATTTTAATACTAATTATGCATAATTAATGGCTGTAATGTACATTACTGCGTTGTACTGTGTCCCCTGTGTGGTGTACAGTAGGTTTTATACACATACAACCACTTTATTATGAGATGTGACCCATTGATGGACTGACAACAGACAGCCTGCTGAAACCCTGTCGAATAAGACCCCCGTATTTCCCGCCGATCAAGTGAAACTTGTTTCAATTGATACTTCACATGTGTTTCCTGGTCAAGGGGGTCTTTTTCGGACAAATGAGCAGGCACGGACACAGAACTCTGGACACCCACCCAGGGGTCCGTGACGAGACGTATATGCGAATTTGGGGCCAATTGGACCACCGGTCACGAAACACCTGTGAAATGAATGGTACAAGTTGCACGTGTCAGTGGCCCCTGTTTGGCACCCGGGGTTCCACGGGCCCCAAACTCTGCGCGCCAGTAGTCCTGGGCCCCCCAAACGACATATCAGGAGGACGAGTCGCTAGAACACAGGGACATTTTTTTTGCCTGCTTTGTTTAAATCTCTGTACATCAGCCGACCAAGTGCAGTTTCAATTGGTGAATACGCTGAAGCTTATGCGGTTAGGTGGCTCAAAAGGCACTTCGCAGGTGATGAGGAAGACTATGATGAAGGTTATGATGAGGGGCCGTCGTGGCCTAATGGTTAAAGAGTCGGACTTGTAACTGGAAAGTTGCAGGTTCAAGTCTCAGGTCCAGCAGGAATTGTTGGTGAGGGGGAGTGAATAACCAGCACCCTCCTCCACCCTCAATACCACGACTGAGGTGAGACCCTTGAGCAAGGCACCGAACCCCCAACTGCAGTCCAGTTTCGTTTGCCGTGCATGTTCCTTGTGCCAGTCCAGTTTCGTTTGCCGTGCATGTTCCTTGTGCCAGTCCAGTTTCGTTTGCCGTGCGTGTTCCTCTTGCCAGTCCAGTTTCGTTTGCCGTGCGTGTTCCTAGTGCCAGTCCAGTTTCGTTTGCCGTGCATGTTCCTCGTGCCAGTCTAGTTTCGTTTGCCGTGCATGTTCCTCGTGCCAGTCCAGTTTCGTTTGCCGTGCATGTTCCTCGTGCCAGTCCAGTTTCGTTTGCTGTGCATGTTCCTCGTGCCAGTCCAGTTTCGTTTGCCGTGCGTGTTCCTCTTGCCAGTCCAGTGTCGTTTGCCATTAAATCATCCATTTTGCAAAAAAAGAAACAACAGGTTAACCACCCTCCAGCCAGCAAAAGCTGCTGTTAGGTGGTTGAAAAAAAAAACACCTAAAACACCCCTCTTGTTCTCCCATTCCTGTATCCTTATTTTCCTCGTCATCCATCTCACATCTGCATCTTGACCTTGTCTTATTGCAGCCTTGGCACCGTGGAACTTTACATTCCCAGGCATAATGCCCCTGCTCAAGACAGTCTCTGCATATGAACTGAGGACAGTCTTTTTTCTCATGATCTGGACTTGCACATATTCTGCATGTCTTCACTTGATTATCGTGAATCACTCTGCCACTTCTTTGGGGAACCTCACCTTTAGGAACCTTGTTCCGTCTTCAATGTCAGTGCCCGGGTAGTGTCTTCTTTTGACTTTAGTAATGGGATGAACTCCCCATCCCTCCAATTTGAGTAATTTCTTTATCACCCAGGTAGACGGGCAGATGCATGAAGGAGACAACATAATCTCTGTTTTGCAGGTTCTTCACTTCACAATTCACTCCTTTTACTCGCAGCCCTTCCATCAGTTTATCACACGCTTCACACGCAATTTGTTTAGCATTCACAGTAGGCTTACAACCTTACAATTTTATAATTTTATTTGCAGTCCATTCTCAGTCTTAATTATATAAGGATTGTTTTTTAGAAATATCTTCTCAAAAATAGGTACCTTTCTTTCTTCCAGACAGTACATTTCTAAATCTTTAACTCTCTTGAGTCGGCGGTCGTGCCGGCACGATCGGCTCGCTTTTTTTCTTTTCAGTGCCAGAGACTCAAATAACTATGATCTTAACATCATTATAATCTGTTAAGTTTCTATTTTTTTGTGTAGTCACAATAAAAACTAATTGTTGTGCCTTTTGCAAAATAAAGAAAACACATGATGCGCGATCTGCAGCCTCTCTGTCAAAGACGTTCATTCAGATTTCATTTTTCAAATGAAAAAAAATAAATAAAAAATTGAGTTAAACTGAATTTTAAAGTAAAATACAATTGAAAATATACGAGTTAACTTTTAACTGTTTTTTTTTCCTTTCCTCGAGTTTCTCAAGTGTTCAGAAGCGGAGCAGCCGCTCCCTTTGGAATTCACCCTATAGGCAAGGCAAGGCAAGTTTATTTGTATAGCACATTTCATACACAGGGGCAATTCAAAGTGCTTTACAGAAATTAAGTTAAAATATTCATAAGTGAATAAAATAAAAATAAAAATATATATAGTATAACAGTTATAATAGGAATTAAAAGAAAATATAAAATAAAGATGAAATCCCCTATCTGGGTTTGAAGAAAATGGAGAGTCAGGTTTACTTTAAAAATATTTGTCAGGTAACTGTGCGTTTAGACCCTCCCCTATACCCTCCTCTCTACACACGCACACACACACACACACACACACACACACACACACACACACACACACACACACACACACACACACACACTTATAAATAGATAGCCTGCTGTTTCTCTAGTTCACATAGAGAAACATATACAAATGATTTGCAAAATGGCTGCAAACAAAGAAAGCACCTGCAAGATACATTTCTAGATGAGATCAAATGACAGAAATGTATGGTGTTTATATATATATATATATATATATATATATATATATATATATATATATATATATATATATATATATATATATATATATATATATATATATAAAAGAAAGGAAAAAGACAAAAGACAAATATAAACAAAGATGCAATCGAAAACATGCCATTTCTGGTTAAGCCAGAGTGAAAAATTGTAGAATGGAACTATGTAAAAGTTTATGAAAATGCAGTCCTGGGGCATTGTGGACTTTGCCTCAGTGGTTTCTCTCTCATTCAAAGACAGCTGAACGCTATTTGAGCCTGTGCTATGAGCGATACGTTATTAGTTGGAAATCATAGACACAGAGATGTTAAAGAAATGATACTAGGCAATTGGTAATTAAATGTTTCAAGCAAAACTCATTCACTCAATCTTTTAAATAAATACAGACCTTAAATGATATAAGTGATCATTTTGGATTAGTTACTCTATGACCAGTAACTTCTTTGTCTCATCTTTGTCTTCACCATGTACAGGGCGATGGCTCCGGTTACAGATGAAGCAGAGCTTTACTCTGAACGGATGGTTGTAATAACTAATTGATTTAAGTGATTAATAGTGCTGTTATTAATCTGTCTCCACGTTTTGAAACTATTAGGCATTCCAACTGGCTCTGATGGCTCTTAAATGCAATTCCTTGATTCTGTTGAAGTAAACGCCTGTAAAAGGTTTTGTAATGGAAAGAGTGGTTACCAGTGGGCATGAGGTGATTTCTCAATGACGGATAAGATCCACTTTTGGCCAAAAAGGGAAAATCTAAGAGAGATTTTACCGCCGCCATTGGGCATCTCCTGAAGGGAGGTGTGATTGTGAGATGTGTATGAGAGTGAGAAGATGCTTGTAAGGCCAACAGCATCATTGAAGGGAGAGCTGTGAGAAGTTACAGTAGTCTGCCCTAGAAATGTGAGCTCCTCCATACCAGATCACCAGCAACCACATTCCTTGGATGGTTTGTTTTTCATTGTGACAAGTGTCCATAACTTTATGTGACTATGCCAGGGGACGACACCCTGGGAAAGGAGATCATTTATAAAGAGCTAAGGGGAATGGGCTTCAAGAACCAGCTGAGACCATGAGGGATTGTAATTCATTCCTGTGGAGACCATAACAAAAAAACTTCTTAATTTATATCAGGAACATGAAGTTGGTTGTGCAAATAAATAAAACTATGTGCAAATATTGTATAGAAGTTTCATATTCAGCATAATGGGAATCTCTGAAAGTGTGATATTGAACTAACATGTCTCTATCATAGTTTTCACTCCTGTAGATCATCAGACATGACCGGATAATTCCAAGACATGGTGGTGGTTAAAGATGAAGACTGCTTTTGCTGATTTAAGAGAAGTTCTGGATACCAAAGGTCAAGAGAATTCAACATTTAAACTAAAGAAAGCTTACCAAGATCTCAGCATAACTTATTTTAGATTGTTGGAATCATTCTAATACAAAACAACTGAGTTGACTTTTCTAAACAAATGAATAATGAACAGACATGTTTCAAGACATGCTTTGATAAGAGATGAAGATATTCTCAATATAAAATATTGATAAAACCGAGAATGGGAAATAAAGAGTGAAATAGAGGATTTTATATGTACTACACAACTCACAAACAATCAACACCCGCTGACTGATTCACAACCCCAAGGGATAGGATTCTTTAATATCAACGTTTATGTTAGTTTGTTATTTTGACCAGGAACTGGAGGAATTCAGCCGAATGAGTTCAGGTACTGGCGAAGAATTTATTACATTTTCCTTTCTTAGATGACTGGGGTCCATTTTAAATACGTACACATAGACGCAAGTTACACACATAGTATGCGGGGACATATCATGGGTCGGGGTTATTTGTTGTTTGTTTTCTGTTTGTGTTTTTCTTTTGCCTTTCCTTTTCCTCACTATTGCTCCACTAGATGGCCACTGGCGGGATGACGGTGTGGAACTGACTGTCGTAGTTCCAGAGGAGGGACTGAAGATTGACATTTTATTGTTTAATGTTATTTTTATTTATTATGTTTTATTATTTTTCATAATTATCTGTATAATGTACAATGTAAAGTCAGGCTGTTTCTGAACATGTGTCCCAAGGAGAGACATGGATGAGCTATATTTGTTACAGGAATGTGCATACTTACAGAACATGTTTCCACTGATGCACACAGTAGCATGCATCTGTTCCATGATGTATTGTCAACTGATTCTTTATAAGGAAAGTGGATTGTGCAACATATGTAAGCATGAAGTATACACTCTATTTTAAACATAGGACACATGTTTCTCTTCCTTCTAAGGAAGTCTCTTCCTAGTGAGATCCTCAGTTAATAGTATATAACATTCAAAATTGAGTGTCCTGCCTCCGACGGGAGAGAGAGAGAGGGGAGATGAGAGAGACGGGAGACGAGAGAGAGAGAGACGGGAGACAGGGACAAGGGAGGATGGAGAAGGGAGAGGGAGAGAAATGGAGGAATGGAGAAACATACAGCTGGCATGAGACAATAACTTTTCAATGTCTCTACTATGTCTGACATATAAAAATAATAAATAAGAGATCTCTTGGCAAATTACTGGTATCCGGTCCTGTGATTCAATCATAACGGGGACAAAGCTGAATTTTCAGATCAACAGACCTCTACCTTAGGGAATACTTGTCTCACAAACATGAGGCATACGGTATGTCTAAAGAAATGCTGAAATGTCAGGTTTTAATCACTGTAAACCAAATCAAAAACAAATATTCTGTGTTTATGTAATCTGTTTGAAAGCAGAGGGATGTTAGTCGTTCCTGAGCGGCTCATTATACACTAATGTGACCACACCCACGGCGCACGCGCTCTATTGAGATTCAAATACTGAGGCTCCGGAGTCGACGTCCACACACACATCAGCTCAAACAAACACATCAGCTGTGTCCCAAAGTGAAGGGAGGGCACTTCGAAGGCCGCATTTGAAGTGCGATTGCGTCACAGCGGCAAGACGAAGGGTGTCCCAATGTGAAAGCTGCACCTCTGAAGGCCACATTTGAAGTGCGATTGCGTCACAGCGGTGTGACGAAGGCTGACGCAAGTCGAAAGCGACTTCAAAATGCGCCCTCCGTTTCTCAGGCAAAGGAAGGGTACAGCAGATGGAACCTTCACACAACTTCGCAACCTGCCCTACCCCAGAATTCTTAGCACACTGGTGACTACAGGATTTGACTGGTCCGCATTCCCGCGGCACTCGATCAGATTTCTTGGGAAGACGGTAGCAGTCGGTAACTCAAGTCTAGCCTGGATACTATTGAACACAACAGCGCTACCGCTTGAACTTGAAGTAAACAAAATGTTTAGTGCATTCGCACAGTTCCCTGTTCCCTGCTCGAGCAACCTGGCAAGATAAACTTTAGTTTCCCAATTTTAACTTGCATAAATGTTATTTATTTCTCAACCATTCTCTCAAGAAGAGGAATCAGTCCATTCTCTCCCTTTTCACTCTTTTTTCTTTCTTTTTTCTGCACTTTCTTTAAATACAAATTAGATCTGAGTTGTTTTTTCGTCCCGCTCCCGCAATATGATCTATTCCGCACCGCACCCTCCTGCTCGCACTTCAAATTCACTCCGTGTTCACCCGCTATAAATGATTTTATTCCCGACCCGACCGATCCAGGTAAATTTAGATTTCGTTTCCAGAATCTCTCTTTTAAATTTCCCCTACAGAAAGAGAGAGACTGGGGATAACAAAAGTAATAGGCTATGTTGGCCATGCAATCATTTATTTATTTTTCTTATCATATGTCAATGCCGTAGTTATAAAATGTCACTGACAAAAAAAGGCTAAATCAAATGCAAATAAACGAAAATTGCTGACTTTACTAGCTGTACTGCAAAATAAAGTATTTTATATGAATGAATTAATGTCGCTCACTGACGACGGTCCATTACCGAAAGTGTCCTCCAAAGGGTGAATGTAAAGTCGTGGCCGGAATGCACAGAACAATTTCTCTATATTATTATTATTATTTTTTATGCAAGTTATTTGTAAATGAAACAAAGTAATTGCTGTCTATTGTTCATTTTCGTGAACTTGAAATGTGTAGGCTAAATGAAAGAGAAGTGGTTGTTCTGTACATTGTTTATTTTTGTAATGCAGTGAAGTGACGTGACGTGTGGCCAAGTATGGTGACCCATACTTGGAATTTGTGCTCTGCATTTAACCCATCCATGTGCACACACACAGTAGTGAACACACACACACCGTGAACACACACCAGGAGCAGTGGGCAGCCATATTGCTGCGGCGCCCGGGGAGCAGTTGGGGTGCCTTGCTCAAGGGTCTCACCTCAGTTGTGGTATTGAGGGTGGAGGAGGGTGCTGGTTATTCACTCCCCCCACCAACAATTCCTGCCGGACATGAGACTCGAACCCACAAGTCCGACTCTTTAACCATTAGGCCACGACTGCCCCATAATGCAAGTTATAATTTGTATTATAATGTTCATATGTTCATACATATATTTTCTTGTCATGTAAATTAAAATGTGTAAATGAAAATAAATTGGTCTATACATTACTTAAAGTACTTTTTACAACTATTTATACAATATAACTTAAGTTTAACATCAGAAACAACTGAAATTTAAATTAACAGCTAAAACAGAAGAAAACATTTCTACACTTTAATTGAGCTGAGCGGGAGATGCTGGTGGAGCTGGACCGGATGGTAATGCACAATAGAGACCTGGTAAGGCCTGTGCCAGCGGGACATCGTCTTCATCTGGGATGAGTGCATATTTCCACTGTCCGCAGGTTTGCGGGGCTGAATCGGTCGACGGCTGCCATGTCATAAAAAGTACAATGCATCTGAGATGATGTGATTTGAATAAAAATAAGGACTTAAATAAAGACTTGGACGTAAATATATAAATGTTTAAAATATATTGTAACAGTTACATTTAACACATAAATAAACAATAGTTGCAACTTAACGATTAAATATTTAACCACAGGCTACAGATTTATGTGCTTATGGTCCGGTCTCCCATCGTCGCAGGCTTTGAAGCATGTCAAAATCCAATAAAACTCATAAAAAGCACAAACAAAACAAAAAAATTCCGCTCCATTTCTCTTTTTAAAATCTCCTCACAAACGTCCGCTGTCAGTTGTCACACACCTGCTAAAGCCCATTCAGCGACACTCAGTTCAGTGTTGCCAAGTCTGGAATTGGGCTGCATTTACTGTTGATGTGGGTTGTTTGTAGCCCATAGTCCACAGGCTTAAGTTGTCTTTACTTTAGCAATATTTATACCGGGCACCCCTGCGTTTTGGTATATTTTGGGCCATTTTGGCCCTGATTCCGCTACTTTTGATTAGCAATTGGAGGAGTTTTGTTGTGAGACCTGGCAACCCTGTCCCTCGGTTCGCCCTTCGTGTAGTGATGCGCAAGTCTGCTTTTTTTCCAACCCGTTGATTCCATTTTTACAACCTGCACCACCCCGCACCCGCGAACATTAAATAGACATACTAGTAGGCAATAGGCATTGAAATGTAAATGAAAACAGCCTTTATTTCGGCATGAAAGTGCTTGCAAACGTCGCCTTGTAAGCGGGCAACAACATACGATTATGAATACATTGGGTCATATTAATAACAATGATAAACATTTGCAAAGCAGCATTTGTATTCATCCAGGCTAACGAAACAAAAATATATTTCAAATTTGTATAGGCCAACACAAATTTGTAGGTGGCCGTGACACCCTTCACACACAAGCATCAGTGCCAGATATGTGCTTATTGTCGCCCCCTACTGATGGCGCCCTAGGCGACCGCCTAGTTTGCCTATGCCTAAAAATGGCCCTGATCCATTCTAGAGAAGACGACCGCAGAAACAGCTCTCTCAAAATTCGTCGGAGATAAAAAAGGTTTGGTTTTTGCTAAGAGCTTTAAATGAAAGAAACTAGATTTAACCACAGAACTTATTTGTGAAATTAATCCAAAAAATAAAATTATATTGTCTTATCTTTAAGTCCAGAATTTGGATAGGTTTTCCCATAATCTCTTTTCATCCAAATCAATATAAACTTTTCCAAAACTGATTCGCTATTGGTTCTTTAAACACCCTTTTTCTTAAACATATATAAAAATCCTTAACAGATTTGAAACATAACTTTTCCATATCTTTAGGTCCTCTTACAAGCACTTGCATTGCAATACCTTCTTTCTCTTCCTCATTCTTCTCTATTTTCTTTAACCATTCTTTTGGTATCGCCTCTTTTACCTGATCATACTGTTGCTTTAAAGTTTTAGCTTTTTTGTTTCTTCCACACCATCAATAATAGCTTGTAATGGTAAAAAACCTTCTATCACTTCATATAGAACTCTCTTACTATTTTAAACCCCCCTTCAATCCAAAGTTTAAAATATAATTATTTCCCCTTGTATAAGATGTTTTCATTTAGAAACAGTGGCTGATTTAAAACTTCATCCCTTTTTTCTGGTTTAAAACATACTTTGGGTAAAAACTCCTTCCGTGCTTCCAAAACTTCTTTATAGAACTCCGGGATCCCTTTTAACATACCTTGTTTTAATTTCATACACAAAATATTATTCCCTATTCCCATATTCCCACACTTGTTTAAATAAAAACCACATGTTCTTCATTAAAAAACTTTTCACTGTTTTAATTCTGAAACTCTTTTTCTTTAGCTCAGGATCTTGCAACCCCAATCCACCATCTCCCACTGCTCCTATTATAGTATTATATGCAAGTTTTGCTGGTTAAGAATCCCATATAAACTTTAATGCTGCAGTTTTGACCCTTCTGATAATCCATGTGGGCATTGGCACCACGCCTAAAACATACCACATTTGTGCCAGTATTAAAGCATTAAAAGCCAATATCTTCCCTTTTATTGTTAATTCTCTTAATTTATGATAATTTAGAATCCTTTCCATTTTCCCAACCACCTCTTCCCACATCAAATCTCTCGCTACTTTTTCATTCTTCCCAATCCAAACCCCTAAAATTTTTTACAACTTTATCTCCTATACTCATGAAAACGTATAGAAACATATTTTTTTTGTTGGTATATTTACTTTAGCTCCGGATCCCTTACAATACCTTTCAATCATATTCATCGCTTTTCTTACGTCATCCACATCTCTTACTATTATAGTCGTATCGTCTGCATATTGGTAAACTTTCTCTAATTCTTCTAGGCCTTTTGTTTCTATTCCCTTAATTCCCTTTTACAGCCAACCCCAATGCTTCTGCCACTAAACTATACAACAAAGCTGATAGTGGACATCCTTGTCTTATAGACCTTGTTAATTTAAAAGTCTCAGTCACAAAACCATTACATTTAATTTGACTTCTTACATCTTTGTATAAGATTTTTATCCACTTTATAAACTTCTCCCCAAAACCATACTGTTTCAAGACCCCAAATAAAAAAGGATGCTCCACCCTATCAAACGCTTTCTCCAGATCCAAGCTAATCACATAACCTCTTTTCTTTTCTGAAATCATTAAACTAACCACATCTCTTATACTACTAATAGTATCCACTGCATGAAAAAAGGTGTATCCGGACCAGGATACTCCTGTATACACTGCTGAAATTCGGAAGAATCCAGGAGTATCCTGGCCGGATAGGTCAAATTCCATGGATCCGTAAATATCCGTATACATCCGAAATGGTACCAAATCGGATGTATGTTGTGGCCGTATACTCCCATGCTACAGCCATTTGTTGCCATGGCAAATAATCCCATCAAGTTTTTCCCAGGAGACATTTTCACACCTCTAAACAGCTTTGCCTTCCATCCCCTATTGGTCCTTCATCTCAAACTGGATTGGTTGTTTTTTTAAAACCACTCCCAAAACCCAGACTGCTATTGGAGGACAGGACGCATTGAAAACCCAGTCAAGTGACTTTATTGGTTACTTCTAAGGCTAAGGGTGGGCTAGGTTTTGTAGCATAGTGACTTGATTGGTTATAAGCCAGCTATGCAGATTTTGCTCATATATATATATCCCCTCTCCCCCCCAAAAGAAAAATACACACAAAACAATTTGATAAAGTCTGAAATATTTATTAAAAAAACATTCTTAAGAGCATTATAAACAAACATTAAAACAATGGGGAAACAAATGTAACAAAATGTATTTTAAAGGGATGAAAATGCAAAGGAACAAATGTAAAAATATAAACAGTCCAAAGAACATTATAAACATACGTTAAAATGAATTGGTAAAGAAACAAAAGATAAAAAAGTGAACAAAATGCATTTAAAAGGACAGAGATGTAAAGGAATAAAATACAGTGTACATAAAAAGGAACATCTAAAAAAAGGGAATAAATATACAAAGTACACAATATAAAATGAGAACAATAAATTTACAAGACAAAAAAAAAAGTGTATATAAAATACCCATAAATATTCCAAGTAAACAATAAAACCAAATAAAAAGAACAAAGAGCATTATAAACATACATTAAAATGAATGGGGGGAAAGATAAGTGACACAAAATGTATCTAAAGGAAGGCGACGTAAGAGGAACAACAATACAAAACGTGGAGATCAAAAGCAACATGGACATCTAAAAAGGAACAAATATACAAAGTATTCAATATAAAACGAGACAAAGAAATCTATACATTAAAAAGTGTATATAAAATATATGTAAATATTCTATATATGGGAACCAATAAAAGTATAAGTATATAAACATAGGAATAAAGAAAATATAAAATGGAACAATTGAATATTAAAATTATAAATATAAAGGAAGTGTGACCAACTCTAACACAATGTTGTTTGAGTTTGGAACATTTTTTCAAACTGGCATGACGGGCTGGTGATGTGATGCGTAGCGTGGGTCAGCCTAGTCTGGTTTGTAGTAGCTAGCCTAACCATGCCTTCCATCAACAACAGCATCATCTTCATCAGACATCAGGTCTATAGTTGTGGTCTTCCACAGGTTCTGTGTTGGTTTGTGCAACCCTGGACCTGGTCTCCAGCAACTGCAAAACATGACAGTAAATGAACCACTAAAACTCAGAGAGGAGTATAGTAACATTCTGGGGGGAAAAAGCTTAACCGGTTTCTTAACTTACCCGTCTCTTTCTCTGACGGTTCTGTGTGATGTTCTTCATAGTGTTTCTTTTCTGGGCCTTTTCAGACTGAGCCAAAGAATACTTCCTCAGCAAAGTCTCACAAAATAAAATACATCTTGCGACCTGCCAAATAAATCATGAATAATATATAGTTAATGCCAATAAAAGTAAGTAAAACAATTCAATTAAAATGTATTTGTATAGCGCTTTTCACAATACATATTGTTTCAAAGCAACTTCACAGAAAATGCATGCGTCTACATTACAGAAAAAAACAGAGAACATTCAAATAATTACAACATTTTTAAGATGACCTTTTACACTTTCAGGGTCAACATCTGTAAAAGTTCTTCAGGATCATGGATCCAAAACTTCTGGATCATGAGGGGGGAAGAAACATGCACACACACAAATGAATATTAATTTGTTTGATAAAACATTAATATTAATTATTAACTTACTGACAGAGACATGGACTTGCAAAACGTACTCACCAGGCCCATACAAAAACTTTACAGTAGAGCCAAAAATCCTGGTTTTCCTGTAATTCTTCACAGTCCAAGGATGGTGGTTTCCTGTCCTCTCTGCTGAATGAGTGAACATGATCTCAGATTATTCATTCCAAAACTCCTTTACATTTATGACAAGCTTAATCTTAACTTGCTGACAGTAGGGATGGGCATTATGACCATATTATTCTACATACATGAGAAATTGTATTTCACAATAACGATATCACAATATATTTATTTTATTTTGATAGACATGTTATTAAAATGCTACAGAATAATACTGCTTTAAAAGTCTTCACTGTATGATATTCTATGTATTAATATCAATGGATTCTTAAAGAAGCAGAAGGTCTTCTCTATTCTTTTGTTTTATTAAAATGATGACAACGCTGCAGCCCCTTTAAGAACGGATGCACAGAATGACACGCATCCGGGTTTCCCCACGTTAACTTGAACTGTTTGACTTTACTTAAGACATAACTGACTGTTTAAATCAAGTGAATACCTCACATGACAAGGTTTCTGAGATGATTGTGTGCATTTTACAGAAAGATAATTGATTTCGGGATCGCATGCTGTCTGAGAGAGGCTTATTTTAACACATGCATGTCCCACTCATTATTCTACATTCAGCGTGTTTCTTTGTCAAAATGTCAAAAACTTTTAGTACAGTCAGTGCTGCGTTATATACACTATATTCATATTCACATTCCGCGATATAAAAGGTAATTTTAACGTTTACTGCAAAATCGCTAACAATAGTCATAACTATGATCGTCATTAACACCCAGCCCTAGCTTAACAGTATTACAACACAACAAAACACAGAATATGTAAGATAATCGCGATTAGCAGATGACTTTAATGCACTAACGTTATATCTTGATGAGCAGTAGAAAAAATATAAAGGGATTTATGTTACCTTCTGCCGTCGGCCATTGGAAACTTAGTCTGTTCGTATTCATGTTTCTTCGTTCTCAGTTGACATCCCACAATCAAAATGATGTAAACAGATGTGTTTTCAGATGTAAAATGATCCATGCAATGCCATTAATGCAGTCCTGCAGCAGATTAGAACTAAAAGCCGCGCCGCGTCCCCGAGCAACGAGCCACGAGCAACTCCAACGACAACGGGTGTATAATTCAAACTGAAGGCGCGCACTGTCATTGGCCAGATTTCTGGATGACGTTCAGATTGACCAATCACGCTCAAAAGAACACGGAAAGACAGCAAATAGCCTTGCAAATATAGAAAAAAACTTGTTTTAAACAACAGTTAGAAGATGTGTATATTTATTTGTATTTGCTGTTATATTTAATGAATTGGTCAAATGGTGTTTTGTGGTGTGGGCAGAGGCTTGAAAGTTTCAACCTGGAGAGCAGTGCAGATTTGTACTCTTTAAAAACAGATTATGGTTTGATATTTAGTTTGCTTTATAGTTTATTATATTTGTATCCAGAATTACAGTTTGAATGTAAAATTACACCTAAACTGTAAAACAGAAAATTAAAGTAAAATATCTTAATTAGTTTCTTAACAGTGTTTTCTATAAAACTTTTAATGTAAATTTCTGTGAAGTTTTTGAACTTTATTTGACTTAAGATATTTTACTTTAATTTTACGGTTTTGGTTTGGCAGCCATAGCTGCCAGTCATTTGATCGTTTTTTTAGGTTTTTATTTTTTACAGTGTAAATATAAAACTAATAAGATTTACTTTAAAATTACAAAGAATAATGTTAAATTGTTAGTATGGACATAAACCTTTAATACAATGAGATAAATAAAAAAATGAGAATTACTGTAATTTGTCATTAATGATATAATCCTTAAAATAACAGTCAAGTTGTTTATTTAGATATTGTTTGTAATTGTACATCGTTTTAAACATAATTCAAAATTACAAGAAAATACTGTAAAAAAACAGAATTTTTTTCTGTAAAATTAGGATTTTTTTTTACAGTGTAACCTTATTGGTTGCACCTCCATTGCGTCACTACATCTATTGTGAGTGGTGGATATCAAACCTCAAAACGCCCCTTTTTTGCATCTTGTTAAAGTTAAGAATCTTGGAGTGACACTTTTTGTGAACAGTTGCAGAGCTGAAAGATCTGCTTGTGTTTCTGTGTTTCTTGAGCAAGTGAATCCCTGCTCTTTTTTATTCCATATTTTTATTTTGAGCATATCAGTTTTTGGTGTTTTTTAAACAAACTTTTTTATATTCCACATTTCATCTCCTTTTTATTTAATGTTATTATTGCCTGCAATTTGTAAAACTTTGCAAAAATTGTTTGGGGATAGTCTAGAGTCCATTACATTTCTTTGTTTATTTCATTACATATTCAGATTTTTTTGTGAATGTATATGTTCAGACAGGGTTTTTATTTTGTACTGTTTTTATAAAAAATATTTGATTAAGAGACTCTTTTCATGCAGTGGTTTTAAGGCCCTGACACACCATTCTGATGGTTTGGCTCAGACCCAGCAACATGAACCAACCCCACAGTCGGCTTTAGTCATTGCTAGTTCGGTTTAGTGTTTCAGGGCCTTAAGAATTCTTTTTTCCGTGCAAAAAGCTTGTTTGCTGTAGCCTACAGTAGACCAGAGATAATTCTCAATCCTGAAGTCCTCCCTCTGAGAACAGCCAGCACTAGTGTCAGTCATTAACATATGAAAGGTCTTCTTCACACCTAACAGTCTTCAGTCCTAGCACACCAGCAGTGTTTCAGCTGTATATGTCCGTGAAATTTCACGGATTCCTGTATACGTCCGCATACGTGAGGTTTCCGGGTTTTTCTGGAAATATACTGTTCCGTGTTACTCTGATCCGCTTTTTCCCACATACATCCGGTAAACATCAAATTACACAGGAGTATACCATGCCCGGATAGTGCCGGATTTCAGTGTTTTCATGCAGTGATCCGTAATATCCCTTCCCCTTATTGCATACGCTTGATTTGTCTGTATTATGTTCGGTAAAATCAACTTCAATCTATTGGCTAACATTTTTGCAAAAATTTTAAATGGCCTATAATTTCTTATATCTTGTTTTTCTCTTTTTTTTATAAATTAGTTTAATGAAACCTATCCCCATAAAATTACTCATTTCATCCCTTTTGCAAATTTCATCATAAACTCCCTTTAAAATCGGTATCAATACTCTGCTAAAAACCTTATAAAATCATTTGGTATGCCATCTCTTCCCGGACTCTTCCCATTACTCAATTGCCTCTTCAATTTCCTCTTTTTCTATTTCTTTCTCAGCCAACTTTTTGTCCTCTTGTTTTTATTTTTCCTTCTAAAAATTCTTTATCTTCTTTATTCAGTCCCTCACTTGTAAATAATCCTTCATAATAATCTTTTATTTCCTTTAATATAGCTTGTGTTTCTGTCACTGTTTCTCCTCCTTTACTTCTTATCTCTTTGATAATCCCTGATCTTTGTCTACTCTTCTCATTTTGTACCCTTTTCTCCTTCTACTATATACTTTGCTCTGCTTCTTATCATTGCCCCGTTACATTTTCTTTCTTCTATTTCCTTTTTTTTTCCCTCCAAATGTATAATTCTTTGTGAATCCTTTCCATCCTTCATTTGCTCTTCTTTCAATCCTCTTCTTGTTCTCTTTTCTTCTGCTTTTTGTATTAACACACTGTATTCCTTAGAATATTTACTTATTTCATATTATCCCACCATATTCTTCTATCTTCATTATATAATTGATCCCTCTGTTCTCTTTTGATTAATTCTTCTATGTTTTCACAAAAATCTTCAGTTTTTAAAATCTCTGTATTTAGCATCCATACCCCTGGTCCCCTTTTTACTCCACTCATATCAATTTCGACCCATAGAATCTTATGGTCACTCAAAAAAGTTTCTTTATAATATATCTTGTCTATAAAATCAACCAAACCTCTTTTACTTAACATAAAATCAATTCTACTTCTACACATGAAATCCTTCACCAGCTGTTGTCTTGAAAAATCTCTTATTCCTTCATTTCTTTCTCTCCATACATCCACTAAATCCTTTTCTCCCATCATACCTTTTAATGCTTTTCTCCCACTATCAGATTTAAATACCATCCCTTCAGCAATATCCATTTTACTAAAAATTGTATTAAAATCACCCATTATTACAAAATTTTCTTCATTTTGTTAAAAAATAAAACTTTTTCTTTTTAAATTCCCGGAGCATGTATATTCCATATAGTGATACATTCCTCCGCTATACTTTTCCCATCCTTATCATCATAAACCACACTTATTTTTCCTCCTACTCCTCTTTTGATTAAAGTTGCCACCCCTCTTCCTCTTCTCCCATCACCATTATTATAAAAAATATCTCCACTCCATTTCTTTTTAAAACCCTCTATTATCTCTTCTCTCTAATTTGTTTCCTGTAATAATATCACATTTGCATTTTTACATATTACCTTCAACTTTTACATTGCATTTTTACATTTATCAGACGCTTTTATCCAAAGTGACTTACAGTGCCCTTATTACAGGGACAATCCCCCTGGAGCAACATGGAGTAAAGGGCCTTGCTCAAGGACACACTGGTGGAGACCGCTTGGATCGAACCAGCAACCTTCTGCATATCAGTTCCATGGTTTAACCCACTGGACCACCAACTTTTCAAGTTCAAGTCATTATTCACTACACCTCTGACATTTAATACTGCTATTTTTAACAGCATTAAATTCCATAATGTCCACATCATTCTTGTTCTTCTTCAAAATCCATCAACACTTTCAAACTATTCTCATCACATTCTTGTCTTTTTGTCCTTTTTTCCTTAATTTTTTCCCCTCATTTTATGTCTTTTGTACAACTTCTGAATTTGAGTTTACCTTTGCCTGTCGAACATTCTGTGGTCCTTGTCTCGGGTTCATTCCTGTCTGTAAATCCTCATTGTCCTGTTTCTCTTCGGTTATATTCTTTGTTGATTCCTCTTCTGATGTGAATTCATCGTATTCTTCCCTCCTTTCTGCTCCTTCCATTACCTCAAGTTCTCCGCTCTCTTTACCATTTTTGTTGTATTATTTAGGAACTGATAGTGTTCATTTGTTTTTACTATTTTTGCATTGATTAAAACAATCTGAGATGGGCTCGGTGTTGAAAGTTTTGATGAAGGGCTGTAGAATGCCCCAAACAATCACAAAAATAACACCAGAATGTTTTCTTTATTAACTGAAAATAAGCGTTGTAAGCTACGCGCGCGCTTCAGTCTGTAGCAGAAAAGCAGAGGCTGCAGTCACACGAACGAAAACGGGCAGAAATATTTGCGTGCTATTAAGGTGATTACGAGATGTTGTATTCGTGAATATGTATCATGTAAATATTAATATGCATCTCTGATTTTATTTATTTATTTATGCCAAGTTGAAATGCACGCTCATTTAAGAACGTGCATTTATTGCATGGACAGAGCTAGAACTTAATGTAGCTACCGGTAAGTGTTTCAAATGCAAGCGCATAGTTCAGTTGAAACCTTGCCCTCTTTGGCTTGCTGTTGATGCTGTAAACTGAATGTAGGCTACGAGGCAAGCTGACTGTTTAAATAACAGCAGTGAAATAAAAATGCGCTGTTTATCTTTTAATCAGTTTAGGGCTATTCACAAAGGACGAGTTTGTGCGGTTAAAAACGCAATGCAGGTATAGGGACAAGTTTTTAAAAAAAAATTTCTTTCTTTCTTTCTTTTTTTTAAATGAGTGCCGCGTTTGTAAAACCGCGTCATGCACGAACTCTGCAAAAGTATGGAAGAGATGGGAGCGCAACGGCCTTGGACGGGTAGCCAGGACGATTTTAGGAGTTACATTAGAGTTAGGACCTACATTAAAAATAAAAAAGAATAATTTTGTTTTCATTAAATCAGTCTAGGCATATAAAAGGAATAAATTCGCGAAATATATTTGACTTAAATAATTAACAGATTAAGAAAAAGAAAGAAAAACTGCAACAGTGCTGTTGAGTTTGGTTCATTATCGTGAGGCGCAGCGCTCCTCAAACAATCTTGCACATCTTGTTTTCTTTATTTTACAATAGCACAATGTAAGTAAACACTTTGCAGTTTTGAACGATGTCCTACTCTTATTATCTGGATGACCAAAATGACGGAGTAGGCTATTTTATGTTTTCACATTTTTGCGCATGTGATGAGGATGATTTTTCCATCAGTATTGGGACATGAGTGAACAAAGCCTATAATAAATAATCGTGAGCGCTGGTTACTTTCAGATTCTCATTAATTTCGTTTTGGTTTTATATATATATATATATATATATATACTTATATTTTTTAATTATTGATCTGTTCTGAATACCGTTACATTTAAAGGATGTTGTAACGTGTCCAGAGGAAAATCGGGATAGCTCACTTAACTGGAGTTATTGTAGACATGGAGGTGATGAACATTTCACAGCTCCACTTTATTCCCCGTGAAACTCGCGTAACAGTCCGTCACAAACGCTAGCATTACTTAACAAAACAACTTGATTTGAGCAACAGAAAATAACCCGCATACATGGGAGTGCTGGAGGCGCAGTGCGCACGTACAGAGCAGGCAGTTCAACAGGGAGCGTGCAGCTTTTAAAGGGGCCACAACATATTCCTACTCGTTACAATTTGTTGTGGAGTGAGGGGAAAGAAAATAACCTATAGCTATGTTTGTAGTGTTTATAATGTTTGTAGTACTTTTACCGGTATTATTTCTGAATGCAATCAAATGTGACTTATACATGACTTACCTGGCTTTTTTTTTTTTTTTTTTTTTAACCAAACGATTATTTGGTTAAAATTCTTGTTGGTTGGTTAACCAGTTAATTAGCCTCCCATATATAGGTCTAGCTATCAAATTAGTGCAAAATGTTGCGAATATGCATCAATAATCAAAAGCGTTTGTGTGGAAAAGTGCTGAGATTTTTTGTGCCATCTAGAGAATAGAGTCAAATTACCAATTGTATACAAGTAGGCTTTTCTTATGCTTGGCTTGACTTGTTTGAATGTAAATGGCTGTAGGCCTATAGTATATGGGTCGCGAAAAAAAAAAAAGCAAACCCAACCAAAAAAAAAAAATGCCCACCAGGGATATCTGCCAGCCCACCCTTCTATAGGTGCTTAGAACCGGGCCTGAGATAGATAGCTTAGATAATTTGCCTGATATTCAAGGTTTTACTTGATAATATCTCGTTAGTGCCGTACTGACAAGCACCGCTTCTTTACATTAAAATAGCTAGGTTTGATCTCTCTGAAATGCGTTTAAAATGCGACCAGACTATTGTTTTTACATGTTGAGACCTTGAAGAATGTACTACTACTGTGTGGACTCGAAATGTAAAGCTTAAATATGCTTTAGATGCGTTAGAATATCAACCGCGATTAGCATGCTAAATGCATTGAAAATGAATGAATGAGCTACCAATCGCCGCTGTAATGACTTGACGATCCCTGGAAATTCTTCAAAAACGTGCTCAGACACTCTAGCTCACTTCTTAAGACCATAGAGATGGTGTTACAACAGTGTGGAGTTGAAAGTTAAAATTGAAAAAGCAGTGTAAACATGTCAACCATGATGTGCATGCTAAAAACAAAGTGATGAATGAATGGGCTGTTTTTGGTTACTACTTTTACGAGGGCTGCAGGGTCTCTAAAAATGTATTTAAGCCCTCATCTGCTTTTAGTTTTACTCATTTATTCATGTTTTACTGTACCAGATGAAACATGGAGAAGCCTAGACATCGGTGCAGCGTGTGCGACAAGACTTTCACTGAAAAGTCCAACCTGACGAGGCATCTGAAGATCCATGCCGTCGCCAGGGAGACCTTTCACTGTGATGTCTGCAGGAAGAGCTTGACCACCATATCATCGCTGGTCAGCCATCAACAGCAGTACCAGTACCCCAACATCGTGGGGTGTGGCTACACATCTGTCTGGCACAATATTGGTGGAAATCCCAAACTAGGTAGGTGTGACAATCCCACCTTAAATACAGAAGGAAATCACAGTTCACCTCACAATTCTTTCAAGATGTTTCATCGTGTTTGGATCATTGGAAGCTCCCTCGTCCGAAGGCTGTTTTCTCACATACGTGAGCAGCGCCTGGATCGGAATCTCGGTCTTCCCTTAGAGATCACCTGGAATGGCAAAGGAGGCAGACAGTGGGAACATCTACTGCCAACTCTGTGCTTTCTCAGGGCCAGAAATCCAGCTTCACATGTGCTGGTAATTCACCTTTCTGGTAACCGTCTATGCCTTGAGGGTCAGAAACGTACACAATTCCTTATGGACCTGAAGGCTGACCTTCATGAAGTCTTCAGGCTATTTCCTACGACCAGGGTCCTGTTCTCAGACATTCTGCCACGTCGGGTATGGAGGAATCAGACTGGTAGGTCCGGATACAGCATCGATAGAGACAGGCGCTGGTTGAACGGGGCGATTGCTGGTTTCTTGAGAGACAGAAGGATGCACTGCATCTGCCACCGCAACATCAGCTTCTCCCATCTGCTCCCAGATGGTGTTCACCTCACGGCTGAAGGGAACCAGCTGTAGGCCAGCAACTTCAGAGAGGCTCTGCGGGCAGAGATCAAACGATGATTTCAGCAGAGGTCCTTTTAAGGACCAAAAACAACAGCTCTTTTAAGAGCTAACAACTCATTCAAATAAAACAGCCGTTTCTAAGTGTCTGTCAAATTATTTGTCTCCTCACATTACCTAATGTGTCAGAAGATAATGACACAAGAAATCTTATGACTTTACATATGATAAAAAAGGGAACAATTAAAATATATCAATATTTCCACATGGGTATCTGCTTGCCTTATTTAGTCCAAATTTAGCTTATTATTGTCAGATGTGTTTGTTTCACAATTCAGCCCTTTTTTCACTTATTTAATGTCTGTGGCAGAGGCCCCCAGCACCATTGTTGACCCTACATGGCTGGATCCCAAGACAGCAGAGGCGGCTGCCAAGAGGTCTGGGGGTGAGCTGTGGAAAGGTCAGCTGGTCATCGTGTTCAGGAAGTACGCCGGTCAGACCTTCAGGTGGCTTCTAGAAAATGATGTTGGCTGGCTGGTGTGGTTGCTTTTCCAGTACTGCCAGCAGGGAGAGCAGAAGGAGCGACTGCTCAAGTACGCCAGAGAGTTCCCTCCTGTCACATGGCATCTTGACAGGAGGTTGAAGGTAAGATAAACTCAGTTACCTTTTAGAGCTGAGTTATTGATGTTAAGCAGTAACCAGTATTAGTAAAAGTATTATTTTAGGAGATTATTCTATGGTTGTGTTTTATTTTCTGCAGAAAGTGCAATCGAAGAAAGACCGGGCTGCTCCGGCCGTCCCCGATCTCTCTCATGACCCCAACTACGCCAGCGATGCAGGGTTGTTGGCTACTGCAGGTATAGTAGTATTATGCTGAAATGAACATGTAATGACTTTGTAGTATGCTGTGGAGCTGCTAGAACTTGTGTTTGTGCCACGTGAAATTCATCAGTATGTATCGAGCAATGCAGTTGATACATTTTTGTGGTGTTCTCCTCTTCAGAGAGTGTCTTGGACAGGTCTGAGGCAGCTGACCACCTGGGGAGACCTCGCCAGCTCTGTGTGCCAGGATGACAGGCCCGGATCCTCTTCCCTCTGAGAGACCTCGGAACCCGGTGGCGTCGTGCTGGAGGGCTGGCAGAAGTTCTGGGAGCAGCCGCCTGAATCCGCCCAAGCCCTTGCGAACATCAAGTGGCTGAAGACCAACGAGACCTATGGGCTGTTCGGGAAGGCGTCCAAGTACAAGAATGTCAGGGGAGAGATGGCCTAGAGGAAGCTCTTTAAGGAGAAGATGGAGTTCCCCCCACCCCCACCTCCTATGCCCGTCAAGGGAGCTGTGCCCAACATGCTCTCCTTCTTCACCACCCCTGCCTTCTTCTGGCGCCCGGTCGGTGTGATGAAGGCATTGATCCGCTGCCCCAACACCAACTGCCCCGCACCGCCAGAGTACTACCTGGAGAAGAGAGGGTACAGCAGCTATGCCAAGCAAGTGTACGGCTTGAACTTCGATTACACCCTGCTGACCGAGAGGTTCAGTGCAAACACTGTCTCATGCTGAGGGAGGAGCCAAGCCAGGCGCACGCGGACGACGAGAAGGACGGCGCCCACCGTGCCCAGCAGCAGTACACCTGGCTGGCGTACAGTCCGAAAATTCTGATGAACCTCGCCCCGGCCGTCAGAAGCATGTTCCCTGCCATAAACTACGGCAAGCGTGTGGTCCCCTTGATGAGCGACTGACTCAACGCTGTTTCAATGAGCAAGGTGCAGAGGCTGCTGCAGCAAGGCCACGATGAGTGGTACATGGAGCGTCGAGACCTGTACCAGACTCTCCTGGACGATGCCCACACGTTGGCGGCTGGATCGTCTTCGTCTCAGCAAGGCATCCTGTCGTTTGCCTGAGCAGCCGGCACTTACACCCCTCCCATCGCCCCGTCTCCCCTTCCGTCTCCTCGGGTCCTGAGGCGTGCGCACCTGATCCTGGAGATGGAGAAGATGCCCGTGTACAGGGACCAAATCCTCAGTACGACTGGGGAAATCTTGTGTATCGACGGCACGAGGAAGGTCATATGGAACAGACTGTTGATAAACACCACGCTATGAATGTTCAGTTTTGTTTTTATAGATTCTCAAGAAGATCTACGGCGACGGCCAGGGCACCATGCAGTACGTCACCAGCGTGCTGAATGAGTGGGGTCAGTTCTTGACCGCAGTGGTGGTGGCGTCCGAGTCCGAGGGGTGCTACACACGCATGGCCAGAGGTCTGGTCGCCCGCTTTCTCCGTGCCAATGCTCCTGCTCCGAAGGTGGTGTACGCGGACAACAACTGCTGTCGGTGTGTTCAATAGCAGTTGAAACTAGTGTTGTCACGATACCAAAATTATGACTTCGATACGATACCAAACTAAAATACCTCGATACCGATACTGAATCGATACCATGGGAAAAAAACGAAAACAGTAAAAGTAAAAGTAATTGAAAAATATGACTTATATTATATATTAATTGTTTTATAAATTAATTAAAAGAAAACTTAAAAATCTGTTCCTTAAAAAACTTAAAAAGCCCTGCTTTTTGACCATTCCTTCCCCTTTATAAAATAATATAAATATATAATAATAATAATAATAATAATAATTACATGCCAGTGTGTACGTCCTTACAAAGATGTTTGCAACATTGATATTGTTGTCAATCATGTTAACATTTGTTAACCTTTCACAATTCTCAACAGGTTTGGGATGACCAAAATCTTATATCATGAAACGAGTTATTTAATATTTTTTAAATGTAATTTTATAATTACAATACAGATAGTTTAATTTTTTTATCTTTGCTATTAAAAATAAGCAAAAAAGCTAACTACAACCAATATGACAAATACTATATGAGACAAATAAAATAAACAGTGCTTAATTTCTTTTTTGAATGCTACTGTTAAATAGTAGTGTACTGTAGCTGAAAGTCTTCACTCTGTAAATTAACTATAGACTAATCCTTAATAAATAGATCAAATTTATTCAGTCAAGCATTGGGTGATTGCCTATTTTCTGTTGTTGTTTCATTAACATTAATCACACAGAATATTAGGCTGCTGGTCCAGCCTTTTAAGACCTAAACGTAGGCTACCCAATGGAACACATACGATTTATTTTTACTAACGGTTTTCGTTCACTAAAGACATACCCAACTGTGTTTACATGAATACTCGCCAGGACGTAAAGTTTTACCAAGAATTTTGATTATTCGATTCTAATAATGCGCGAAAGAGAACCGCCTGAAGTTGCGATCGCATGCTGTGTGAAAGGCATGTGCGTGCGCTTCAGGTCTGAGCCCGGCAGCGCAAGCACGTCCCGCGCTTTATTTTCTCATGCATGCATGTTTCGCTGTGCGTATATATTTTACTGTTCTGCTTCCGTTGTTTAGTGAATGAAAACAGTGGAAGCAGAGTTCTGCACACACACATTCTGACTCCGGCTGTCACACATCAACGCATAATAAAGAAATACTGTTCTTATTATTTAGAGTGCTGTCACTCTTAAAGTACCGGTACTAATAAAATTTCATTTCGTACCGATCGTGTGTCAAAACCATTCAAACTTGTATATGGCAACATTTCAAAAGGACACCAGAATAAATAAGGACCTTGCTATATGTTGTGTGTTACAGGATCCCCCTGCTGTATGTGTCTGTGAAGGTGGTGGTGATGAACAGCGTCTGACTGAACAAGCACAAGCGCCGGCGAGGCAGCAACTCTATGGAGGGGTTGCACGCCCACCTGTTCAACGCCGTCCCTCCACAGCGATGTGGGATTATGCCATTCCAAGTGTGTGATTAAAACATAATATATATAAAGCTTTATTGCAGACACATGTTCATATAGCACATCATACAGTATAACTTAAAAAGAAAAGTGTCAATGATAGTTTCAATGATACATTTTATTTCACAGCTCCAGTCATCACTTGTAAACATTGTACACAATAGCAGTCAAAATGGAAATGTGTTTCAGGTATACTTGGTGTCCTTTGACGTGCAGTGGAACCACCGCATGGCATCGCTCCGTGTCGCTGGTGGTCATGGCCGGCAGATTTTTACCACGACAAGACCGCTGCCCGCTTCGTCAAGTGGTACGAGTCCAGGTGGGGCTACACCTTGTTCGGTCGGTGCCTTGGGGCGGACTCTGCCGAGACCAGAGCAGCCTAGAAGACCAGACCATGAGGTACGCTCAGGCGGCACAGGTGACCGAGGACAGTCACCTGCTCTACCTCCTCCTCAAGATGCTGAAAAATGAGCACCGGCCAATCAGCTCACCTCCCCCAGCAAGGTCACGGCTTCTTTGAAGGGACAGTATAAGAGGATTGCAGACCGAGTCCGAGACGACCCCATCCTGGGCGGTCTCGCCATTCCACTGTCCAACTTTCGACCTTCGCTGTCAGGGAGGAGAAAAAGGCCAACTAGGGGGCGACGGTACTGCCGAAGGTGACGCCTCACCTGAAAGTGCTGTCGGACGCACCGTTCCCGGAAGCTCCTGCCAACATCCCTCCCACCGCCAGACCGGCCTCAGGTCCAGTACCAGCACGTTCATCACGAGGCTGGAAAAAGCCGTGGTGAGAAGCGGAGGTAAGTTGTCATAAGCACTTTGTTTCACCTGTTGGCTGTGGAAAGCAAATAGCACATGCCATATCAATACTCATTACATGAGTATTTTATATTTCCAGATTATTTGTTGAAGAGCCAGAGCCTGTGCCTCCTGTGAACCGGCCCGTTCAGCCCACGGCATCGTCCTCCTCCACTTGGCCAAAACCTGCTGAGCCCACATGCCTAATTGTGGTGGATAGTGGAAGAGGTACACACCTTCTAACGCTTGTTTTAAACTGGATGTGTTAAGAAAGTGGCCCTGAACGACTCCCATTCGGCTCTGTCCCTTGAACCATCGCACTACGACTAAGCTGTTTGAGCGGGTTTTACAAGCCGTCCATGCTTTCCATATGTGCACTGGACATTTAACATCCTCACTGCTGTCCAAAGTGACTCCCGTGAACTATATAGCACTATGACTATGCTTTCTGTATGTGTACTGGACACGTATTGCTCTGTGAGGACAACTCTTTCGTCCAATTGTGTGCAAGGTTATTATACGGAGTATAAAGAGGACACTTCCAGGGAGGAAAACCCTTACAAGAGAGAATATTCTAGGAGGCAAATGGTGATGGGAGATCTTAAAGTAGAATAACTCTATGCCTGTTTAAAAGAGACATTTTACAACACAAAGAATGTGAGCTATATTTTACAGGTATAAGCGACCATGCCGTGATGACAGTGAAATTGGGAGGGAACTCTAAAGGGAAAGGTGGTGGTACGTGGTGTCTAAATTCTGCTTTATTAAAGGATTATACAGAATGCATACAGAAGAAGCATAGAGAAGTGTATAAAATATGAAATGGAAAATCCCCTATACGAACAAAGTGTATGTGAATGGTAGGATATATTAGAAGAGAGACTTAAAAGATTAAGTATTAGATACTCGAAACAGAGAAATCATTTGGGAAAATGCAAGTTAGACACTATGTACAGGTTATTGGAAGAAGAAGCCAGGAAAATTGAAAATAATCCTCAATATACGAGAGAATATTATTGTCAGATAAAAGCAGAAATAAAGGTGTACGAAAAAGAAATATGTGAAGGTGCAAAAATAAGGAGCAGGGCACAATACGTTTTAGAAGGGGAACGATATTTTATGAACCTAGAGAAGAAGAAGAGTTGGAAAACGGAGATGGGGAAAAAGTTAGACTATGTAGGAATAACAGAAAGAGTGGATACGTTTTATAGGAAATTATATAAGAAAGGGAATATAAAACAAGAAGATGTAGATAGGGTTTTAGTGATGTTTTATTAACAAATTTCGGGAGAAGCACGCTCAGATAATTAAACCTGATTAAACACGTGTGGAGCACATTAAGCTAATCGATTTAATCAACGATAAGAGGTGTGTATATATGTGACTGTGTTGATGTAATAAATCAGCAGAGAATCAGGTGGCTGGTCACTCAAGGCTTCTTTTATTGGCCTGGGAAAATCACACGGCAAAAAGCCTGGTTAAAGCACTGCATCCACGTTGCATGTAAGATCAGCAGCGAAGCATCGTGAAACTGCTGGTGATTACATTTTCTCAAGGTGATCATAAACATATAGTGGACAGAATTCTGAATAAGACATACATTGAAGAAAATAGAATATAAAACAGTATCTTTTCTTGTCAATTCTCATCACATTAATGCAAAGAAACTATAAACTCAAGTGACCAATATTTTACATATTTTTGTATAAATTATATACAGAAAGGAAGAACGCACATATCTAAAGTGGCGCAGTTACACGTTCCGCACGTGCGAGAGCATACAGCACGTGCGGTTATCGCTAACACTCAATTCGGCTAACAATTAATCCACAGAACATGACAAAAACGCATACCTGGGAAAATCACACGGCAAAAAGCCTGGTTAAAGCACTGCATCCACGTTGCATGTAAGATCTTAAAATAAACAGAGTTCGGAGTTCACAAGCATGTTAATACACACACACACACACACACTCATTTTATCGTCACAAATAACACATGACTCTAATGACAAAACTAGGAGTTGACAGACAAACACAGTAAACTTGTGTGTAGTATAAAAGTTCAGCTATACACTTGAAAACAATCCAAACTCGAGTTAAGACAGAGCGATCATCAAAGCAGCTTACCAGCAGCGAAGCATCGTGAAACTGCTGGTGATTACGTAGCACCGCCCCTCAATACAACGTACGCAAATGAAGCAATAACCAATGGCGAGTTTTCCCAATTTGTGCATGAATTTGACAAACATTATTTAAACTCTGTTACATATATACAGCAGATTTACCTTCTTTCGTTGACCGTTTTTATTTTAGCATGGACGGCTTTTCCGGCAGGTCGCCCCAACCGCCCACGCACACGCTGTCAAAGCAATTCTACATGCTAAAATCTTTTCCTTACAAATTTCTAAGCTATTTTAAAACCCCCTTTCGGTCGCTTCCATCAGCACTCACGGTAAAAGAATTTATGCTTTTCCCGAAATGTAACTGTGTTTGCCACAATTCATGATTGTGATTCATGTCTTCTAACTAATCTAATCGAATCAAAAATGTCTCTAAAGCATGTTAATAACATGGTGTTTTTGGAACAATGACAACAGAGTCAACTGCGAAAGCAGCGCTCGATCGTTGACTCTTTACTTGCAACAGGGGAAACTACAACAGTTCTGACCCTCCGTGTACTACAGACATACTTTTCAGTCACACACGACAAGTGCATTCATCATAGATGTGTGCGCAGTTGCCGTGGTGATGAGCAATAAATACACTTGCTGGTAAAGCGAATGAACGTATCGTGAAGCTAAATAAAAAATAAAAAAATTATGGCAACACACCAGCGCATATTGCGCCCAAACGATCAGTCACTAGTTGGATTCACCTGATATCAATGCTTCTCAACTCACATAATCTCAGTCACACAAGAGCTCGACACAGTGTGACCATACTCACATACAAATAGACGTGTGCGAACTGTAGCTACAATGTATTTTGGAGCACCCATTTTCTTAAATGTAACATCAATACCTTACAGTAGGCTATATTGTATACAATGCGTATTAATGATTAAGCCATCTTATACTGGGGATAAAAAAAAAAAACGTATCACGATATTGCAAACTTTAAAGGCAATTTCATTAAATAAATGAGTAAGAGTGCGTTCCACCTTAAAGGAGCAGTACCTAATTCTACTTGTTACACAGGGCCTGGCGTGTAAAACAGTCACTCCCACTAGCCACTTTGGCGGGTCTTCTCAAAAGGCATCTGTTATAATCGCGATGCACATTATAACCAATCACACACAATTCTGTTGAACTTATAAATGCATGTTATAATCAGAGACGATCAGATCAGTCATCGCTGAAACCCCAGAGTTTTGTTCTCATGAAAACTGCACTCTCATCATAAACAACAAAGCAGAGATGTGCGAGTTTTATTAATCGTTGAGCGATTGACTGGTTTTGTTCTATTTCAACAGCGAAAATGGTTTTCAAACAATTATCACAACAGAACCATAGCCACCTGATGTGACTGGAGTAAAGCTGGCTTGACGTTTGACATTATATTCGCAGATTTAGGGACCGTTTCTAAAGTTACATACAACACTGGTATACACGTCTCTAACTTCAATAGCAATTGAAGAACTGTACAGTGTTCATCTCGGTGTCAGGTATGATGTTCAAGCCCTGGTTGTGTACAGTTGTCAGGTATGATGTTCAAGCCCTGGTTGTGTACAGTTGTAAGACAGCATATTTTATCTCCCTCATACGAATGTGCCAGAAGCATTTTTTTCCATCTAACCTTTTCTCCACTGCCACAGCAGTGCTGTTCCCTCTGCTCCCGCAGGAGCTCAGTTTCTCTGGAAGAGCCTTCCCGATCGATCGTTCAAAATCAAGGTTACTCCCAGTCTATCGGCCAGTAGGGCCTGTCCGCCCGATGCCGTGATCTGCTCCCATCAGAGGCAACACAGGCAGGGTTCTAAATTAACACCCGCCAACCTGCCAAATGCGGGTTAAATTTCATTTTGGCGGGTGTTAATAAAAACGTACTAGCCAGTTTGGCCGTTGATGCATGAGGCATTACGCATGATACAACATAAGGCTGTTCTCGGTCATTTATCCCTCTGGCAGCACTTCATTTCCCATGTAGCTACACTGTGCCGTAATGCTAGACTCAAATTTCAACCCATTTGTGACAACCCACAACCCAGTTGCGCTGCTGATCTCTGCGCAGGACGCGGGAAGTTGAATCAAGCATCACTGGTAGAAAGGGAGGAGACTCAGCTGGTAAAGAATTAACGTTTTTTCTGTCATCCTCTGGCTAGCGTTACATTATATAAATCACGCTTTTATTCATGCAAATGCTTTTAAACCATTGAAGATCTGCCTGTGACACACACACACAACGCACAGAAAGTTTGCGCCAGATTCGAGTTCTCTTTCGCGCTCGAACAAACAATAACACACACAATTATGCCAAAATGCCAGTTTTGTTGAGTATCCTCATAAGAGCACCCTTAAAAGAGTTCAATAACGTCTTAAAATAACTTAAAGAGGTGTGAGAAAATGAGACACGTGAGAGACCCGCTTCATGTGCGACAGCGAAAGATCTTAAAGTGACAGTAAACACTTATAATGGTAATGTAAAGAACCAAAGCAATTACTCAGTAAATACGCACTGCTCTTGACTAAATAACTTTTATAGCTTTAACACGGATTACTATTTATGCAGTGGAAACTAACTTTTTGATTTCTGTAGGCTATATTTCCATGGTTGGAAGGGCACAGGTAGCCTTCATATGAAATGTATTATGGGTTTATGTGAGGATTGTTGTTAAAATCACTTGAAATTAAAAGTTGTTGTATTTTTTTAAGCTTAATACATTTTAGTGTTATTTCATAGAGACATCAGTGATACTGGCCTTCATAAATTCATAAAAGAAGCCATTCAACAAAAATTGTATGCATTTAACTTTATATGTGTTTTCATGCCAACAATGTTAATAAAATGATCAAATCCATTCAGTGGCACTCATAATTTCTCTTATTTTCACCGGAAAGAAATGGCAAGTGGAAATTCTGATTGGCTGGTAACTTTAGAAAGTTAACAGCCACAATGGCTGGTGATCAAAAAAGTTAATTTAGAACCCTGAACACAGGCAATTATCTGCGTATTTGGTGGTTTTCTGGTGGCTGTCCTCTGTTCTTTGCATTTTGGGGGATACTCTGGGTTCGGGCCAAAATTCAGAGCCTGGAGCCCTCCCCCGGACAGCACGCCAAATACGCATAATCTTTACTCTATTTAATTTGATGTAAGTGTGAACTCGTGAAACTCCTTTGAGTGTCAAAGATCGCAGACAGAGTGTGATGTTTTAAAGAGCAGTGAATGTTGAACAACAGTAATCTGGGGCTAACTTCATCTGGACAAACTGCGTATCATTAGATAGATTAAAGACTCCAGCTTCAATATTTGAACACTGTTTATGATAAAACTGGGTTGCAGTGACATTCATTTCTTAATTTATATCAGGAGTGCAAAATAACCGATCTGTAATGAACAATATTTTCAATGGAATATCACACAAATTAATTCTCTCTCGTGTGCTGCGGTTACGTTGTGTCCACACAGCTCACAAATAACAGATTTCAGTTCAGCTCTTAGATCAAAAGTGCACATATTAGGAGAAATATTGATTTATTATCACGTTTGTAAAATATTTTGCCATACAGAATACCATTTCTATTCATTTCTCACTGAATTATCCAATCTCCATTCAGCTGAAACATGCACACAGCTCTTCTCTCTGTCTCCTCTTCCTGATTTGTGTCAGATATGAGTCATCATGTGCTCATTGGTTCTCTACTGCTGTCAATCATCTGATGTGCTCGATCCTGCCCTCTGCGTGATGCTGTTCTGTGTTTACACTTCCACATTCTGTCTCGGTGAAGAACGAACCAATTCTACATTTCTACCACTGCATGAAAACACTGAAATCCGGCACTATCCGGGCATGGTATACTCCTGTGTAATTTGATGTTTACCGGATGTATGTGGGAAAAAGCGGATCAGAGTAACACGGAACAGTATATTTCCAGAAAAACCCGGAAACCTCACGTATGCGGACGTATACAGGAATCCGTGAAATTTCACGGACATATACAGCTGAAACACTGCTGGGTGTGCTAGGACTGAAGACTGTTAGGTGTGAAGAAGACCTTTCATATGTTAATGACTGACACTAGTGCTGGCTGTTCTCAGAGGGAGGACTTCAGGATTGAGAATTATCTCTGGTCTACTGTAGGCTACAGCAAACAAGCTTTTTGCACGGAAAAATGAATTCTTAAGGCCCTGAAACACTAAACCGAACTAGCAATGACTAAAGCCGACTGTGGGGTTGGTTCATGTTGCTGGGTCTGAGCCAAACCATCAGAATGGTGTGTCAGGGCCTTAAAACCACTGCATGAAAAGAGTCTCTTAATCAAATATTTTTTATAAAAGCAGTACAAAATAAAAACCCTGTCTGAACATATACATTCACAAAAAAATCTGAATATGTAATGAAATAAACAAAGAAATGTAATGGACTCTAGACTATCCCCAAACAATTTTTGCAAAGTTTTACAAATTGCAGGCAATAATAACATTAAATAAAAAGGAGATGAAATGTGGAATATAAAAAAGTTTGTTTTAAAAACACCAAAAACTGATATGCTCAAAATAAAAATATGGAATAAAAAAGAGCAGGGATTCACTTGCTCAAGAAACACAGAAACACAAGCAGATCTTTCAGCTCTGCAACTGTTCACAAAAAGTGTCACTCCAAGATTCTTAACTTTAACAAGATGCAAAAAAGGGGCGTTTTGAGGTTTGATATCCACCACTCACAATAGATGTAGTGACGCAATGGAGGTGCAACCAATAAGGTTACACTGTAAAAAAAAATCCTAATTTTACAGAAAAAAATTCTGTTTTTTTACAGTATTTTCTTGTAATTTTGAATTATGTTTAAAACGATGTACAATTACAAACAATATCTAAATAAACAACTTGACTGTTATTTTAAGGATTATATCATTAATGACAAATTACAGTAATTCTCATTTTTTTATTTATCTCATTGTATTAAAGGTTTATGTCCATACTAACAATTTAACATTATTCTTTGTAATTTTAAAGTAAATCTTATTAGTTTTATATTTACACTGTAAAAAATAAAAACCTAAAAAAACGATCAAATGACTGGCAGCTATGGCTGCCAAACCAAAACCGTAAAATTAAAGTAAAATATCTTAAGTCAAATAAAGTTCAAAAACTTCACAGAAATTTACATTAAAAGTTTTATAGAAAACACTGTTAAGAAACTAATTAAGATATTTTACTTTAATTTTCTGTTTTACAGTTTAGGTGTAATTTTACATTCAAACTGTAATTCTGGATACAAATATAATAAACTATAAAGCAAACTAAATATCAAACCATAATCTGTTTTTAAAGAGTACAAATCTGCACTGCTCTCCAGGTTGAAACTTTCAAGCCTCTGCCCACACCACAAAACACCATTTGACCAATTCATTAAATATAACAGCAAATACAAATAAATATACACATCTTCTAACTGTTGTTTAAAACAAGTTTTTTTCTATATTTGCAAGGCTATTTGCTGTCTTTCCGTGTTCTTTTGAGCGTGATTGGTCAATCTGAACGTCATCCAGAAATCTGGCCAATGACAGTGCGCGCCTTCAGTTTGAATTATACACCCGTTGTCGTTGGAGTTGCTCGTGGCTCGCGGGGACGCGACGCGATCGCGGCTTCTAATCTTCACGTCGGTCTATTAATGGCATTGCATGGACCATTTAAACCTGTTAAAATCTTATTTTGGACGGATTTTGATTGTGGGATGTCGACTGAGAACGAAAAAACATGAATACGAACAGACTAAGTTTCCAATGGCCGACAGCAGAAGGTAACGTAAATCCCTTTATATTGTTTCTACTGCTCATCAAGATAAAACGTTAGTGCATTAAAGTCATATGCTAATCGTGATTAACTTACATATTCTGTTTCTGTGTTTTGTTGTGTTGTAATACTGTTAAGATAGGGCTGGATGTTATGACGATCTGATACTGACTATTGTTAGCGATTTTGCAGTACGTTAAACGTTAACATTACCTTTTTATATCGCAGAATGGGAATATAGCGTATATAACGCAGCACTGACTGCTAAAAGTTTTTTACATTTTGACAAGGAAACATGCATGAATGTAGAATAATGAACGGGACATGCATGTGTTAAAATAAGCCTCTCTCAGACAGCATGCGATCCCGAAATCAATTATCTTTCTGTAAAATGCACACAATCATCTCAGAAACCTTGTCATGTGAGGTATTCACTTGATTTAAACAGCGAGTTATGTCTTAAGTAAAGTCAAACAGTTCAAGTTAACGTGGGGAATCCCGGATGCGTGTCATTCTGTGCATCCGTTCTTAAAGGGGCTGCAGCGTTGTCATCATTTTAATAAAACAAAAGAATAGAGAAGACCTTCTGCTTCTTTAAGAATCATGTGATATTAATACATAGAATATCATACAGTGAAGACTTTTAAAGCAGTATTATTCTGTAGCATTTTAATAACATGTCTATCAAAATAAAATAAATATATTGTGATATCGTTATTGTGAAATACAATTTCTCATGTATGTAGAATAATATGGTCATAATGCCCATCCCTACTGTCAGCAAGTTAAGATTAAGCTTGTCATAAATGTAAAGGAGTTTTGGAATGAATAATCTGAGATCATGTTCACTCATTCAGCAGAGAGGACAGGAAACCACCATCCTTGGGCTCTGAAGAATTACAGGAAAACCAGGATTTTTGGCTCTACTGTAAAGTTTTTGTATGGGCCTGGTGAGTACGTTTTGCAAGTCCATGTCTCTGTCAGTAAGTTAATAATTAATATTAATGTTTTATCAAACAAATTAATATTCATTTGTGTGTGCATGTTTCTTCCCCCCTCATGATCCAGAAGTTTTGGATCCATGATCCTGAAGAACTTTTACAGATGTTGACCCTGAATGTGTAAAAGGTCATCTTAAAAATGTTGTCATTATTTGAATGTTCTCTGTTTTTTTCTGTAATGTAGACGCATGCATTTTCTGTGAAGTTGCTTTGAAACAATATGTATTGTGAAAAGCGCTATACAAATACATTTTAATTGAATTGTTTTACTTACTTTTATTGGCATTAACTATATATTATTCATGATTTATTTGGCAGGTCGCAAGATGTATTTTATTTTGTGAGACTTTGCTGAGGAAGTATTCTTTGGCTCAGTCTGAAAAGGCCCAGAAAAGAAACACTATGAAGAACATCACACAGAACCGTCAGAGAAAGAGACGGGTAAGTTAAGAAAGTGGTTAAGCAGTTTTCCCCCCAGAATGTTACTATACTCCTCTCTGAGTTTTAGTGGTTCATTTACTGTCATGTTTTGCAGTTGCTGGAGACCAGGTCCAGGGTTGCACAAACCAACACAGAACCTGTGGAAGACCACAACTATAGACCTGATGTCTGATGAAGATGATGCTGTTGTTAATGGAAGGCATGGTTAGGCTAGCTACTACAAACCAGACTAGACTGACCCACACTACGCATCACATCACCAGCCCGTCATGCCAGTTTGAAAAAATGTTCCAAACTCAAACAACATTGTGTTAGAGTTGGTCACACTTCCTTTATATTTATAATTTTAATATTCAATTGTTCCATTTTATATTTTCTTTATTCCTATGTTTATATACTTATACTTTTATTGGTTCCCATATATAGAGTATTTACATATATTTTATATACACTTTTTAATTTATAGATTTCTTTGTCTCGTTTTATATTGTATACTTTGTATATTTGTTCCTTTTTAGATGTCCATGTTGCTTTTGATCTCCACGTTTTGTATTGTTGTTCCTCTTACGTCGCCTTCCTTTAGATACATTTTGTGTCAATTATCTTTCCCCCCATTCATTTTAATGTATGTTTATAATGCTCTTTGTTCTTTTTATTTGGTTATATTGTTTACTTGGAATATTTGTGTATTTTATATACACTTTTTTTTGTCTTATAAATGTATTGTTCTCATTTTATATTGTTTAATTTGTATATTTATTATTTTCCTTTTTATGTTCACTGTGTATTTTATTCCTTTACATCTGTCTTTTAAATGCATTTTGTTATTTTTGCCCTTTTTGTTTCTTTACCAATTCATTTTAACGTATGTTTATGTTCTTTTGACTGTTTATATTTTTACATTTGTTCCTTTACATTTTCATCCCTTTTAAATACATTTAGTTCACTTGTTTTTGTTTCACCATTGTTTTAATGTTCATTTATAATGCTGTTAAGAATTTTTTTTTAATATATACCTTTTTAATAAATATTTCAGACTTTCTCAAATTGTTTTGTGTGTGTTTTTCTTTTGGGAGGGAGAGGGGATTAATTATATATATATATATATATATATTAATGAGCAAAATCTGCATAGCTGGCCTATAACCAATCAAGTCACTATGCTACAAAACCTAGCCCACCCTTAGCCTTAGAAGTAACCAATAAAGTCACTTGACTGGGTTTTCAATGCGTCCTGTCCTCCAATAGCAGTCTGGGTTTTGGGAGTGGTTTTAAAAAAACAACCAATCCAGTTTGAGATAAAGGACCAATAGGGGGTGGAAGGCAAAGTTGTTTAGAGGTGTGAAAATGTCTCCTGGGAAAAACTTGATGGGATTATTTGCCATGGCAACAAATGGCTGTAGCATGGGAGTATACGGCCACAACATACATCCGATTTGGTACCATTTCGGATGAATACGGACATATACGGATCCATGGAATTTGACCTATCCGGCCAGTATACTCCTGGATTCTTCCGAATTTCAACAGTGTATACAGGAGTATCCTGGTCCGGATACACCTTTTTTCATGCAGTGTACGCAAGACTGTTTAGACGAGATTTATTTGGCTTGTTTTGGACAGATCATAATGTGTTTATTGTAAAAGAGCCTAGTGTCACATTAATAAAGCTTTTATTCACAAATGTCTGCTCATATGCTATAAATATAGTACCAGTCAAACATATTTTTCTTCATATTGATGTTTAAATATTATAGCCTAATGTAATTTTTTTTTATTTAATATCCAAGTTTGTCAGAAATGATTCTGGAGTTTTGTTTTGTAGAAAGTGATTTGCTTTCTTTAAAGTGAATTTCGTTTTGTGTAAATTGTATCTTAATTTTAATTATTTATTATTAATTTTTTTTGCATGACACTACTTTCAAAAACAAAAAAATAGTACAAAAAATGCTCTTAGTAATTTGTGTCTTGTTTCTAGTCTAAATATTTAAACATCCTTAAATCAAGATGCATTTACTAGATAAGTACAATTTCAACTAAATAAGAAGAGCAATTTTTGCTCTCTCAGTCACACACCTGAAGATCATTCATTATGCAGCTCATTACGCAGCTCATTATGCAGGTCATTATGAGGGCTATTATGTTCTTTTGTCTCTCAGGTGTGATACCCAGCATTATTCATTATCGTTCACGCCTCCTCGCATACTGGCTTTGTAAAGAAACATGTCTTACAAATTGTAAATTAATATATTGTTTTATGTGAATGAGAAGACTCAATGATTCTCACATCAGTTTAAAGCAAAAACTCTAGGCAACAACACCCATTAGTCAAAAGTCTTGTGGACACATATCGATTGTGTGTTTTGAGGCCTTAATTTTAAAACAAATGTACATGTAACGCATAAACATTTTTCTCTCAAAAATATAAGCATGTAAATACATGTTGCTCAGATATTATGGTAGCCCAGTTTGTGCTGAATACAGTGTAATTACACTTTTGCCATTAATGTGTTTATAAGCAACTGAAAAAAAAGCACAAATGTAAGAGCATGTCAAAACTTCTGAAGGACCCCAAAACAGCTCAGACTCCTAGGGGTTAAGTGACGATGAGCTCCAGGGAAGAGAGCGTCTCTTTGGACTGGGCCATCATCATATAACCACACGCCCTTGCACCCATGATAGTCAAATAAGTTGACATTGAAGAACACAAAATGCACATGAAGAATAAGGTTTTCCTTATGAACGAGTTAACGTCAATGAGATCCTGAAGGGCAGTCTAGCTGTAATCTGGCCATTGCATGAAGGACCACCTGTAAAGCATACAGAGCTCTGGGTCACGGCTGTCCCTGATTACACAATCCTATGCAAGGCTTATGTTCAGGTACTCTGTGACTGCTCGCCTGTCCCTCCACCCAAATATTTATACACAAAAGAATATGTAGACAGTCTCTTCCTGGTGATCAGATGCCTTCTGGTCCTTTTGCTCCGTTTGCAACATCGCACCCCCTGCACACAAAACTGCTTCTTTATTAGGACACACAGAGGTGCCACAAGGCAACTTCAGCCTTATGACAAAACAACTTTTACCTTATATGGACCTGTCGTATATACCAACACCCTATGACTTTCACTCTGGTCACGCGCCTCAACAGAAAGTACATGCTTTTCTTACCCCTTATAGTCTCAATGCATGAATCATCTCGTAAGCTTTCAATTCCCATTATCTTCAATGAACTATGTTAGTGATTCATTTCTACAAGCTTTCTACAAGCATTTGTTAGCAATAATGCACAAAGAAATATTTTATTCCCATTAATGGCACAAAGAACACTCAGAGACGGCAAACTCGCAGGCAAAAGGACGTTGTGATTTGGAGAGAGAACTAGTGATAGGGACGGACCCGTCTCTAGCTCCTCAGCCAGCGAGCCCCACGATCGCATTGTGGGTGCTACAAGCAAAGCAAAGCAAACACAAAGCATTTTAACTGTGAGCAATTCACAATGACAAACACAAGGGCAGCATGCTCTTCCCCCAAACACACAAAGCAATACTGATGCGCGTCCGATTCAGCCATAGGGCATGAACACTGAGACACACACCGCTTGTTTTGTATATCGCTCATTTTCTCAAGTTTCTTTTTCTTTCACTTGTCAGATAGAGTGTAGAAGAAAAAGAGAAAGGTTTTCTGCGCACTGCCAAGCAAAACTAACTCCTATCAGAGAAACAGAGAGCTAGAAGACCTGATGATTCACCTGTGGCACATCTAATTCAGGCCTCTACATAGCGACCATTTCGGGCGCATTTGCGCCTGAAAATTACTGCGTGCGACTGCGAAAAAATATTTAGGCGCACCGGTGCGAGCGACCCGATCGATTCATGAATAGATGTATAATACAATCGGAATAAAAGCTACAACTGCCAAAGTGCATCAACACTGACTGAGCAACTATTACGTTTCATTCTGCGATCGACTGCTTTTCATGCCTTCTGTCAGCAGAGCATGTGCAAGCGTGTGCGACGGACTACACTTCACAGATTGTTTACCAGGTGAAACGGGTGTGACGCAGCTATGCGCACTTACCAGACGCCTCGCGCTGATGTTTCTTTGCAGCCAAGTCCAAATTAACTAGAAATACCACATTTGGATGATCATAAACAAGGCTGGAAATTAACGGGGGCTTGGGGCAAAAATTAATTGATAAAAATAATTTAAAAACGCTCCTGTATGAGTTCTTGATTTAATCAAAATAGCTGCAGTCCATAACTTTTATTGTGTTTAAAAATGACTAGATGTATATATATGAGTGAGTATATAATGAATACATTTTCCAAACCGTGTTTTTATCTTACCCTGAATCACTACGGTACACATAATAAGTGTTAATATCTGACTATTTTATTCCAGCAGCACTGCGGAGGAGCACAGTCCCTGTGTGACTCGCCATAGACATAAACAGAGAGAAGTAGCTTCGGCTGCATGTTCTTCCGCAAGAACTTATGTTTATTAAGAGCCAGAGCGCCAAAAGTTACGGACTGCTATTGCTCCGAGTATTGGCATGATTGCAAATATGATACTGATCTTGTACAAAAGTCCAATAGACAAGTTGATATTAAGTAACAAAGTTTTAGCCACAATACTGTCTATTTCGTGAAAATCAAAACTACACCAGAACTGTTGCGCATCTCCAAGCGGTTCGATTCGAATGAATCTGCGTTTGAACGATTGAATGAATGATTCACATAGACTTGACGCCCCCTACTGGCTGTTTTATTTTCATATTTATACTTTGCATGGACTTTTTATTTAAAATATAAATATTTTAACTAAGTTTAAGTTTAACTTGTAGGTACATAGCCTATTTCTAAATTCAAAAACTTATATTTAAAACATTCATACAACATTATTTACCCATGAGCTGCAGTAAGTCTATGTAAATGTGTCTAAACATTACTTCAGATGGAGCTGCTGTGCCACTTCTACAGTGCAAAGATTGATCTTTTGATGCTGATTTCATTAGATTGGTAACAGTCTGGTTGTGTCTTATTGCTCTAATTTAATTTATTGTTTAAATTAACATTTTAAAATCAACTTTTCTATTTTAATTGAAGAAATTGACAAAAGATGATACATACATTTAATAAGATTAGAAAACATTGCTCTTATAATGGTAAAAATGCCCCTGGACATTAATTTAAAGGGACAAAGATCATCCTGTAATGGGAAAGTTATAATTGGAATGCGTGTTATTGATCAGAAAGTGCTCCTAAATTTTTGACTGTGCTCCTAATTTCTTTTAATTAGGAGCACAAGTGCTCCTCAAGAAAAATGTTAGCGTAGAGCCCTGTAATTATAAGCTCATTCTGATGATGTCACTAACAGAGGCTATAAAACATCTAGGTCAATTTCATTAACGTGTTGCACACATTCACAGCATGTCACGCCAAAAGATGTTCCCAAGAGCAGTGGAATTTCTTGGCAATTTGAATAGTTTACTATTAGAAGAAAAGTTATCCCCTTCCTTATCTAAAATGACTCCTGTGGGTGGGTTTATAGAATCAGAATGCATGAAGGTTTGGAGCAGGGCCGACTGGGGATGAAATTTGGCCCTGGAGAAAACCAGTCTATCTGTAGCAACGTGTTCACCCCTGGGGTTAAGGCCTTAAATTTGAGTAAATAATTTAAATAAAATAGGACCGAAACAAATAATGATCTACATTATTGAATTTACTCCAAAAACAGTATTTCATTCATATTAAATTTTTGTCACAGAAATGCTCTTGACAGTAAAGAAGTGATTTTGAAAAGAAGCTATATTTACTGCTAGTAAATATGCTGCTCACCCTAATATCATTTTGAAATATCTGTTTTTTTAGGTCAAGGGTAACGTAAATGGTTTGGTTACCAACATTCATGTACATATCTTCTTTTTTGTTTCACAAGAGAGGAAGACACACAGGTTTGGAATGACACAAGGGAGAGTAAGACATTTTGGAGTGATCTATCCCTTTAAAGAGTTAACACCTAATTTATGTAAGACAATGATATTTCATCAAGCTCTAATTGAATTAACATTTACTTCAAATAAATGTAATAAGAACGATTAAAAAGTTAAACTGCTAGTAAGATCGTGATAATAAAACCATGCACCTCATTACCATGTTTTAAAATAATACTAATAATAATAAGATATAGAATTTGTAATTTTAAAAAAATTGTGTGAAACTACAAAAACAAACATCTATGAAAGAGAATTATATGCCCCAATATTTAATATAAGAGATAACAGCAACATTTTTAATGAATAGATTTCTGGCAAAACACCATAAGCCTATTTCTAGTGTTTGTAGCTGCAAGGTAAATTATAATAAGGGTGCTGGATTGACAATTTACCTCATGCAGTTTACATGGTTGTGACTGTTTTCAGCTACATGTAGATTCATGACATGACTGTATATCACAAAATTCGGATTCAAATCTGAATGGATTTGGCGGTTGCACTCTCCCTTGGACATACTGGTTAAAAGCAGCTAACATGGTACTGAGAAAATATGTGGTTTCTTTATGTCTTACATATTTTAGATCAATATATTGTTTAATGTGAATGAGTGGGCAGGATGATTTTCACTTCGTTTTGAAGCAAAAATCATAGGCTACAAATATTCTGTCTGGGTTTTATGGCCTTATCTCGGCGACAAACCACACATAAACGTCTTTTTCTCAAAACTACAAACTTTTACATACATGCTGCTCTCATATTATTGTAGCATAGTTTGTGCTCCATACAGTGTAATCAGACTTAAACCATGAAATGATACAAGTAACAGAAATAAGCTCAAATGTCAGGGCATGTCAAAACATCTCCAGGACCCAGAAAACAGCTCAGGGCTCAGAGCAACAGCTGGTGCTCTGACCAAGGCTACGCTAAGCTGCAATACCACAAAGGAACCAAACTTCCCACAACACCCCAAAACAAAGCATTAATTTTTCCTGGCAGTAAGCAGTACACCACACGCATTCTCAGTAACCCAATGTCCCACACTAAACGAAAAGGCACAATGTCACTGGATAACACTAGGCTCAAACACCTAAACTACATGGCTAAAAACAACACGTACCTCCGTAGTCCGTAACAACGACTCAAAGGGGCGGGCTTTCAACCATAATGCACTCCAAGAGGCATAAACAACAAGTTTATATACTCCAATGGGGCGATAACTCATTGGCCACGTCTTAAATGCTAGTGACGTGTTAACAACGTCACATGACCTCACTGCACTTATGCTGCCTTCACGTGCTATCGGAATTATCGTAAATACGAGTTTCCTAGGTAAAAATTGTACATGAACGCCCTCTGATGTCGTGTTTACCACTGGGAAGTTCGGAAATAATTTTGATACCCCAATTCCCGAGATGGGCGTGTCATAAGCTTTAAACATGGTGGCGGAGAGAACTACTGCTGTGGCAGGTGTGGTTTTATTGTTTTTTTTTTCTTCCCAAAACAGCTTGGTTGTCTTGTCTTGACATTAATGTAGTATATATTTACATGTAAGAGTAATCATATGAAGTGTATTGTATGTTTGGTACACAGCGAAAATAGCCTGCATTTGACTGAAATTACAGAATCAGCAGAAAGCGGACTATCTGGAATGTTTAGGTTGTCGGTGCATGGGAGACTACAAATGATGATGGTTTTAATAAGATTTTCCCAATAAATAGGCAAGAATAACCTGGTGTCCACCATGATTCCTGTTCACTCCGACAACAAAGCACTTGAATGCAACAAGCTCGTAATCACGACTTCTAAAGTGGGAATTAGGACATTTCCGATAGCACGTGAAGGCAGCATTACTCTTATACCTGGATGATGTGGTAGTATTTTCTACCTCGGTAGCTCATCATCTGGAGCACCTAGAGGTAGTCCTGAGTCGGTTAGAACCTGAGGGCCTCAATGTTAAGTTAAGCAAGTGCACGTTTTTCCACAGAGAAGTGACGTATCTGGGTCACGTCATATCGGCTGAAGGGGAATTTACTCAAGCAGTAACAGAGTTTATCGCAAAAGATATGATGCCCCTCAATACAATGACCAAGCCTGGGTTGATAAATACACTGGATAAGCGGGTACAGCATGCCCTCCCGCACTTATTTTAGCCAGGTCGCCATACCGGAGCTACACAAAACAATGCAAACAGAGTCGCAGCAGAGTGGAAAACAATGGAGTTTTTCACTGCTACAACTGACATGTGGTCAAGCCATACAGCGGAGCTCTGTCAGAGTCTTCATTAATGAAGACTTTGACCTCAAAGCTTGCTGCCTTCAAACTGCCTACGTCACAGATGACCACACGGGAGAAAATATTGCAGAGAGAGGGGCTTGCCAGCTGAGATCTCGATGAAGAGAAACTTGTCTGCATTACGACGGATAACGCATCAAATATGGTGAAGGCAGCACAGAGTTTTTAGAGTGAGAGATAGAATGTGTTATGGTTATAGCCTTGTATCCCACGACTCAACTTGGATGAATTACACTATTTTAATTGATTTATTTTTCCAGAAACTGCAATCAAAGATGACAGAGTGTCAAGAGCATTAGGGCTGTGCAGGAAGCTGGTGGGACACTTCTTCCACAGTTGGAAGAAGAAGGCAGCAATGATTGTGGCACAGAGGGAGCTCAAACTTCCTGAGCACACCCTCATAACTGAGTTCCCAACAAGATGGGGTTTGAAAGAAAAGATCATTGCCAGTGTGCTGGAACAGGCCAAAACCATATCCCATGTATTGTCAGGTGACCAATATGCACGCTCCCTCATCCCAACCTGGCAGAATATTGAAGTGTTGGAGTCTATTTGTCACGGTTGGTGTGAGCGAAAAGGAGCGAGGACTCAATTGCAGTAGGAAATGGGTTTATTTACAACAAAAATATAAACAAAACAAACTTCACCAAATAGCAGGGGTCAGGAACATGAAGCAGGGAACAGGAGACATCAAACACGGAACAGAATACAACGAACCAGCACAGCAATGCAAACACAAGGAGACTAAATAGGTAACAAACAAGGCAGGTGATGAGGGAGAAATGGGAAAAAATGTATCAATAATCAGATAACAAGAGAGACGGGGTTAGACAATAGACAGGAGACATGACATCACAAGCACATGACTAACAACAACAATTACCAGTCATGTGCTCACACACAACAAGACAAACCCGGATGTGTCAGAGCTCTGACACTATTCACAAGGCACTGCATCCTCTCCTGGAATTTACAGACGCTCTTCCTGGAGACGAGTATGTGAGCATCTCTTACCTCAAACCAGTTCTCCACCTTCTGGCCACATCAGTCCTGTCTGAAGATGCTGAAGACACTGACCTGACTAAGTCGATTAAAACCAAGGTCCTGGCATACCTCAATGACAAATATAGTGACCCATACACCCATGAGCTTTTGGATGTCAAGTCATTCATGGACCCTAGGTTCAAAACGCTGAACATCAGCGCAGACAACATCCCTGCCATTAAGACCCGACTAAAGACAGAAATGCTAGAATAAGCAAGACGTTCATATAACCAGGTAAATAATATGTCCTTGAATATGATACTTCCACAAACCTACATATTTATATGTAATTCAACTGCAAAATGAATGTGCTTTATTTTTTCCCATCTGTCAGGAGAAGAGATCTCGTACAGAAACCGTTCAGAAGCCTCAAAGTGAACAGGCAAAAAAGTCTCTTGGCAGCCTTTTCAAAACCAAATGTGGCCTCTTCTGCGACACTGTAAATAGGTTACAGTGTTTTGTACTGTTAGTTAGACTTGTTGGACGACTTCAGCCGAAGAACAGCGCGTTCTCAATAAAGAGTAACGTCTGCTTGAAAGCTATCCCAACGTTTCCTGGTCTCTGCTTCAAGGAACAAAAGAAGTTCACAACACTGACATAAGCTTGTGTGCATTTGACAGTTTCATCGCAATAACACAAGAAAGAGAACTAGTTTAGCCTACTCACGGATGCGCCGACGTTCAGCTCTCTGCGCATGCGTCGAGTGTGTGTGCTCAAGTTGAGAGTGATGAGGCTTTAAAATGCATGCAGATGATATTTCATGATGAAGAAGAACTGCAATGTCACATGAGCGTTTCTGCGATAGAGATGATCATCAAAACAAACAGATGTATCATGTTTCAGTTTTCATTGGAGAGTTCATGAGCTGTGAAGGCTCCGCCTTCTGGGGCTGGGAGCAGCAGCTCATTTGCATTTAAAGGAGACGCACAGAAAACAGCACATTTTTCCCAAACCCCAAACTTGGCATTTTCAAACTGGTATATTAAATGATCCGTCAGGAATTTTGATCTGAAACTTCACAGACACACTCTGGAGACACCTGAGACTTATATTACATCTTGTAAAAAGGGGCATAATAGGTGCCCTTTAAAACTGTAGTTTTAAAACAGTAATGTTCAAAATATTGTGCCCCGTTTGCTGTGTAAAGATGCCTTTAGATGGCATCTTAAAAACAGATAAATATGAAATCAATTAAAGGTGCACCATGTAACTTTTCCGTCCGCTAGAGGTTGCCTATTCAAAACAAAGGGATAGTTTGATGACGCCAATTTTGAGCGCAGAATCTTGAGTCTTCACCTCACAGTTGGTGGAAAAAAAATCGGGATAGGACTTAGGAATAATCATGTTCATGTTTGTGATTATTAGCGTTACTGTAGTATGAAGCAGAGCAGGACCAAGTGTTGTGGAGCTGAGCAAGGCCGCTGGAGCGAATGTTAACCCCCTCGAGTCGGCCATCACGACAGCACGATCAACACGCTTTTTTTCTCAACAGTGCGAAAGAGACTCAAATAACTCTGTACACAAATAAAAGTAGAAACTTAACAGATTATAATGATGTATAACACTTGCATGAATGATACAAATCGACAGTCACAATAAAAACTAAATGTTGTGCTTTTTGCAAAATGAAATCAAACATGATGCGCGATCTGCAGCCTCTCTGTCAAAGACGTTCATTCAGATAGTCTTCAGAAAATGAACTCTAGCTTAGTGAATACTTGTCTCACAAACATGAGACATATGTCTAAAGAAACGCTGAAATGTCAGGTTTTAAATAATGTGAATCAAAACTAAAACAAATATGCTGTGTTTATGTAATCTGTTTGAAAAGAGAGAGATCATTATCCGCTAATGCGCCACGCCCACAGAGCGCCCATTCTTTTGAGATTCAAATACTGATGTGATCCATGAGAGCACACAGTTAAAACAGAAGTGTTAATTTAACTTCTATAGAGTTGAATTTGACTCTGTTTCAGATAACATTTGGTCCCCCTCGAAATCAGTGTAAAATTTACTCTTTGGTCAGTGTCAAGTTTTTAGAGTTAATTCTACTCAATATTGTGTAAAAAATAACAATGAAATGTGTAAAAGTATTTAACACTGTAGTTTAATAACACTGTTAAGAGTAATATGATTACACTCAGGGCTTAATTTGAGCCGGAACACGCTGGAACATGTTCCGGCACCTCCGATGTTGGATCCGGAACCTTTTTTATTGAATCCGGCACCTCAAATGTCACTATTCAAATTAATCGTCTAAAAAAAAAAAAAAAAACTATTTGTGTAGTGTTCAATGTTATTGGTCGTGTTCGTATTTATTCCCTATGAAAGTTCCATAAAAAATTGTGTTCAACTTTCGATGAGTTTTGAGGTGAATGTTTAATTTAGAGTAAAGCCCCGTTCACACCGCCAGCGATTTTGCGTGTCGCTGGCGGGGCTTCAGACAGAGAGGGGGAGCGGAGAGGGACGACGAAAGGTGAAGCACTTAAAGTGACACATGCTATTCGCGCTTGTTGTGAAGCCTTGAGATCGCTGTTAGAAAAATGCACTGGACACGAGGTGTAGAGAAAGAAGCAGAATCGAGGCCGGGGCACTATCGATGCTGTATGGGCCGTTTTGGATAAATAGGATAACGACCTGATGTGTTTGTGTTGATTATTGGGTGGTCATCATTAAAATAGCCTACTATATAGTTTTATATGAAATGTAGTAATATATATATATATATTCTACTATATGAAATTTCATTGTGTTTATTTAAGTCCCACAATAGCCTGTTGCTGTTTATCTGGATGGAGTGTTTTTCTTCTTTTTTTTTCTTGGTTAATTTAATATTCCGAAAAATAACTGTTTGTGAAAACAATTCATGCAGTGTATTTTTTTACAATTCGCACCCGTGCAGTGCATGTTCTGAAATAAAAATAAAAATTGCCTTGAATAGGCTACACGCGGCCTTGTTTGTTTTGCGGTCTATTGACGCAATGCTCTGCTGATGCGAGCCGCGAGAAAGCCCTGGTCTGTTGTAGAAAGGATGCCATCCAATGCAACAAATATATTTAATGGCTAATGTATGCATAGGCCTATGCTGAGTTTAATTTATTTATGATTAGATGCGCTGCAGTTCACGCGCAATGCAAGTGAACGCGGCGCACCGGTGCCTCCATTTCACGGTTATAATATTGCCTGTTATATTTGCTTTTTATTTATTAAATACAAGCAATTAATTAATGCAACATTTACTAAAATTAATATACAATTTATACAAAACGAAATTCGTTTCAAAGAAAGGCTTTTTCTACAAAGCAAAACTTAATGAAAGTGGTAAAAAATAATGTCACCCGAATATATATATATATATATATATATATATATATATATATATATATATATATATATATATATATATATATATATATATATATATATATATATTTAAAATATAGGCCTATATTTTATTTATATATGACGATCGTTATCGGTAGTGATATTGTTTATTATTGCAAATGTTTTTAATTTGTTTAATAAATCTAATAATTCTGACTGGGCACATCACTATAGTCATAACTTTTATTTCTATCTCAAATGATTTTTAATAACTTGGCTGAGAAAAAAAAAATGATAGGGGGTACGTTATTGAAAAAAGATTGAGAAGCACTGCTATAGGCAGTGTAAAAAATGTTTTGTTCCGTTACCTCCAACCTGCGTTTTGAGTCGCCGGATCCACCCCCCCTCTGTGCTCCGGGACCTCCCACTTTACAAATTAAGCACTGATTACACTGTATAGAGTTAATTTAACTACAATTTTACTTTAAAAATGACACTTTAAGTGGAATATTTTACTTTTCATTTCTCTACAGTGTTTTAAAAAATATATAAATCATAAGATGCAGTGTTACTGAATTACAGAACTATCAACTACTATCAAATGAAAACAAGCACAATAACACTAGATCACAGCACTCACCATTTATTGTAAAAAAAATTAAAATAAAAACCTTTCAATGTCAGTGAATTTACATTGCAAACCCATTGCCTTATCTCTGACAGAAACGTGTATAACATCATAAAAATGTTTACCAGAGAAAGCAATTGTTGTACTGGTACTGGTGGTACTGGTTTCAGCAATTTCACTCAGATTCTTAAAGGCATCAGTATCTCTTTGATCAAGGTGCCATACCTTGAGCTTTCGGATGAATGCAGTTATCTTGTCTGCTAGGTGAGGTAGACGCTTGTCTCTGCCTTGAAGTTGAATATTTAATTCGTTCAGCTTTCCAAATACATCGCTAAGATAGGCCAGTTTCATCAGAAATTGGTCATCACTGAACTTGCCTACAGCGTCATACTCTTTTTTCATCCTCTTCCAAAAAGGCCTTAATCTCCGCTCTAAGCTCAAAAACTTGCGACACCACTTTGCCTCGGGACAGCCACCTTGCCTCGCAGTGAAATAACAGCTGTATGATCAGCTCCCATCTCCTCACAAAGTGCGGAGAACATTCGCGCTTTCAAGGGTCGGGTTTTGATGAAACTGATCACAGCCACAACATCCGTCAAGACCATGTTTAGTTCGGGGCTGAGCTGCTTTGACGCGAGCTCCTCCCTGTGAATAACACAGTGTGTCCATTGCACTTGTGGAGCGACCCGCTTTATAAGTGCCTGCAGTCCTTTCCTTCTTCCTGCCATGCTCTGAGCACCATCGCAGCAAAAGCCTAAACATTTTGCCCATTTCAGATCATGTTCTATGAGATAACTGTCGCCCTAGTTTGGACATATTTGCAAAACAGCCAATCCTCTCTCAGTGACTCAGTGAATATGCAAAGCGGACATATGAAATGAACAAACAATCTTGATTGCTGACTGTAGCCTCATCTACTTGCAGTTTTTCAACGAGTTGGTCCTCAAGATCATCTGAAATGTTGTGTATTTGTTGTGCAACTGTGTCGTTTGACAGGGGTATAGCTTTCAATTTGGTAGCGTTTGTCTCATCCAGCATAATTGACACCATGTCCTGAGCAGCGGGGAGATTGAGCTGCTCGGCTATCGTATGTGGTTTCTTGCACTGGGAAATCCTGTACGCAACTTTGAAAGACGCCATTTGTGCATTTCTATGAACTGCAGTAGATTTTAGCATTCGACTTTCCTGCTGACGGTATTCCGAGAGTTTTCTTTGGAAGAAGTCAACCGACTTGTTAATGTGTTCGGGATGTTTTGTCTCTAAATGTCGTCTTAATTTGTTGGTCCTCATGCTATCTGCTGCTAATGTTTTGAGGCAGAGAACACACAAAGGTCTCTCATCGGCCCCCACCGCACCAGCCGTAAATCCAAGACCAAGATATGTCTCATCATATTTTCTTTTCTGCCTGCTTTTTGGTTGATTAGGTCCACTGTCTGTCTTGGTTTTCTCTGCTGGTGTTGAATCAGTTTTCTTATCATTCCATGTCACAAACGTATCAATTGCTACCTTTTATACCCGCTACCGCCTCTCCACATTAAAGCTTGTGTTCGCTTCAATTAACATGCCGACGTTAACATTAAATCATTCTCCTATGGTTCCACGTGACATTTTCTTTGCGGTCTAATATTGTTTTAAGTAGGCTAAGACTTGCATTTAAATGTGTTGCTGTTTTGTTTTAATGTATGGTCAATAAATAAAGGAATTAATAGATATGAATAATTAATAGAGACAAAAATGACAATTTCCTCCCGTTTGTCGCGCCCCACTTGTCATGTCTCTATTCCCCACCAGTGGGGCCCGCCCCACACTGAGAAACGCTGCTTAAGACCAATACAAAGAAAGGATTTTTAGAAATCTTGGCCAACTGAAAAGTATGAATATGAAAAGTATGCTTAGATGGGGCTGGTTTTGCCTGAATTACTGCAGCAATGCGGCGTGGCATGGAGTCCATCAGTCTGTGGCTCTGCTCAGGTGTTATGAGAGCCCAGGCTGCTCTGATAGTGGCCTTCAGCTCTTCAGCATTGTTGAGTCTGGCATATCGCACCTTCCTCTTCACAATACCCCATATATTTTCTATGGGGTATTGTGACCAACACCAGCAGATGACATGGCACCCCAAACCATCACTGACTGTGTAAACTTTACACTGGACCTTGTAGAAGATTTTATTATGTAAATATTAGCATTTTATCGCTAATGAAAAGACACTATTATGTTCAAATGTCAAATGGTTGCTGACTGTGTTTAAAAAAGTGTGCTGACTTTGAGAGTGCCCTTTAGAAGGACAGGAACAGAATTAGAACTTAGAATGTGGTGATATGTGAGCCAGGGGGTTGTTACCATGTTAGGAAGACAACTATGGTATATATATGCCAGAAAAGTCAAGTAGCAAGAGGGCCGGTGGCTGACGGCCCTCCGGCTTCATTGCTGTGTTTGGTGTGAATAAAGCCTCTTCTGAAATCAATGATCCTTGGTGAAGAAATTTTTATAGAAAGAGAAATTTTTCAACAACCTCAAGCAGCGTGGATTGTGTGCCTCTCCTCTCTTCCTCCAGACTCTGGGACCCTGATTTCCAAAGGAAATGCAAAAGTTACTTTCATCCGAGAACATAACTTTGGACCACTCAGCAGCAGTCCATTCCTTTTTGTCTTTAGCCCAGACGCTTCTGACGCCATTTGGTTAGTTTTGGTTTGGTTTCACATTGCAATTATGCGCGCGCACTAAATAACTTTACATGACGAACTTGCGTCCTGTCGTCATCACCTATGCGGGCGGCATCTGGACATTGATTGGTTTGTAAATGGACGTGCGTGTGACGTCAGCGACAAGAATGAATGAACAGACGCATATCGTTGCCACTAGTGAACAGTGCGCATTGCTTGACTATTTCTTTTGGTTTCGAATTGTTTCGTTTAAAAGTGGATATTTCAAGCTTTCTATATACATATTTCTCATGTCTGTGAGGCAAGTATCCTGCTGAGTTTCGGTTTATTTATGAGAAACGCTCCAGTTCATGTTCAAAGCATGTGATCGCTCCCGCGCCTCCATGTCACAATTGTTGTCTGCTATGGACTATTTGCTTCTTATTTATTAAATTCAGGCAATTATCTGATTAAACGTTGATTAAAATTTAAATACAATTTATACAAAACAAAATTTCCTTTAAATAAATACTTTCTACAAAACAAAACTTAATGGTGTCAAAATAATTTCTGACCTTCTGTCTTCTGACATATTGCGCATCTTTTCACTTTTCATAATCAACATAGCCGAGATTAAATTTAAAAATAACATTATAATATTTAAACATAACCGGAACTTGGTCTGAAAGTCCGAACCATACAGAAAATGCTTTCACACTAGAAACAAACCGAACCTTTGTTCAGTTTGATCCGGACCGAGACTACCTCTTTTCACCGGAACCAAATTTTTTCTGTTTGGTCTGGACCGTGGTCCAGGGGAGGTTTCACATCTGTAATTTTGATTCGGACCAAATTGAAAAGTCCGAAAATCCGGACCAAACAAGGTAGGTGTGAAAGGGCCCTAATTTTCTGAGATACTAAATTTGGGATTTAATCATCAAAATCAAAATAAATAAACATTTGAAATATATCAGTCTGTGTGTAATGAATGAATATAATATACAAGTTTCACTTTTTGAATGGAATTAGTGAAATAAATAAACTTTTTGATGATATTCTAATTATATGACCAGCACCTGTATATGCCATATGTGTCACATGTCTGTCTCGTCCTATGTAGCACATGTGGTGTTTTTGTCTATTCTAGCCATGTGCTTGTCTATGTCATGTCTCTGGTCTATTGTCTACCCTGCCCAGATAGCAAAAATCATCTGGCCCATATTTGGGCCAGACCATTCGTAAGTTCTGTGCCAGATCCGCGCATCGGACTTTGGCCGGTGTCTTTTGGCACAACGGTCCAATAACGGCACGGATCCGTATTAGTCATTCGGACCAGATGCGGATTCCTTTATGGGCCAGACCATTCGTAAGTTCTATGCCAGATCCGCGCATCAGACTTGGGCCGGTGTCTTTTGGCACAACGGTCTAATATCGGCACGGATCCATATTACTCATCTGGACCAGCTCCGGACCAGGCTCATTTTGCACGCACGCACGCATGCATATGAACATCTTCTGACGCACAACAGAAACATGAACTAAAATACAGCGAATACAGGACACGCCTACTTTAAAAAGTCAACATTTAGATTATTTGACATTAAATGCATTATATAAGTTACTTTGGAATAAATCGCGGCATGTTTCAAGAAAAAAAAACGTGACTTTACAGAACGGAAAATATGCTAGGATATAGCAAATTATTTCGCGGACCCCTTGCACTTTCCTGGACAAAAACCGCTGGTCTACACAGACGAAAGCCCTGTCTAGGCTCTGCCCCAGTATGGGTTGTGTCGAGCCATTCGTTAGTCTGGTTGTTTGATGAGAAAAATATGAAATGTAGTTGCAATAAACAAGTTAAGAATCCGTACAGCTGTAGCAGTGCAGGACTTTTATTCTGCTGTGCGGAACTAAGGAAGAACCAATGAATAGTTTGCTCTTCGGCTGACCAATCAGCAGAAAGGGATATATAATTCCCGCCCACATGTAGAAATCGAATATTCAATCTGTTTATTCATTTTTCTACCTCTGAACGAAAAACGAAAAATTAAGCCGAAATAAAAAAAATAAAAAAACGAAATACGAGCCGTTTTCTCATTTTTCTACTTTCAATATTAAATCAAAAATGAACAAATGATACACGGATTTAATGTTCAGACTCCAGTTCTGCTCTTATGTGCATTGAAGCACAACAGTCAGACACTAGACAGGATTTAGTAGTAGAGATATTGCAAGAATATATATGTTACAGCAGGAAAGAATGAGGGTAATATTCATGTGGGTACCAGCTCATGTCAGGGTAAAAGGGAATGAGGCAGGAGATAAAATGGTGAAACAAGCTCTGCAGGAGGATAGAATTGGAATGGAAATAACACATAGTAGAGATGAAATTAAAGCTATAATTAAAAAGCAAATAAATCAAAGATGGCAACAAATGTGGAAACAGGAAGTAAGGGTAGACATATGTATGCAATACAGCCAAAAGTGGTGAAAAAGAAGAACTTGGGTGGAAGTAGAAGAGAGGAAAACATTTTATCAAGACTTAAAACAGGACATACAGTATTTAATATTACATTGAAATTAATGTCCAAGCATCCGACAGGACTCTGTGAATGGTGTGGAGAAAATGAAACAGTAGAACATGTTATCATGTATTGTGAAAGATATAAAGAGGATAGAGACTAATTATTTGAAGAGATAATGAGGAAAGAGGAGATTGAACTTTGAGAAACATATTAAAACCAGTACAGGGAAATGATAATAGAGAAGCTTTATTTAAATAATTGGAAGATAGAGGTTTAATTAATAGGATTTGAACGTTTTTTGTAAATATTTTTTTATTTAAACCAGAGGAGCTGAACACGCAGCGCTGGCTGGAGCATAAGGTTTTAATATAGTGTGTAAGGATGGGGGTAGTGGTTAAAGTCTCTAGATCAAGTTCACAGTAGGTGGCGGTAATGCTCGAAATCGATGCGAATCGCCAAAAAAAGGAGGAAGAAGAAGTCCTGTGCTAGTACGTCATCATTTGTATGTCTTTTGTCCTCAGTTTCTTGCTGTGTTCTGTTCCTGCTTACAATTTAAACGATTAAAGCTGTTTTGTGAAAAAATTAAGCTTGACTTTATACCTCATACACCAACTATGAAGGAGGGGCCCAATTTTCTGGATGCAGCAGGGATAGTGGATAAGAAAATGGTGCTTTGGTAAAAGGTTTTTCTGAGGATATAACTTCTTAAACAGTGTGTGGTGATCCACTATGGAGTCAAAATAGGGCCACATATATCTGCAAAATAACACAATGTTTTGCAAACAAAAAATATGTTTTGCAAAAAAAAAGTTTTGCAAAAAAAATAATAATAATAATTGCAAAAGAAAAGTTACCACTGAGAGAAAAAATAAAGTTTAGCAAAGTAAAACTTCAGCAGCATTGACTTTGCACTTTTGCGCCGCTCCTTTAAATCCGCGTTTCCGTCATCCGTGCCTCTGCGGCGCAAGCTTTCCTTTGCGCTTCATTTTTCTTTGCGCCTCGCTTTGTGTCCCTGATTTGACGTGGGGGAGGGGTCAAGAGGTTGGGGTGTGTACAAGGGACGAAGGCGCGTCCTTCTCGTTACGTCATCAGCGCGAGCCCCAGACCGACCGTATGGATCGATCGAAATGGCGGAGCAGAGGCATGCGGGTGATGGATCACAGGTATGTATTATTGATCGCTTTCTTCAAGTTCGCTAGATGTGTATCAACTCGTTTGCTCAAATTACGTAAGTTAGAGATCAATTAATGCGGTTAATGTGGCGATTAGCTAATCGCCGACGCAACGTTAAGTGTGTCGGTGGCTGTACATTTCTCTCAATATGCACACCTTTCACGTTGTTTTATAATTAATAAATAATGATAATTATTCTCCACGCCCTAGTTGTTTTGTGGACTATATACGATGCCAAAGGTGTCTCTCAAAATATACTGTAAATTGAAAACAAATGATACAACACAAATGCCTTAGTGCAAACATAATTTGAAATAAACCTCTTTCTGATTCCGAACAAGTTGATTTATATACAGTAGGTCACATCCCTATAGACTATGTTTAAAAGCTGTGATGTTTATATGATACATGTCATTGTCACTTATTCTAGATCATTTGTGTGAAACTCAATTGGCTTTATGCACAGCTGCACTACTTCCTTATGTCTTGATCCACTGCCATTCTCAGCAGAAGAGTTTGCGAAGATGCCAAAGGTTGAATGTCGTACTTGTAAAACCACAATGCCACTACCAGTTTTGTACTTGCATGTTAAATCTTGTGGTGGCTGCACACAGTCAGCTAATGATGAGGTATGTTGTTTACACAATGACATTTTTTAGTAGACTTTATTATAACATTTTTCAGTTACGTTTTCTTTTAGGCAGAATATATATCTCGTTTTGTCATTTCAGACTACTGAAGATGAAGATGATGATGATGTAAAAGTAGTTGGTGAGATTACCAGAGCAGTTCCCCCTACAGCCCCAGCTTCTACACCTACACCCACCACTTCAATACAAACTTGTTCTCCTACACCCACCACAAGTTTTGAGGTGAGCTAAATGAAAATGCTGTGTTTTTAATATATTCAAAATATTTGAGAATACATTTGCTTTTAATTTTAATATAAGTGCATAAGGACCGGTGCAGTTAGTAAAATTAATTAGATGCCATGTTAAGATTTTATTACTAACGGTAATGGTATTTTCTTTGTAGTGCCTTATTGTCAAGCACTTTTGATTAATTGATTGTAATTATACTGTCTCTCACTGGTACATAAAGACCATTTTGCAAGAGGTAAATAACACTGGTTGAGGAGAATGCCCTATTTTTATAGTTTTAAAACACTACACAAATGTTAAAGTCAATGCAATTTACTAAACATTTAGAACTGAATCAGAATGTTTTTTGTAAAGTTAAAAAACTAAAACAGTGAGTGCTTGTTTAGATCTTGCAAAATACTTGGTGATCAAAGTATTTAAAGTGACCAATTAAACAAATTACTTGATTGGAGTTTGGAAATAACCAATTGTGTTTTATTTGGGATTTTATTGTATAATGCTTAATCAGTTGTCCTTTTGCCATTATAGGATGAGGGACAGTGTCCCATTTGTTTAGACACATTTTCACAGACAGAGTTGCCCATGCATGCAAGTGTTTGTGGAGATAGGTAATTTTTAATGATTTGAAAAGTTATTTCATTAACAGACATTTAATAAGGTTATGTATTAAAAACATGTTTTAAGTGTTATAACATGTTGTACATGTTATAAGAAGTCAATCTAACCATTGGGTATATACTCAGTATATTACAGACACTGGATTATGAGAGCAGTCCTCCGTGTGGCACACCAGTACAGCAAAACCAAGGCCCAGACATGAAAAGGTAAAGTCTATTTATGACATTTTAACAACCCTGAGACATCAGAATTCTTTACTAATCTTTTTTTTTCCTGTTTTTATAGTCCAGATGATGTATTGCGTTTGTTGGCAAGTAGGGTAGATGACAGCAAGGATTTCAAGATCTGTGTTTCTCGAACTGACTTCTAGCAAAGAGCTATGGTGCAGTGGCAAAGACAAAAGAGAGGAACCCCGGGCAATACTTTGCGTGTAACATTTTTGGGGGAAGCTGGTGTTGACACAGGTGCCATTCGTAAGGAATTTCTTTCAGGCAAGTCAGGTTCACAATTGCCTTAGGTTTTTATATTCATCGGAACAATTAAAAGTTTAGAAAAACAATAAACAGTTACCACATGTGTCATTATGAGATTTGGTATGTTTTAATGGGCTTATAATTGTACAATGTAGTAAATAACATTCTTTTTTAACATGTACATTTGTATATTTGTTTGTAGATTTGATTGGTGAGATTGAGGAACACCTCTTTGAGCATAGAGGACACCAGAGAGGGAAGAGCCCCATCTACTCCCTAAGTAATCTGGACAAGGGATTTTTTAGGTTAGTAATATTTTACATTGTAGTGACATGTCAGTTGTCATTTTTGCATACAACTAAATATTACTTTGTATTCTTTATTTCAGGACTGCTGGAGAAGTGTTTTCGGTTAGTCTCGCTCAGGGTGGGCCTGCCACCCGTTTCTTGAGGCCGTGGTGCTTTGATTATCTCTCATCTGGAGACTTGGATGAATCAACTCTCACTATAGATGATGTGGATGATGCTGAACTTTATAATTTGATTAAAAAGGTAGTAATTTTTTTCCAAATAAAGCTTTTATGAAATCAGATTTTATTTCTACGCAAGCACACCACTTGCCACAGTTTACGTGTTTGTGTTTTCAGGTGGAGGAAGAAGAAACCGATCTCTCTGCATGGAATGATCAAATAATTAACTGTGGTTTTACTGGGGCCATTAAACCTGAGAACAAAGAGGCCAAAATAAGGTCAGAAAAAGTCTTATAACTACATTTGAAACATTTGAAAACCTTGCAAACGGTTTTAATTTTGCTGCCTAGCAGATATACTGATTAGCCACAACACTGTCTATATTATGCAAGAATTTCCTGGTTCTTTTTTCAGATCAATTTTGCTGCATGCAACTCTACGTTTGGTCCCTTTGTTGAAGCAAATCCGAAAAGGTCTTGAAGTCTACAATTTTGTGGACATCCTGGAAAACCATTCAGGACTTTGCCACCAGTTCTTTGTCCCTGATGTGGTGGATGGTGATGATAAGGTATCAATAACTGAAAAAAAAAGCCTATATCTTGTATTTCATTTCAGAAATATTATATATAGGAAAATTATTATTTGCCAAGTTAAAAAATAATTGTCAAACACTTGTTCCTTACAAAAAATAATAGTAGAAAATGGATTGCTCTTAATACCTCAGTAATGGTTTCCTGTAGCTTATTGGTTAGATAAGTGCTAGCATAGCCCAAGGGCTTGGGTTCGATCTCAGGGATTGCACATACTTAAAACAAATGTTATTATAGTAATAAAGTAGCTTTGGATAAAAGCCAAATGTATATGTACCTGAAAATGGATGGTTGTTTTTTTTTTCCCCACAGGCTGATGCACAAACAGCATTCTCACATACGTGTTCCTCTTTTCCAGGAGGGAGAGAGCAGTGTGTATAGTGGATGAAATGGCATCATCAGTGGAGCGGTTTGTGCGGTATGCAAACTGCAGTGGGTCCAGTGAGGGGGGGGAGAACAGAGCAGATGTGGTTTCTGACTAGTCTCTCAAAGCATTTACTGATGATGGGGGTCAGAGCAACAGGACGCCAGTCGTTTAAGCAGGTGGTTTTTGACTGCTTAGGTACAGGAACAATAGTGGACGTTTTGAAGCATGTGGGGACCACAGACAGGGAGAGGGACAGGTTAAAAATGTCCGTGAAAACTCCAGCCAGTTGGTGCGCGCACGCTCTGATCACGCGGCCGGGAATGCCGTCTGGACCCGCTGCTTTACGGACGTTCACCCGCCGGAAGGATCGGGTTACATCCGCTACAGATACGGAGAGTGCACTAACCTCTGTATCTTCAGCCGCGAGCTCTCTCTCCGCGAGGGCGGTGTTAGTTCCCTCAAAGCGAGCATAGAAGGTGTTGAGCTCGTCCGGGAGAGAGGCAGCGGTGTTTACGGTGGAGTTTGTGTTCCCTTTATAGTCCGTGATGGTGTTAATTCCCCTCCACATGCTTCTAGAGTCGGTGGTGTTGAACTGTCCTTCAATCTTGTCCCTGTACTGGCGTTTTGCTGCACTGATGGTTTTCCGGAGGGCATAACTTGCTTGTTTATGCTCCTCCGCATTACCGGAGTTAAAAGTGGAGGTCCGCGCATTGAGTGCCGCGCGAACATCCCCATTTAGCCACGGCTTCTGGTTTGAGTACAGCCGAATTGTTTTGGTCGGAACAACGTCTTCTACGCACTTCCTGATGAAACACGTTACGCTATCAGCATAGACCTCGATGTCGTCATCAGAGGCCGACCGGAACATCTCCCAGTCCGCGTGATCAAAACAGTCTTGGAGCATAGAATCTGATTGGTCCGACCAGCACTGGATGGTTCTGAGGGCAGGTGCTTCCTGTTTGAGTCTTTGCCTGTATGCGGGCAAAAGGAGGATGGAAGCGTGATCCGATTTGCCGAATGGTGGGCGCGGGAGGGACTTGTAACAATCCTTGAAGGGGGAGTAGCAGTGATCCAAAACACGGTTCCCTCGGGTGTTGAAGTTAACATGTTGGTGGTATTTAGGTGCGATGCGCTTGAAGTTGGCTTTGTTAAAGTCCCCGGTCACAATAAACGCAGCCTCAGGATGCACGGTTTCCTGCTCACTCACTGTCCTATACAGTTCCTTTAGTGCCCGGTCTGTGTCGGCTTGTGGGGGAATATACATGTGGTGAGCAGCGAGGCCGAGGGACCGCGAGGGCGGGACGAGGCGGCGCTCATCAGAGAGGATGAGCGCCAGCTGTGAGCCAGCGATCTCGGCTCTCGCGGAGGAGTGAGGGACTATAAAGGACGAGCGACGACAGTGAGGGACGAGAGAGGACCAGGCCTGGATTTTATGTTGTATTTTATTTATGTTTTGTTATGTGTTGCTGCAGTCGACCGTGAGGGGCTGCAGCTAATTATTTTCATTTGTATTTGTTTGTATGTAGGCGACAGTCGACCGTGAGGGGCTGTCGCCGCCATTTTAGTTTGTTTGTTTAATTAAAACTTCTTTTGATTGTTCGCCGGTTCCCGCCTCCTTCTTCCCGTACAAACATACCTTACTACAATACACAGCTGTGATGATGACCGCGGTGAATTCCCTCGGTAGCCAGAATGGTCGGCACAGAACCGTGAGAAATTCCAGATCAGGAGAACAGAAAGACTTGATAGAATGTACGTTCCTCTGATCACACCAGGATCTGTTGATCATAAAACACACACCCCCGCCTTTGCTTTTCCCGGAGAGATCTTTTTCTCTGTCCATACGATGCACGGAGAACCCCGCGGTTTCGATGGCTGAATCTGGAATCTCAGCGGACATCCAAGTTTCTGTGAGGCAGATAATGCAGCAGTCCCTCGTGTCTCGCTGGAAAGAGATCCGCGCTCTCAGCTCGCAGAGTTTATTGTCCAGAGACTGAACATTTGCCAGTAAAATACTAGGAAGCGCGGGTCGGTTTGCGCGGCGTCTTACTCTGTTGAGTACGCCGGCTCTCTTCCCTCTTCTCCGGCTGCGTTTCCGCGGTTGGGCCGCCCAGACAAAAGGTTCCGCTGCTGTGTTTGTGAACGGCGGTTCGTCACTGAAGAATTTCGTCACTGAAGAATTTCAGTAGCAGCTCCAAGGTACAAATATGACAAGGTATTTTAGAAAAGAAACCTAACAGTATTTAAAAAACTTATGTTAACCATGTTTAAACAAGCAGGGATTAATTTACATTTAGCTTACACTTTTATCCAAAGTGACGTTCACAAAAAGCAGCAATCATTACTGGAGGTAATAAAGCATTCATACACACTCATGATGTAAGTTGTCTTACCTCAATGGAAACCCATGTCTCTCCACTGACTGAAGGAAAAAACCGAGGCCAGTGGATGCCTTGTTATCTGTAGCAGCTCCAAGGTACATTATCTGAGAGACAAAGTAAAGTTAGACTCATGCATTCCATCAGGAATTTGATTTGTCCAAAATGTATAGGCCAACAATGCATTAAAGAAAGAAAAATACCTTTCTTGAGTACCCATCAATGGCACCGAATATCACAAGGCCATATCTGATAAAAGATAATCTGTTATTACCAGTTGAAATGTGTGTGTAAACTGTAGAGAGAAACTCACATGCATAAGTCATTTTTAAGGATTAAAAATATCAAAAAATCTTGGGCATTACTTATATTGCTTCATACATTTTCAAAGAATTTAAATAGAATTAGAAAACACAGAAACTCACAAATAATGACTTCACATAATGTAATGTGAAAGTCAAAGTCAACATAATTTTCACAGAAAGGGTCACATATACTTTTATCAGTAGCATTACATCAATGGCTTGACACGCATGACATACCTTATCAGCTTATGGTTTGTGTCTACGTGAACAACATGAAGAGGGCCCTTGACGGAATAAGTCCTTCTGACTACACATCTCAATTGTGTAATTCTTGCTAGTATTCCAGCAGAGTCCACTCGATGCATGGAATCCCACACTCTTGTCCATGGCACACGATGACCCAAGGCTTGTAAGTGTCCCTTCACCATTCTATGGCCTAGGTGTGGACTTTTAGCTTTGATTGACCTCACTAGGTTGTCAAGTTCTTCATCTGTGATTTTACTGTAGGTGTCCTTTAGAGAAATGCCATACTCAGCGAGGCGACGTTTGATTGTCCTTGTTGACACACCAAGAAGCTCGGCAATACATGGAACAGATAGCTGCATATTAACTAGGTTCTGAAGATGTTCTCTGGAAATAATAAACTTTGGGGGCCCCTTAACTCCAAATTCCACTTCAAGGGCAGTAACAGGTTCATTGTTATTGTCAATATGCCTATCCACTGTGTATTTCAAGGTTGACAGTTCACCAAGGAGTTCCTCTGGGACTGAAATTTGATTATAGACTGATGAAATGAAGAGAAGCTCATGACCGCATAAAAACTGCAAATAATCTAAATCTAGGGGTAGGCGACTCATTGTATCCTGCAGTTTGGATAGCAGTCTTTCCATGATCATCCTTCCCAGCTGGTGACTTGTGGCATCATTAGGTCCATGGACCTAAAGATAAGAATTTATTTGATTAAATGTATAAAAAATGATTTAAAAATTAATATGCGAGTCAGCTAAAGTTAAAACACCCTTAAGAGTTTGGCTGGTGTGTGCGTGTTGAGTTCTGTGCATGCATCCGTGTGTGCTTTGTGCACGATTGTTTCTTATTTGAGTGTTTTCACGATTCTGATCAGTAGGAAATGCTGCTCTATGTAAAAGCAGTTCGAGTTTGAGTCACTTATAACGTGCATTTGAAAAAGCAACACCAGTCGAACATCATCATCATCATCATTATTATTAACTTTTAATTACATTTAAAGATCTCAGATGCAAAAAGCCTCTACAGGCCCATCTCCATCAAAAACTGAGATTATGATGTTCAGTGAAAGCTCTCCACACGTAATAGACTAACTTACAGTGTTACTCAAATAATTTTACTTCAAAACCCCCCTAAATACCACCCTCTGGCCAGTCTTAAGTATCTGTTATTAATAATATAACGTTAGGAGTCTAATAATAAGAAAGCGATCAATAATACATACCTGTGATCCATCACCCGCATGCCTCTGCTCCGCCATTTCGATCGATCCATACGGTCGGTCTGGGGCTCGCGCTGATGACGTAACGAGAAGGACGCGCCTTCGTCCCTTGTACACACCCCAACCTCTTGACCCCTCCCCCACGTCAAATCAGGGACACAAAGCGAGGCGCAAAGAAAAATGAAGCGCAAAGGAAAGCTTGCGCCGCAGAGGCACGGGTGGGATAAATGGTTGTCTTTTAAATTCCCTCTACACGCAATAGGATAGCGCTACAACCAACCAGAGCAACGAAGAAGGTGAAGCGAATCTAGTTGATAGATTCAACTTTCGTCGTATCCGGTCGGCAAAACTCAGAACACATCTTCCTTTCTTAAGAATGACTTCAGTGCTGTTCTTTTCTCAAAGAAAAGCTTAACTCCAAGTCTTCCAGAGTTGCTGCCAAAGCCGATTTGAAAGGCCGCTGTTCGTCAGCTTCTTTTTTTTACGAGGAGCACGTGGATCCACCGCAACTCTGCCATCATTATGTTAAGCCCACCCACCGACTCTATACCCTAAATTAGTTTTTTCCAAATTGGAGAGTTGCTAGATGACCCTGGCTGCAAATTACATTTGCTGCCACTAGGGTGCGTCTAGATTTCTAGGCTAAAACCTTGAGATAACATGGGCGAGAATATAATGTTCATTATTTGAAGTAGTAAAAGAAGCAGGCCCCAGTGTTGGTCAGTAGAAGTTACCAACTCTCCAAAGATAAGAGGAACATTCCTAAGTAAGCACCAGGACTGAACTGCATTCAGTCCTAGATTATTAAATATGTTACTCTCCATGAAACCATATTCAAAACGTTGTATTCTTGAATGTATTTCTGCTGATGTAACATGTTTTCCTTCAAATACAGAAATAATAACTTCAATTCGCACTGGCCCACCCCTTCTAACACATCATGCATCAGATCAACTGAGAAGTTCTCTGTTGTGTGAAAATACTCCAATGCATTTAATATGCATGACCTTTTCACATCAAAAATGCATGGAAGGAATGGATTAAAAGCCATTTCTTGGCAGTGAGCAGTGTGTATATCTTTGGTGCGCAAAACTATTTTGGAAGAATCTTCAGAGAATTCTGTCTGAAAGTCCTCCTTTTCCTCTAAACAGGACCTGCAACAGTACCTTGCACTGGAAGACCAAACAAACTATGCAAACCCAGATGATCACCAGTAATCTGTACTACAGTGCCACGAACAAAACCAGTGTATAATGGAATCTCAATACCATCACTCTCTAACAATTTAATGTCTCGAACAATGGGAGCAAAAATTTCACTAAAACCATACCGTTTAACATCTTGAGTATGAAATAAGGCGCACAGGTGTATGTTAGCCAAAAAATAATTCCATTTTGGAGAGAAGTTTCTTAAAGTAAAATATACTCCACCCAATTTATGAATACCTTGCTTAGGACCCAGAGGGTTGGCGACCTCAAAGTCCAGAACATCTGGGGTCTGTATTGTCTGCTTCTCAGTTGAGAACAGGGGCTGACTTTTAAAAAAACATCCATCACAAATATCTCTCAGTCTAGAGTCGCTGGTAGCTGAGCTTTGCAACATTTCTGCAACATACTGACTTAAATATTGACTGCTGTGTAGATAAAAATGGAATATACATGAATTTATCTTGAACTACTACCTGATCATATAGTCCAGACTTTTTATTTCGTCTCGTGTCAAATCTTGAACCAATCACACATTCAACTGGTTCTACTATTTCCCACTTGCCAGTCATAAATTTTGATCGCTTGTATTCCGAATTTAGAATTGTGAAAGGATTCTCTAACCCCTCCAAACATGCCTCAACTTTCTTGCACATTTCCGTTTCTCTTTCATTACTAAATACATGCTTTATCACTGTCTCTTTAGCATGCTGATAGATATCTTGAATGATCTCTTCTATGGAAATCACTACAGAATTCAGTGTACTTTGACCAACACCTGCTACCTTTAGATCAGAAATTACAGCTGAACAACTATTTGCAATGTATGGCGAGGATAACTGTGACTCAGCCTCTAAATATTCAGTCGACTCTTCAACATGAGAAACATTACTTGTATTGACAGTACTTTGAGGATATGAAAGATCATATTCTACAGAATCAACTAAACTGCTTCCATGGCACTTATTAAGATGCTTTCCTAAACCAGAAAACCTACCAAAAGAACGTAAGCATCCTTCTTGACCACACTTCAGAAAAAGAGTCCTGCCTGTACATCGCACATGAATTACCTTAAAGTGCTTAACAAGGTTGTTTGGACTTCCATGGTCACTTTTGCAAAGAAAACACTTCATCGTTTTATCTCAACTAATGCTCCATTCTTGCTTGCAAATCTAGGAGTCTCCTTTGTTTCCATGTTGATGTTATAGATGGTTGTTTACACAAAAGTGAAAAAGCTGCTCTGGGAAGAACTGTATGACATGCCAAAGACGTAATGGGCTTTAAAGGATTTGTCAAAATCTCCAACTGAATCTTTTGCCCTGCATGTAAGTGCATGCTTGTCAACCACAATGAGGTAGGAGTGAATGGTGCTCTGTGTGGATCCCTGGGCGGGAAGATAAATTGTTTTATTAAACAATTATTGACAGGTCTTTTTCACATGGACAGGTTTGACCAAAGAGAAGTTTTTTCCCCCTAGGCTGGTCATTTTCAGTCCTAAACATACTTGGGAATTGCCTACTGTCTTGCTCTATTTTCTGGTTCTGGCAGAGTGGGCAAAGGAGTAATGGCACTTGCCCCACTCAATCGCACATTTTCTCTTGTCGGTGCATTAGCACTCCTTAATGTACCAGTGCCACTTGATGAAGATGGAGCCAGGCCAATAAGAGCCCTTGCAGCTGATTCAACTTCTGATGATAATGCCTGTAAAACTAAAATTAGTTTATGTTAAATCAACAATTATATGTTATAAATTATATTGGCAAGCTTCTGCCATTATTGTCGCTTCCCACTGTTTGCCATTCAGTCTAATTAAAGAAGCCATTTCAATATTGTTTTTATTTTTTATTTAAATAGTTTAAATAGTAACTTAACATCAAGAAAGATATGACCGCTTGCTAAATTATTATTAAAATTACATTTAAATACTTTCGTTATTTTAGATGTGCCTACAGTTGCACATGTCCAGAACAACTTTTTATGAATAAATTCACATTGAAGCAAAGTGTCCATGTAAACGTAGCTAATGACAGGAATGCCATGTCATGCTGTTGTCATTGCATTTGATTACTTTACACATGTGTCAGCTGATGAAACCGTTACAATATCCATCTGTATATCCTATAATATTGATAATTCACTGTTACACACACGTGTTGTAAAAATGAAATGTAGCGTGGTATCCAGATTTATCATATACATGACCAATGAAAAAGTCTATTCCACTAAACAATGTGCTAAGTTAACATCAGCAAATTGCATGCTTCATTAACAACAATGTTCTCGTGTGTTTTCAGTCACAATAAACTACTGTCAAAAAAACATTTCACTTCACTTACACGTGCATCCCGATCTTCGTTCGCCATGCTGGATTAATGATGTTGTTGAGGCTTCATTTACGTTTCTAATTCATTCATAATGCGCAAAAGGTGAGGTATATAAATGTAACAAACCTGAAACTGAGAATATTACAGTGGTACAGTATATGAACCGAAGAATAAAAGATACTGAAGTTTGTGATATCAGTCTGTGTCAATTTTTATCTGGAATGCTGCTAACCCCACACACACGGTCTGACACCTGTTCTGCTGGCTGGTCTGCTTCCTCTTCAGATTAATCTTTTTTTGAATATAAAACACACAAAATAAAACATTTATGACAATGATTCTCAGCTGAAAACTGAATTACACTATAATGATTTAATCAAATCATAGCTAAGGACATGAAGTGTTATATTTCTTTTATACAACTAGAATTTAGGAGACAATTCACATGATCTCCACAGGACTCAATGTGGAACTGTTTCAGGGGCAGAGGAATCAACTTGTCATACATGCGTTTTTTTGTCATTCTTTTGAACTCTGCAGAATCATATGGTATCTATCTTTTCTTGAAGAGGGACATTGTATATTACATGTTTCCCATTGTTTGATGAAGACTTTAGCAGTGTACCCTTCAGCGCCCTGGGGCAATGGCGTGTCTTTCTTTGTCCACTGCCCCCTTTGAAAACATAAATAATTACATATTCTATCATACAAAGGAAGAAAAGGTCATTTGAATGAGCTACTAAAATGTTTTAAGATAACGTACATTACAATTTAACACAAAAAACCCTTTTGTGCTTAATTAAATAATACATTTGCACTGCTGTCATTTTGAAAATATCAGTTCCACCATCTGTGGCATCCGTTTACATATAAACAATATCATCAATATTTATAATTGTTGGTTTGAACATAAAAGGCTGAGCAGTTTCATTGCATGAAGTTATTAGAGCTGCTATCTGGAGTTCTTGAAGCTCCGCCCCCGAGCAACAGCAGCTAATTTGCATTTAAAGGGACACACAAAAACAGCACGTTTTTGCTCACCCTCAAAAAGTTACAATTTTAACATGCTATAAAAAATGACCTGTAGGTTAATTTGAGCTAAAACGTCACATGCACACTCTGCGGGCATAAGAGACTTATTTTACATCTTGTAAAAAGGGGCAATCAATCACCCCTTTAAGGTAGGAATAAGGCCATTGAATTATTACAAAACATTGCACTGAAGTCAATTATTCCACTTATACAAAGGTACACCTTAACACATTTGTTCAGATACTGAATTTCAAGACATTTGTCAGGTATTTGTCCTTAAACGCTCTTGTGTGTAGGACTAATATCTTCAGCATCTCATTCCAAGGCTTGATCCACTGATAGCAGACCGATTCAGTCAAGAGAGTTAGATTAGTATTAAAGGGATAGTTCACCCAAAAATGAAAATTAGCCCATAATTTACTCACCCTCAAGTCATCTGAGGTGTGTATGACATTCTTCTTTCAGACGAATAAAATCTGAGTTATATTACAGAAGTCCAGGCTAATCCAAGCATTAGAATTTGATTCATAGTTGCTCTGTTTTTGAAGTCCATAAAAAGTGCATCTGTCCATCATATAACTGCTCCACGTGGCTCTGGGGTGTTAATAAAGGCCTTTGTGTAAGAAAAATATTCATATTTAAAACTTTATCAAGTAAACTTTTGGCCGACCGCCTTCCGTGGAAAAGTGTTGAATGTTGAAAGTGAAACTCAAGATGCGTTCGTGACGTCATGACGAGCGGACCTGCAAGCGTTAGTCTTTCGATCGGCAGGGGAACTCTCAACATTTTCTCCATAGATTGAACAGGGAAGGCGGTCGGCCGAAAGTTTTCTTGATAAAGTTTAAAGTTTTAAGATAAAGCTTCAGAAGGCCTTTATTAACACCCCGGAGCCAAATGGAGCAGTTATATAACGAACAGATGCACTTTTTATGGACTTCAAAAACAGAGCAACTATGAATCAAATTCTAATGCTTGGATTAGCCTGGACTTCTGTAATATAACTCAGCTTTTATTCATAAACACCTCAGATGACTTGAGGGTGAGTCAATTATGGGCTAATTTGCATTTTTGGGTGAACTGTCCCTTTAATAATGACAGCAAGTACATGTGGATGCTGTCACTTTAAGACCGGCTGCACAGATCCATTTGACTTGTGCGTTCTCCCAATTTCTCAGTTCTTTCTCAGTTGTTTACGTTAACTTAATAAATAAAGTACTAATTTTACTTGCGAATACATGTAACTTTGACTCATATAACTGGTCAAGCCTAATTAGTTAAGCTCTCAGTTCAGTTCTCTTTTCTTTATTTTTTTTTATGTTGAAGTCTAGCCTAGAAATCTAGACGCACCCTAGCGACAGCAAATCTAATTTGCAGCCAGGGCGTCTAGCAACTCTCCGTTGGCTTGTGAGCTGGAAAAACCAAACTCTAGTCAGGCCAATCACATCGTGTATAGAGTCGGTGGGCCAGCTTAACATAATGACGGCAGAGTTGTGGAGGTTCTGCGTGCTATTCGTAAACAAAGAAGCTGGAGAACAGCGCTCTTTCGAATCGGCTTCGGCTGGGACTCTGGAAGACTTGGAGTTAAGCTTTTCTTTGAGAAAAGAACAAAGAACAGCACTGAAGTCATTCTTAAGAAAGGAAGATGTGTTCTGAGTTTTGCCGACCGGATACGGTGAAAGTCTATCAACTAGATTTGCTTCACCTTCTGCGTTGCTCTGGTTGGTTGTAGCGCTATCCTATTGCGTGTAGAGGGAATTTAAAAGACAACCATTTATCCCGCCCCTCAGATTGAGCCCTGCCAATGGTGAGTTCCCAGACCAAACATCTTGATGTGGGTCATCTTGATGTGAGGCTAGTTGAAGTCTATATAACCTTTGAAATAACTGAAATCATGTGGCAAAGTGATATGGAATTGTAATGCGGTCAAGACCTGCCTGGAACTACTTTAGCCTTGGGTTTCCCTAGAATATTCATCAACCAATCAGATTCAAGAATTCAACAGCCTCGTAGTATAAATAAAGATAATTGCGCACATCATACATTCCATTCTTATTTTACAACAGGGTTGAGTGATTACTGGAATGTTTACTAAGTTGGGTTAAGAGTGATCTAAATTTTGAACACAATAATTGTGGTTATTTTTGCCAAAATCAAGCAGCCCAACTGTAACAATCACTTCCCTTTGCATCTCCTGCTGGTCTTACAGGTCTGCGGCTGGTAGGCTGAGCAGTGTGTTTTGATGTGACTGAGGTCTTTTCCTTTCACTTTGTACGCAGTTTAGAAGCACACGGACTGCTGACTCAGTGTTTGTCTTCTGTTCATTTTGAGAGAAGTCTGGGTTACATTTAATTAGACGTATTTAAACAATAGAATTACGTACAGGGCTTGACATGAACTTTTTTGCTCACCGGCAACTGTGGCTAGTGGTTTTCCAAAGTTACTAGCCACTTCACTGGCCACAATTTTTATGTTAGGAAATGTTTTGTTGGCTATTACCACTGTAGACATCTAAATCAAGTCTGTGTGAAATATATAACATGACAGGTCATCAACAGCTTTTGTCTGAAAAAAATATGATTTTTATTTCTATCAGCTATGACATTTAAATCTAGCATATTTTGTGTATGAGCCCATACAGTAGCCTTGTGAAATAAATAACCATAATTTCGTGCGACTTGACAGTTTATTTAATTAAATCTAAAAAAATCTAAAAGGTGTGCATCATACCTGACACCTAGATGAACACTTTACAGTTGGTTTTATGACTATAAGCCATTGGGCCCTATCTTGCACCCAGCGCAATTGACTTTGTACACCGACGCATGTGTCATTCCTATTTTGCACCCGCGCAAAGCGCGCTTTTCCCTCCACAGAAGCACGTCGCTAAACTAGTGAATGAACTTGCGCTCCCTGGGCGGTTCAGCGCAAAAAAGGAGGCGTGTTCCGGCGCAAACAATCCCTGGTGCTATTTTGCTGTTCCATTAAACAATTGCGCCACTGACCAGAAAAAACCTAGTCTAAAGTCAGTGGCGCGTTGCGCGTTGTTCATTATGCTATTTTAAGGGCGCATGCTTGACCATAATGTATAGCGTGCACAACGCGCATACACTTTGCTCATGTAATCTACACAGATGCAACAGTTATTTTTGCAAATCATAAATTGTTACACTAAAAAAATATTAACACATGAGATGACGGAAATCATTGTGGTGTGCCACGAAGATGTGAAAAAATAGGCATAAATCTAGCTTACAAATTATTCAGGCTAATTATTTATTTAACCGACGCTCTTTTGGGTGGGTTTCTCCCATCCCCATACAACACAACTTCTCTGTCTTTCACTGCTCTTACAAGAACATCAGTCTCCTCGGCTGTGAACCGCTCCTGGCGTGCGCCTGGTAAATACGCCATAATAATAGCAATCCATAATGGAACTTGCGCACCTGCTTTTAAAGGGAATGTTGGATGACGCTCTGATTGGTTTATTCACGTTACGCCCAAACCACACCTATGAATAATGAAGCTACTTCAGACCAACCCATTTTAGATTTGCGCCGGGCGCAAGAGCCATTTATCCCGCCGGGAAAATAGCAACAGCGCCGAGACCCGCCCACAAAGTTACTTGCGCTTTGCGCTTTGACACTTGCGTTTCAGATCGTTAAAATAGGGCCCATTCTCTTCAAATGCTATTGAAGTTAGAAACATTTATACAAACTTTAGAGATGGCCCCTTAATCTGTGAATATCGACCGTCCAACGTCAAGCCAGCTTTACTCCAGTCATATCAGATGCGCTGTGGTTCTGTTGTGATAATTGTTTGAAACTAATTTCGCTGCTGAAATAGAACAAAACCAGGCAATCACTGTATGATGAATGAATCTCCTGCGTACATCGCACGTTCATCTCTGCTTTGAGTGCAGATTTCAGTGAGTGAGAGTGTGCTCTGAACAAAACTCTGGCTAATCTGAACGCCTCTGATTATGACATTGCATTTATAAGCTCAACAGACTTGCATGTAATTGGTAACAGACGCCTTTTGAGAAAAGTTAAGCGTGTTAATGTCAAGCCCTGCTGACGTCTAAAGCATATCATTTTAACTGCCAAGTGTCTATAAGAATAAAGTAAGTAAATAAAGTAAGGGGGCAGGAAGCAACTGTTTCTAATGCTGGGTACAAACGAACAATTCTGCCCTTCCGACAATCCTAAAGTCTTGATAGTTCTACAGATTATTTTATTTTCCTGTGGTGTAAGGTGTGTTAATTGTGACGGATCAGTGAAAGCAGGTGTGGTTTCATAAGTGCACGTGTTTATGAACGTCGTATCCGCCCCAATCTTGAATAGTCAGAAATCCTGACGTGTGGGGGGAACACAGAGGACACAAGCGCACGCGGGCTCTGGAGATTATCATGTGAAACGAAACAATAACCAATCAGAAAGCGAGCTGACAGAAGACGGAAGCAAGAACACAGTACTGCAAACTTCTTAAAGCCGAACCCAGTGGAAGTGGGGAAAAGCCACTCACAAGCAAGCAAAAGTGGCTGCTGCAATCACTGATGTGTTAGAGGAAACATGTCACCCAACGCACCTCTGAAAGCAGTGTAAGTGCTATTACAGTAGCTTTTTTGTTTCCTGCAATTGTTAAATTGTTTTTTTTTATTTTTATTAATTTAACATAAGTGGATACATCGCCATATCTGCTTTTTACAGCTTCATCAGTCAATTAATGATGCCCTAGCTGCAGTGAATGACCCCACCAGTGATCCAGATGATGATGCGTCTCAGATGTCTGAGGACAGGACTGTGGAGCTGTCCGCAACTGTGTGCCAGCCATCTACTTTGCAGACTGATAATGAACTTTCTTCTCCTATACCACCCAACCTTACACAAACATTTAAATATAAAAAAAAACACTGAAAATGATAAAGACTAGAGTATAGAGGAAGATTATGAATGATTTATATGAGGCTCAGGAGTGTGACCATCGTGATATGTGGCATCTGGTATGAGGTAGGTGGCAATACATGTCTCCTCCACCCCCCACAGTACAGATGCGCCCCTATACTCGCATACACACCCACTAGGGGTGTAACGGACGGTTTGGTACGTACCTCAGTTTTGAAGTCACGGTTCGGTACGGGTTCGACCATTTATTTATTTTTATTAAACAGTGATTTACTTAACAAATTGTGTCTGTCCTTCAATTATAACTAAAAGTTATAACTAAAGATATTTGCTGTAAACTATATAGGGAGCCCTTACTTGCACATTAATATTAAAGGTTAACAACAGAGCCCAAACTATTAGCCTAAATTCAGTTGCTATTTATTTTTATTTTTTTTATTTTTGTGTGCAAACAAGTAAACTTCACATAAGGCAGTTTTTGCATTAATTTCTAAATCTCGGTAGAGGGGGGTGGGCGCCCTGGACTAGGACGTCAGGCGACCATGGCGGGTCAGGAGCCGTGGGGGGCCATTTTACATTTACATTTATGCATTTGGCAGACGCTTTTATCCAAAGCAACTTACAGTGCCCTTATTACAGGGACAATCCCCCTGGAGCAACGTGGAGTAAAGTGCCTTGCATTGAACCAGCAACCTTCTGCATATCAGTTCCATGGTTTAACCCGCTGGACCACCATCTCACAACATGTCAGGAGCCGGGGGCGGCCATGGCGGATCAGGAGCCGGGGGCGGCCATGGCGGATCAGGAGTCTCGGGTGTATGCCCCCTCCCCCACGGGTGTATGCCCCCTCCCCCACGGGTGTATGGCCCCTCCCCCACGGGTGTATGGCCCCTCCCCCACGGGTGTATGGCCCCTCCCCCACGGGTGTATGGCCCCTCCCCCACGGGTGTATGGCCCCTCCCCCACGGGTGTATGGCCCCTCCCCCACGGGTGTATGCCCCCTCCCCCACGGGTGTATGCCCCCTCCCCCACATGTTCCCCACCTACGGGTGTATGCCCCCTCCCCCACATGTTCCCCACCCACGGGTGTATGCCCCCTCCCCCACGGGTGTATGCCCCCTCCCCCACGGGTGTATGCCCCCTCCCCCACGGGTGTATGGCCCCTCCCCCACGGGTGTATGGCCCCTCCCCCACGGGTGTATGGCCCCTCCCCCACGGGTGTATGGCCCCTCCCCCACGGGTGTATGGCCCCTCCCCCACGGGTGTATGGCCCCTCCCCCACGGGTGTATGCCCCCTCCCCCACGGGTGTATGCCCCCTCCCCCATGGGTGTATGCCCCCTCCCCCACATGTTCCCCACCTACGGGTGTATGCCCCCTCCCCCACATGTTCCCCACCCACGGGTGTATGCCCCCTCCCCCACGGGTGTATGCCCCCTCCCCCACGGGTGTATGCCGACTCCCCCACATGTTCCCCACCCACGGGTGTATGCCGCCTCCCCCACATGTTCCCCACCCACGGGTGTATGCCGCCTCCCCCACGTTCCCCACCCATGGGTGTATACCGCCAGGGCATGTGCCAGGAAAGGCTCGTGGAATGGGGCGAGTTCATTGGCTGGAGCGGGCTCGTGGAGGATGTTGAAGAATTCTCTTTCTATAAAAAAATTTTCTCAAAGGATCATTGATTTCAGATTGATTTTCATACCAACCACCGCAACAAAGCCTGAGGGTCGTTGGCCACCGGCCCTCCTTTGCCACTGGATTTTCTGTCATATATATACCATAGTTGTCTTCCTATTATCAAATCAAATCAAATCAAATTCAACTTTATTGTCATTGAGCTAAGTACAGGTACAGAGCCAATGAAATGCAGTTAGCATCCAACCAGAAGTGCAAATAGATTAAATAAATATGTATATGAATATAGAAATATATTATTATACATAGTGCAAGTTGTGAGATGGACAAGTACAATATAAAACCGGAAGTGCATTAATCAATGAGCGTTAATCAATGAGGTATCCATATACATACCTACACACACACACACGCGAGATGTACAACATTGCAAATGGATAAGTGTAAATGGCTAAATGTTTAGAGTTAGAAATGTGCAACAAGAAAATCAAATCAGTCTATGATGCATTGTTCAGCGTCTGAGATTGGAGTTCAGTAGGCTGACAGCTGAGGGAAAGAAACTGTTCCTGAATCTGCTGGTGCGACAGCGAAGGCTTCTATAACGTCTCCCTGATGGGAGTAAAGTAAAGAGTGTGCGGTTTGGATGAGAGGAGTCTTTAGAAATACTACTCACTCTCTTTAAGCAGCGTTTGTAGTAAATATCTTTGACAGAAGGTAGACCAACACCAGTGATGTATTGGGCAGTTTTCACCACCCGCTGGAGGGCCTTCTGGTCTGAGACAGTGCTATTGCCATACCACACTGTGATGCAGTTTGTAAGAATGCTTTCAATAGTGCAATGGTAAAAGTTCAGTAGGATGTGAGGAGACAGATGAGCTTCCCTTAGTTTCCTAAGGAAGTAAAGGCGCTGTCGCGCCTTCTTAACCAGTATGGATGTATTGAGGGTCCAGGTAAGATCCTCAGAGAGATGGACACCGAGGAACTTGAAACTAGTCACACGTTCCACTTCAGCTCCATCAATGTAAATGGGCGTGTGCGCATGGTCCTTCCTGGTTCTCCGGTAATCCACAATCAGTTCTTTGGTCTTCTGGGTGTTAAGTGTGAGGTTATTATTGGCACACCACACTGCTAGATGCTGAACCTCGTCCCTATATGCTGTCTCGTCATCCCCGCCGATCAGGCCAATCACAGTTGTATCATCTGCAAACTTGATTATGGAGTTAGAGCCATGCACAGGTGTGCAGTCGTGGGTAAAGAGGGAGTAGAGGATTGGGCTCAGCACACAGCCCTGTGGCACACCAGTGTTTAAAGTGAGGATGGAGGAGGTATGATCACTGATCCTAACAGACTGTGGTCTGTTGGTAAGAAAGTCCAGAGTCCAGTTGCAGAGGGAGGGACTGATGCCAAGATCACTGAGCTTGGAAATCAGTTTGGATGGCATCACAGTATTGAAGGCCGAACTGAAATCAATAAATAGCATCCTGACATACGCATTGTGACTGTCCAAGTGAGTCAGGGCAAAGTGGAGAGCTGAGGCAATGGCATCCTCAGTTGACCTATTGGGTTTGTAGGCAAATTGGTATGGGTCCAGTGTTGGAGGCAAGCATGTTTTCAGGTGGGAGAGAACTAGCCTCTCAAAGCACTTTGCTATTATCGGAGTGAGAGCGACAGGGCGGAAGTCGTTGTGGGCCACTGCAGCAGCATGCTTTGGTACTGGTACAATGGTAGCTGTTTTGAAGCAGGTGGGGACAATGGCCTGAGCCAAGGAGAGATTGTTGTGAAGACCTCAGCCAGCTGATCCGCACAGGCCCTAAGCACCCGGCCAGGGATGCCGTCAGGCCCGGCAGCTTTATGTGTGTTTACCTTACTCAGGGTGGAACACACATCACTGATGGAAAAGGTGAGCGGTAGGTCTTCAGATGTGAGCACAGCTTTAACAGGCTGTACTGTGTTTCCATGATCAAAGCGAGCATAAAAATTGTTCAGTACATCTGGTAGTGTGGCGTTACTGGTTGAGGGGTAGCTGTTTGCTGGTCTATAATCTGTAAGGGCATGAATACCTGCCCACATGCGTGAAGGGTCGTTGTTTTTAAACCTGTCCTCGATACTCAGTTTGTAATTGTATTTAGCTGCTTGAATGCCCCTCTTCAGATTGGCCCTGGATAGTCTGTATGCTTCACGGTCGGCAGATCTGAAAGCAGCATCGCGAGCCTTAAGCAGGAGTCTGACTTCCTTATTCATCCAGGGTTTCTGATTTGGGTAGATTTTAATTTGTTTGTGGGTTGTTACACTGTCAATACATCTGTTGATATGTTGTAGAACTGAACTGGTGTATGTATTAATGTCCGTGTGGGAGTCTAGTGTGTCCAGTCTGTGTTCTGGAACTCATGCTGTAATGAAAAATCTGCTCCTTTCAGCCAAATTTTAACAGACTTCATTGTAGGTTTCACACGTTTAATGATGGGGGTATATTTAGGTAGCAGAAACAGGTAAATGTGATCAGATTGTCCAACATGAGGAAGAGGGATTGCTTTATAAGCATCAGAAATGTTTGTGTAGGCCTGATCAAGAGTGCTGTCTCCTCTTGTAGGGCAAAAAACGTTTTGATAAAATTTAGGGAGAGCTGTTCTCAAATTGGCATGATTAAAATCACCGGCAATGATAAAAACTCCATCTGGGTGTGTTGTTTGCAGGTTACTGACAGCAGAAGAGAGTTCTTTAATAGCTAGCTTAGCATTAGCGTCCGGGGGTACATATACTGCAGCGATTATGGCAGATGAAAATTCACGGGGCAGGTAAAAGGGTCTACATTTAATAAAGATGTATTCAATGTCAGCAGAGCAGTAGGATCTAGTAATAACAGCATCGGTGCACCACGATCTGTTTATAGATGCAAACACCCCCACCTTTGCTTTTGCCAGAGTCCACAGCCGTTCTGTCTGCTTTGTAAACAATGCGCCCTTCTAGCTCAATCGCGCTAGTTGGAATGGTGCTGTTGAGCCAAGTTTCAGTGAAAACCATAACATTGCAGTCCATGAACATACGTTGAGTGATCCGGAGTCGCAGTTCATCGATCTTGTTTGCCAGAGATCGTAGGTTAGCAAGGAAGATGCTTGTATGGTATCACTCTTCCACCACCTGGCTCACATATCACCACATTCTAAGTTCTTATTCTGTCCTGTGGCTCTAAAGGGCTTTCTCAAAGTCAGCATGCACACATGAAACGTCAGCACACATTTGAACATAAAAGTGTCTTTGCATTAGCCTTAAACTGCTAATTTTTAAATAATAAAATCTTCTACAAGGACTGGAGCGGCCTCGTGTTCTTGCAGCAGAGAAGAGGAGATCCAGGGCTTCCATAAAGATGGGTTTTAATATATAATTGAACACAGAACACACACAAGAATAACATTTGACATGATGACGAGGACCAGGTGCAGGGAAAGACCATTTAAATATGAATCCTGCTGCAACATAAAATGTCATAAACGTAAGACTGTTTAGACAAGATTTATTTGGCCTGTTTTGGACAGATTATAACGTGTTTATTGTAAAAGAGCCTAGTGTCATATCAATAAAGCTTTTATTTGCAAACGTCTGCTCAGATGCTATAAATATACCAGTCAAATGTATTGTGTTCAGTAGCCATTAAAACGTATTTTGTTTCATATTGATGTTTAAATATAATAGCCTAATGTTATTTTTTAATTTAATATATGTTGATTATGAAAAGTGAACAGCATGAGTAATAAAGGACACATAATTTGATGCGCAATATATCAGAAGACGTGGAGTTTGTCAGAAATGATTTTGACAGCTTTTGTAGAAAGTATTTCTTTAAAGTGAATTTCGTTTTGTATAAATTGTATCTTAATTTGAATCAATGTTTTTAATATATTTGCTTCTTATTTAATAATAATCAAATATAACAGACAATAGCCTTAGCGCTGGCGAACATGCATTGCACGTGTCTCATAAATTAACCGAAACTCAAAATGATATTTGAGTAGTGTGTGTATGATAGTTTACTAAATCAAATGATTCAGAAAATGTTTGCCATTGAACTGGGAAAAAGTGTCCCAATCAACCTGAAGTCACCCTATACTCTTTGTAATCATAATTGCATTGCATTATGTTGTTTTAGATCCCATCATTACCAATTATTCAGTTATTTGTATTACAGTCCAAGGAATCTGAAATGTATCTGGCCATGTTTATTTTATTTGGGAGGATGGACTGCAGTCTTCGGAGCTGCTGGATTCTTGAAAGTCCACTTGACGCACTGGAGCAAGGAAGGACTGAAGGTGAGCTGACTGCTGGTGTTGGGGAAGAAAGAATTTGTAGGTCCAAAGTGACCATCTCTGTCTCTGAAACAAGAAAAGCAGAGGTAACTAACATATGAGTAACCAAGTTTTAAATTATGTTTTTTTTTTTTATATTGGTCACCTCAAAGGCCTGTAAATAAAACATTTAGTGATTGGAAATATATGTAACTTGTAAACGTCTAAAAAAAATATGAGATTAACCATATGTTAAATTATAATGAAATAATAATAATAAAAACATTGGTCACCTCTAAAGCCTTTAAATAATATGAGATGAACCTTGAGATGAACCATGTTTTAAATTATAATAAAAAATAAATAAAATAAAACATTGGTCGCTTCAAAGTCCTGTAAATAAATAATTAAAGATGTCATGAACTGGAACTTTTTTATACTGTTGTCTGAGGTCTACTTGTGACGTTTGTGTGGTTTTTACATTCAAAAACATCATAATGAATAAGCAATAGGCTAATTTCTACCCTGGTTTTGAGCCTCTCTCAATAAACATTCAGTTTTGATGGGCGTGCTGCACTGAAGACTTGGAAGTAAACACCCACGGCTAGGATTGGATAAGATTAGCATATTTAATGAGCTTCGGCTCCCCTGTGAGTACACAAGGAATTGTTTTGAAATTGTATTAGTCATGGTAAGAAACAAAAATGCCTCGACAGGGCATTAAATAAGGGAGAAATGCCCTGTTTGGACTGGCAGAGAAGCTAGAATACCATAACACAGTCCATTCAACAAAACAATCATTGGAAATAGAAGAATATCATCATCACCGAAACTCATCTGTTCCAAAGTAGCCAACTCACCTGAAAGTTCCAAGACTACAGAAACATCAACTAATGATGAAGAGGAGCTGAAAAGGAGACACCTTGAGTGCTTTGACCATCTGTCGCTTGAGATTCAAATAGATCAACCATCCAACCATCTAAGAACAATGTACCCAATGATTTGGCACCAACTCTATCCCCTCAACACGACATGGACTGCTGCGAAAGATTGTTCCTATGGGTTAATCGCCTCCTCCTTGTGTCAAAAGTCTTTTATTTATTCTTCTATGCTGCATATGGTTCCCTCCATCCACTTCTTGCTCTGTACTACAAGCAGCTGGGGATGAATGCCACCTAAAGTGGTCTCCTAGTGGGAATCCGATATTTCATTGAGTTCTGTAGTGCCCCTTTTTGGGGCATTGTTGCAGATCGCTTCAGGAAAGTTAGAGCCGTCTTATTGTTCTCAATTATGTTGGCTCTACTTCAATTGTGGGAATGGCATTGTGCAGCCACCAGACAGGAAGTGTAAAGCGAACCTCCCGATGTCCACATGATAACGACCGTCCATCCTACCACATCTAACAAGACAATCTACCTCAACACCAGGTATATCCAGTGTTCTATAACAACAAATCAGATTAGACTAACTAAAATTTGTGCTACAGCTCTGAACACCAGTTCAAACGGGATTCCAACATGAGTTTCACTGTGGCATCTGATGAACCAGCTAACACAACAGAATCTGACCAAACCATGACCACACGGCCTGGGCCAAGTACATCCATCTCAATTTCAACCCTCAACAGAACAAACAAAACGTCCAGCAAGAACCACATTGAAACCAAAACTGCCACCTCCTGAATTTAACATGGACCAGGTTCAAGCCCTTTTCCTGCTGATTCTGCTGTCATCATTGTTGGCGAGTTTTTCAGTGCTCCAGCTATTACAATACCTGGGTCCGTACCGTGACCGCTACGGTCTCCAGGGAATGTAGAGATCTCTAGGCTGGGGTCTCGCCATACCCTGCATCGGCATCTGGATTGCCAACACTAGCACCAACCTTGACATTGGCAATATGGAATGCGTCATGGAAAATTACAACTACCGTATTGACTTTATCGTGTTTGGAGTATTAATGACAGTCGCTCAGTTGCTTATAAACATATGAATGGCAAAAGTGTCATTACACTGTGTTCAACACAAACTGGGCTACCATAATATCTGAGCAACATGTACACTCCCCTAAAGGATTATTTAGGATTATTAAACCATGCCCAATTGGCACTAAGGGGCCTAAAGTGTGCCAAGAAAACATCCCCCACACCATTACACCACCACCAGCAGCCTGCACAGTGGTAACAAGCCATGATGGATCCATGTTCTCATTCTGTTTACGCCAAATTCTGACTCTACCATCTGAATGTCTCAACAGAAATCCAGACTCATCAGACCAGGCAACATTTTTCCAGTCTTCAACTGTCCAATTTTGGTGAGCTGGTGCAAATTGTAGCCTCTTTTTCCTATTTGTAGTGGAGATGAGTGGTACCCGGTGGGGTCTTCTGCTGTTGTAGCCCATCCGCCTCAAGGTTGTGCGTGTTGTGGCTTCACAAATGCTTTGCTGCATACCTCGGTTGTAACGAGTGGTTATTTCAGTCAAAGTTGCTCTTCTATCAGCTTGAATCAGTCGGCCCATTCTCCTCTGACCTCTAGCATCAACAAGGCATTTTGGCCCACAGGACTGCCGCATACTGGATGTGTTTCCCTTTTCACACCATTCTTTGTAAACCCTAGAAATGGTTGTGCATGAAAATCCCAGTAACTGAGCAGATTGTGAAATACTCAGACCGGCCCGTCTGGCACCAACAACCATGCCACGCTCAAAATTGCTTAAATCCCCTTTCTTTCCCATTCTGACATTCAGTTTGGAGTTCAGGAGATTGTCTTGACCAGGACCACACCCCTAAATGCATTGAAGCAACTGCCATGTGATTGGTTGATTAGTGTTAGAATAATGATGAAATTGATTCTTTTATTCCCAATATATATCCAGGGATAAGGCCTAATATAAAGAGGTCTTACTCCCAATATATAACCAAGAATAATGCCAAATGTAAAAAGGCCTATGTTAACCACACAAGTATGTTATGCATGGTTTTATGATGTTGAAACTATATAGAAAATATAGTGGAGGTTTTATAGAGAACCTTTATGTCAGACTTTATAAGAGTCTTACAGAAAATATAGTGGAGGTTTTATAGAGAACCTTTATCGTGGACTTTATAAGAGCCACAAGTAGAATAGAAATAGCAAAGTGAAGTAAAGAGTTGTTTATGTGGCCGAGAAACTTTTATAAGAAGTTTTTATTTTTCACAACTTTTATGTGTAAGCTGTTTATAAGGCCGAAAAGCCTAAAGAAGGTTTTTCTTATACAACTTTCATAAATGACTTTGTAAGCATGGGAAAACACAGAAACATAATGTTGTACAAATGTTTAGCTTTGGTTCAAGTGAATACATGACACATGATTTTGTAAGAATGTTTAAATTTGGTTTATAGTAAAGACACAGAAGCAAAGATTTTGTAAGAATGCTTTATTGGTTTTATAGTAAAAGCTCAAGAGACATTGTTTAGTAAAAAAGTATTTTATTAGGGTTGTTGTAAAAACCACACTAAGACATGTTTTGTAAAATATGTTTTATTGAAGAGATAAAGAAAGACAGTGAGCCAGATGTATGAAGGTCATTTATTCATGAAAAAAGAACAAGCAAATGAAATGTAACCTGTATAAGTATGCAAGCATATAACAAAGTATTGAACGAAGAAATAGGTTTTACCCAGGATGATATCTTGCAGACGAGACGAAGGAGGAGATTAAGGATCCAAGCCAGAAGAAGAAGAATGAAAGAATACAGAGCATTATATACTAAAATGTTGAAGGAATTGAGGGAGTTGACAATGGTTCAAAATCTGGGATTGGATGAACTGTACCTATGTGATTGAATATGTAATGAAGAGGTGTGATGATTAAAAGGTATATAAGGTCTTGATCTCTGTATGACCATCAGAAGCTGAGAGCGACAGCTGCTTCTCCATTGCTTGATGATGCGAGCCTAACATCTGCTGGTGACTTTTGTGTACTGACGTTTTGAAACTTAAAACTTTTCTTTTTATAACCTTTATTGATTGTATGTAAAACTTTTGTTAATGGAAAAATAAATCTACTTATAATTGATTTATAAAAGAAAACGTTTGACACGTCTCTGCTTTCTAAATGAGTTGATCTGAACCAGACACGGAGGGGGTCTGTTCTTCTAGAGAGTAAGTATAAATTTATATTTATGATCTAGTTAAGGATTTGACCTGCTTTACCTAGCCTGAGAATATAAACTAAAACTAGGTAGAAGGTGTGTGGGATCTAGATAGATTGTACACCGAATAACATGGCGCCCAACTAGCGGGGCACGATTGCTTATTGATTTCTGGCCAAGATCAATAAACAAAGTGCTGACGAAAAGCGTGATTATTGTATAAAAAGTACAATAGAAATAGAGTCTAAAATAGGATTGAGGAAAAAATTCTAAAAAAGACTTAAAAAGTGAAAGAAGATATAATTCAGGAACAAATTATATATTAACCTAGGAAAGGTTAAACTAATAGTAGTGTTGAAGTCTCAAGAGTGAGATTTGAGTCTAAGAAGGAAGGAATCCTGTAGACGAAGAAAATAATTCAGGGAAGAATTATTAATATAACCTAGGAAAAGGTTATTAAGTGCATGCACGACACTACTAGAATCTCTATTATATTATATTGGAGTACGGAAAAACGGTGAAAGCCCGATAAAAGAAGTACATTCCGATAGGGTATTAAAAGTTGGTTAATACGCCGATATAATAGAGATTAGCTAAATCTTAAGTGTCAAAAGATTTAGTGTAGACTGTGTGAACTGTTCAACGAAGTGCACATCGTTGAATGGGAATCATAGTGAAAAGCAGATCCATATTAGAGTGTAAGATTGAAAGTATACTCAGTAATAATATGGATAGAGAAAGCTTGATAAAGTAAAATCGACAATAAAAATAAATTGCGATTTTAACCTTGACTTCCATCCAGAAAAATTATTAGAGAAAAGTATATGAAATCAATTAAAAAGTTTCTGAAGAAAATGTCAGAAGAACAAAGAATTGATGAAGGAAATAATGCTTTAGAAATAGAAGAAGCAATAAACAGAGATATGGAGAAGGTTATGGAAAATAACGAACAAGATGAACAAAGAAGGTTAGTCTCTGAAAATAGAACTCCGATCAACACAGCAGAAAAAAGAACTGATAGGAATGCAGATTCAAGTGCTGAGGAGAGTCAATATGAGGAAAATGAAGATGAGGAATTAAATTCCACAAGGATTAGCTCGGAATATGATGTTAGTGAAGAGGAACCAGTACTTAGGAAAGAGACTAGGTTGAAACATAAAAAAGGTGTAAAAATGCCATTACAGAGAGTAACTAAACAAATACAGAATGATTGGCCAGAAGTGGAGTTTAGAGGAACCAAATATAGAAATCCCAGTGGGGAGAAAAGAAATAGGGAATTAGTGAGCAGATGGAATAAGAGAGTAATACCTGAAAGGGACTTAACGGATGGTCAAATGAAAACTGCCAGTATGTCCCCATCTGCGACACAAATAGCCGAACAGGAAGGTTGGTCAAAGTCAGGCAAACAGACGTTATTCCAGGAAGGATATGAATACAATAGAAAAATAGTAAAAGAATTGGACAATGTAATAAAAATACAGAAAAATTACATTAAAAAATTACAGAGAGACTTGGAGACTACAAAAGGCTTCAGAGAAATTGAGAATCTGAACAGGGCCTCTGAAGAGGTATGGGAGGAGGAGAGCGAAGAGGCTATAAATCAAGAAGAGTTAGAAGGACAGATAACCCCTAGAGAAAGGGAAACTCCGGTGAGGCAGCTGCAGTTCAGCACTCCAAGGATAACCGAGGGAGAGAGAAATGAAGAGCAGAATATACAAGCAAAATTGTTAGAACTAAAATTAACTGATGTTGTAAGGAATCAAATAGGATCTAGGAAATCCAGTGAAGATTACTGCAGTTATATGGATAGAATCATTAAATCAGCAACACAGGCTGGCTTGGGCTCTGAAGCATTAACAAGATTAGTGCACACTTGTACAGGGCATGCCATTACAGCACAGGCCTTAGAAAAGGTTAGAAACCTTACTGGAGTCGAAGATAAATACAAACAATGGCAAGATATGCTAGTGAATGCAAATAAAGAACAAGTGCCCTTACTTAGCATATGGTTATCGATTGAGGAAGAAATTCCAATGTCAGACAAAGTAAGACTGCTACGAGATGTAGGACGTAAAGTACTAGGAGGACATAAACTAGTGACCATCTTAAATACCACAACTAAAAAACAAATAGAAGAGAGATTAGCTGAATATGATTTAAATACTCAGTTTGTGAAAAGAAGGGAACCCCAAGGAACAAAGGTTCAAAAACAGCGAAAAGACAAAGTAATGAATAAACCCAGAGCCTCAGTGGAGAGCGCAAGACCATATAACACAAGATTCCAAGCCAGACAAGGTGATAGAGGTCAGTCTAGCAGGCCTAAACCCTGGAATACGAAGAAAACAGAATGGCAAAGAGATAGTAGTGCAAAGAAAACCTTTAAGGGTAATAAAAATAGTACTGCACCAAAATCAAGTTACGTTCCAGCAGGAGACTGGGAAAAATTAACACCAGCACAGAAAGATCAAGTGATACAGAAACGCAAGAGCACTGATTCAAATGTGAAAAGATTTGGGAGAAACAAATTGACTCAGAATGAAGAGATGCAAGAGATCACTGAGAGAAAAGAAAATACTAGTGACAGGAGTGGTGCGGAAAATCCTAAACAATGAAATAGAATTGGCCTGTTGAAGGAGCATATCTGTGATGAGAGAGTTTTGGAGAGAGATGAGGATTTATTTGTAAATGTAAAAGGTGTAGAATTCCTTTTGGATACTGGAGCTCAGATATCCTCCACAACAGAGCCAATAGATTATACAGGAAAAGTACTAGTTCAAAAACTAGTAAAGACACCAGACAGCGTCAAAAATGTACAACAAATGATGGGGCTAATGAATTATGTCAGAGACATCATTCCAAAATTTAGCCAAGTGGCAAAGCCAATTTATGCCACAATAAAAGGGAACAAATTGAAGTGGACTGAGGATGCGGAAAATGCACTTAGTGCTTTAAAGGAAGCAATTTTGTGCTCAGGACAGCTAGAAGGCAGAGAGGATGACAAAGATCTAGAGATTGATCTAGACATAGACGAGGCAGGTTATCAATTAATAATGCGGAATGAAAAAAGCTGTATACCAATACGCATTATGACAGGAAACTGGGAGAGTCCAGAGAAGAAATTTCTACCAGTTGAAAAGAAATTAGCTGCAATCAGTAAAAGATATGCAGAGATAAAAGGTCTGGCTAGAGGAAAGCAAATAATGATTAATACAGATGAAATGGTAATGGCTCATCTGAACAAAAATAAGATCAAGGATGCTAAGGCCCAAAATACCAGATGGCAGAGGTGGCAGAACGTTATACTAGATCCTAGCATAACTATAATTAACAAGGAACGCAAAAAGTGTCAGAAAAGGATACCATTATTTAAAGGAATAATGGTATACACTGATGGTTCCAAGACTCTGGCAGACAGCGAGGCCCATTGGGCGTACATAATCAAAAATAAAAAAGGTGATGAGGTGATAGACAAGGGATCTTGTCCTGGCACAGCACAGACAGCAGAGGTGATGGCAGTGCTTAAGGCGCTGGAAAAATTGAAAGAAATGAATGCCAATCAAGTTATTATAGTTACCGACAGTAAATATGTAGAGACAAGTCTAAACGAAAACTTAGAAGTTTGGAAACAGAATGGTTTCTGTAAATACAACAAAAAGCCCATTGAGCATGAACAGATGTGGAAGGAAATAGATGCTTTAGTGAGAGATTTAGACTTAGTCGTAATTCACCAGAAGGGGCACTCGAAGGAGAAGACAGAATTATCCCAAGGGAATGAAGCAGTTGACAAATTAGCTAGGCTAAGGAGAGTGGTCATAATTGAGGATAAGGGAACAGGTGCGATTAAAAAACTGCATGACTGTTTAAAACACCCTGGTGTAAACTTAATGGGAAAAATACTGTCAGATAATAATATGAATATTCCTAATTGGAGGAAGAAATATAGAGAGATCAAGTTGAAGTGTGAAAACTGCATGAGAAAGGGATATCACAGAACAATCAGGAAAGATTATGGCAGAATACTCCCAGACAAAGCAAATGTGGAGTGGGACTTAGACATAGCTGGTCCACTCAATCCGCGCACTAAAAAAGGAAATAGATTCTTTTTAATTGCGGTGGAGGCATATCTGAATAAGATATGGGCTAAGCCATTAAAAGACCCTAGTGCTAAAAACATAATTAAGGCACTTGATGAATTAATGTCTGCATGGAATAGACCAGAATTCATCAGAGTAGATAATGGATCATACTTTGTAGGAAATCAACTTGAAAACTGGCTAGCAGAGAAACATATCAAGTTGATCAAATCCGTTCGTTATCATCCAGAGAGTAATGGATTAAGTGAAAGATCAATCGGCAGCTTGAAAAGCTTTTTTCGGGCAAACTATAACAATACGGAATGGGATGAACACATGGAAGAGGCTTTATACTTCGTTAATATGAATACAGGGAGTAGAGAGGCCAAAAAAGAAATCGAACAGCCTGAAGATAAGTGTCAGGTGGGAGATTTGGTGTGGATAAAGTTGACAAACAAACATCCAACTAAACCATTCAAAGATTTGATTACTAAAAGAGACAGAGTAATGAAAATCATAGATAAGCACACGGTCCAGTTAGAGCAGAACGGCGTGTGGAGCAAAAATAACCTGATTTTAGTTAAATAATTGTAAATAGCAAAGATACTCCCTTAGACAGAAAGGGAGTGTGTAGTCAAGGCCGGAGAGCGGCAAATCACACGGGGCTGAATATAAATCTGTAGATGGTTTAAAGTAATAAATCACTTCAAGGTGGTTCAGAGGAAAAGACCGTGAGATTTCAAAATGCGAGTTATTAGTTTTCTGGATGGAATGTGAAGGTTATTAGAATCAAGAAAAATTAAGAGGATGTAACTAAACTATAGTTATATAACCAAAATGGTAAAAGAAAGCTATTAAAAGAGACTGTGACTGGCAGAAAAGCCAAATATGAACGTGTAAACATTAGGAACAAGACAGGCAGTATGTGGAAAAAGTATGGCTTGCATCATCAAGCAATGTAAGTATGAACCTATTTGTTTCTATTTGAAACTATTTGTTGAAACCTTGCATTTGCAATGAAGGGGAATGGATATTGAAGGATTTTTAAGAAGGGGAAGATAAGCCCACTTGAAGTATTAAAAATCTCTTCAATACACAAGATTCGTAAGAAAGACTAGAATGGATAAAGTTATGAATCACTTGAGAATTAAAAGACCAAGGGAAGCTTGATATGTTACAGGAATGGAGTCCGAGAACCGAAGTGGGCCTTCGAGGTCAAGAGATCCTAGAGGAAGGCGAAGGTGGAATCGGACGTGTGTGCAGAGACCCGCTGCGGTGGGCGTGGTAATTACCATTGCTATAGCCCTGATTATATTGTGGACTAGGATTAGATTGAGTGAAACAGAAATGGACATGGAATATATTGATCCAGATTATGAAATGGATACAACTTTTCTGATAAATGAAGGTCAGAGTGAAAAAGGAAGAGAAATAGAGCAGGTGAAGTCGCCTGATACGAGTGAAAAAAGGATGAGAAGGATAGAGGACAGGAATATCGCAATTGAATGTAAAGAAGAGTTCACAGATGCGAGGTATACAATGTATGAAACAATAGAAAAATTAAGTAATCCAGTTCCTGGGTTGAAATGGTATAGTGAAACTACAAGAATGGGTGAGATAGCATTGGGAAGAGACAGATTTGCAGAAAAAGAAAATAAGTTTTATCCAATAAGCATTAAAACGGACAAATTCTGGGAAGAGTGTAGTACTAGTGATGTGAGTGAATGCACTAAGACTAAGTATAATTGGAAATTGCATAATATGTGGAGAAATAGAGTAATAGAGAAATTAATTGAACAATTTAATGGTAAGGAGTGTAAAGGACATGAGACGAGTTGGATCGGATGCGTATGCACACAACAGTGGAAGTGTGAGGCAGATGAAGATGGGACAGAAAATAAGGAGAATGACAGGGAGCATTGGTTGTTGTTTAGTGGTGCAAATGGCATTGTAAATCAAGGTGTGAAATTAATAACTATGCTGGAGCATTCTCAAAGATGGATCAATATAATAACGGAAGATGATACAGTAACAGATCAAATGATACTTCAATTTAGATTATTTGACATATTAGAAGACGTAGCCACAAGGGATGATGAGAAAGTAATCCCTGTGAAAATAGTGGATACAGAGGAAAGAAAAGGAGTGATTGTCAGTTATAACAATAACCGACTGGGGAAATATTATCCAATTCCGATTGTAAGAGTAAGAGCAAAAAACGATAAAGAAGTGATGTTGTGGAGAATTCCTAAAGAGATTAAGGAATATCATGGAAGAGCAGATATCCCAGAGCCAGCATATGTAATATCTTGGGGTGAGAAAGGAAGATTATCAAAAGAAGAGAAAATGTTTAAATTTAAGAAGTTCTGGTCAGTGGTGTGGAGTGGAGGTATCCACCAATGGCTGTATGCAGGATGGACATGTGATAATGTGCAGATAGACGGGAATTGGAAAAGAAATGAAATAAATCAAGGAATATGCAGGATAATTTCAGAACCAATTGCAACTGAAAAAGCGATTTATGCTGACACACTAGGGAACTTCAGTTCACAGGAAAATGGTAGATGTATGCCACCATTTCCTTTTTATTTTATGGTAGCGAGAAAACAATTTTACAACAAACAACTAGAACATGTAGAGCCCAGAAGGATGACACTGAAGGATGGAATTCAAACCATGAATGAGAAGGTGAAGAAACAATTCCTGAAAATGGCAGGAATAGGAGAGAATACATTCGCCTCAATAAAATGGCTGATGAACAACTTTAAATTAATATTGACTATGACAATGGTAGTGTTTGTGCTAATCTTAATTGAGTGCACCGGATTAGGAAGAATGTTCCGATTATGTATGTTAGTAACATGGAGATTGTGCAAATATATTAGATGTTGTGACCAGACGAGGTCAAGGTCAAACAGTGTGGCTCCCCAGCCTGGGGACACTCCCCAGGGAGATGTAGGTGTGGCGAGACCTATAAGAAGCCTGAGCAGGGTGTAGAAAAATAAAGATAGCATATAGGTTTAAAGGAACAGAAATCCTAAGAGATGGCTGATAGCAGAATGAGGAACTTGGGGGAACCAGACAGTACTTTGGACACACTCGATGATTTCGGAACAATGGTAAAATTACAATTTTATATTTTATATAGAGGATATTGTGTAAGAAAAAAAAAAAAAGGAAAGATATAGAAATTAAAAGGAAGGTTGGATTTTGTTTATAGGAGCTAAAGAGGAGCATCACAGGCCATATAATTACAAGACACCGAGATTGCTGGATAATAACTAAGGAAGATGAATGTATGAAATGCCATGAAATGTTGTGGACGGATAATGAGGTTCTTCTGTCAATGGGAAGCCTATGCAATGCATGTTTTACTAAAACCAACACAGTGATATGGTACGATGAACAAGATGTTATGGAGTACTGTTTTGATGTATTTGAGCTGGTAGAAATGATAAATGTGGAAATGATGGATAAATTGAAATATATGTTCATGAAGCTCCACCCAGTGGCCAAAGAAGTGTATAGCGATCGGTTAGCTCATAGACTCTGGAGGAAGGAAGACCAATTGTTTGTACATGTGTTACATGCAAAAGGAAGGGGCAGTGATTTGAGAGTGATTAAACACAATGGAATATTTTATCTTGTAGCTCAAAGAGATGAAGGACCTCCGATTGAGAGAGAGGCCGAAGGCCAATCCCCAATTGACCCCTCAGGACTCCAGGAGAGTGAGAGCGGCTCGGGGCAAGGTAGTGATACCGGAGGCTCTAATTCCGACATTCAGCTGGTGCCAAACCTGTATGAGTAATGGAAAGAGCCGCGCATTTATCTGTGAAGCTCCTGATGGGCAGTTAATTGGGGCATGTCCACATGAGATAACTAATGGTAGATGGATGCGAGTTAGATTTGGAGCATACTTAACAATAATTAAGCAGAGTACAAGAAATTGGCCTTCCACAACCCGAATTAACGGAAAGATAATAGGTAGTGAATCGATCAGACCAATAAATAAAAGGCCCTGGGTAGAGAAATACATGAACATATCTCAAAGTAATGTTTATACTGAAACTGGACAGGTTTATGCTCAATTTACCAGATATGACAAGCGAAGGAAGTGTTATGTGAATTACCTTGATTTGGAAATAAAAGACTAAAATTTGCATGAGGGGCATGTTAGAATAATGATGAAATTGATTCTTTTATTCCCAATATATATCCAGGGATAAGGCCTAATATAAAGAGGTCTTACTCCCAATATATAACCAAGAATAATGCCAAATGTAAAAAGGCCTATGTTAACCACACAAGTATGTTATGCATGGTTTTATGATGTTGAAACTATATAGAAAATATAGTGGAGGTTTTATAGAGAACCTTTATGTCAGACTTTATAAGAGTCTTACAGAAAATATAGTGGAGGTTTTATAGAGAACCTTTATCGTGGACTTTATAAGAGCCACAAGTAGAATAGAAATAGCAAAGTGAAGTAAAGAGTTGTTTATGTGGCCGAGAAACTTTTATAAGAAGTTTTTATTTTTCACAACTTTTATGTATAAGCTGTTTATAAGGCCGAAAAGCCTAAAGAAGGTTTTTCTTATACAACTTTCATAAATGACTTTGTAAGCATGGGAAAACACAGAAACATAATGTTGTACAAATGTTTAGCTTTGGTTCAAGTGAATACATGACACATGATTTTGTAAGAATGTTTAAATTTGGTTTATAGTAAAGACACAGAAGCAAAGATTTTGTAAGAATGCTTTATTGGTTTTATAGTAAAAGCTCAAGAGACATTGTTTAGTAAAAAAGTATTTTATTAGGGTTGTTGTAAAAACCACACTAAGACATGTTTTGTAAAATATGTTTTATTGAAGAGATAAAGAAAGACAGTGAGCCAGATGTATGAAGGTCATTTATTCATGTAAAAAGAACAAGCAAATGAAATGTAACCTGTATAAGCATGCAAGCATATAACAAAGTATTGAACGAAGAAATAGGTTTTACCCAGGATGATATCTTGCAGACGAGACGAAGGAGGAGATTAAGGATCCAAGCCAGAAGAAGAAGAAAGAAAGAATACAGAGCATTATATACTAAAATGTTGAAGGAATTGAGGGAGTTGACAATGGTTCAAAATCTGGGATTGGATGAACTGTACCTATGTGATTGAATATGTAATGAAGAGGTGTGATGATTAAAAGGTATATAAGGTCTTGATCTCTGTATGACCATCAGAAGCTGAGAGCGACAGCTGCTTCTCCATTGCTTGATGATGCGAGCCTAACATCTGCTGGTGACTTTTGTGTACTGACGTTTTGAAACTTAAAACTTTTCTTTTTATAACCTTTATTGATTGTATGTAAAACTTTTGTTAATGGAAAAATAAATCTACTTATAATTGATTTATAAAAGAAAACGTTTGACACGTCTCTGCTTTCTAAATGAGTTGATCTGAACCAGACACGGAGGGGGTCTGTTCTTCTAGAGAGTAAGTATAAATTTATATTTATGATCTAGTTAAGGATTTGACCTGCTTTACCTAGCCTGAGAATATAAACTAAAACTAGGTAGAAGGTGTGTGGGATCTAGATAGATTGTACACCGAATAACATTAGATAATTGCATTAATGAGAAATTGAACAGGTGTTCCTAATAATCCTTTAGGGGAGTGTAGAATCAAAGCATTAATCAATATTTATCCAATATTTTTAATGATTTTTCTAGTTATGATATTACTTAATCAAGAGAACCAATTATTGTTTGTTTCTTCATATATGTTTTCTAAAGTTTGTAGTGACTGAGGGTCTGTGTAACGTAACTGCTCCGAGACACAAAGGCTGAGAATCCAAACGCAGCTTTATTAAAGGATAATCCACAATCATAGTCAAAGAACTGGCAAAAGGTCATACACATGTAAGCAGTACAAACAAGCAAACAAGGCAGGAGAGACAGGCAAAAGGGTAAGTACAGGCCAGTAATCCAAGACCAAAGAGACAAGAAACCAGGAAGAATGCTCAGAAATGCAGCTATACAACAAACAAGACTTAGCCATGAGTGACAGAATAGACCAGGCTTTTATAGGGTGAGCTAACAAGGTAAATGAGACACAGGTGAATGTAATCAGGAATGATGTGCCGGGCAGTGAGTATTGTGGGTAATCTGTGGTGATATGGCAGTAGTCTGTGGTACACGGGTACTCTCACTGGTGACCGTGACAGTCTGTCCTAGGGATGTGTGATGTGTCACTAAACACTTGACAGCAGAACATGTGTTGTGTGTGTTTGGATTCCTAACGCGACGGGAGTGCAGTAACAGTGCCTGCAATGTAAGTCTCAAAAGTTATAAATGATGCAACAGCGTGTTTGTATATATTTTCTATACTGAGAACATGCGAATGGCTGTGCATTTATTTGTGCAATAAATGATAGCTGGCACAGGATATGTGCTTTATATATTTGTGTTATTTAAGGTGAGCTTACAAAACCATGTGTATATGGTGTTACGTAATGATATTTTGCAACGTGCAATTCGTGCAACGGCTTCTGATTCAGTCTCCCCTCATCCCCCTCCACTCCGCAACTTAACCACGCCCACTTTTATAGCATTTTTCAAACTGTGGTGAGAACTGACGGCTGCTGAAACAGGAGTTTCGTGACCCTTTAATAGGAAACCAATATAAAGTTGCTAAAATGGGAGAAATGTGATCTCTTTTTTTGTGCCAGTAAGAAGTCTCTCTGCAGCATTTGCAGGCGAGAGATTTTAGTTTGAGGCAGGTCAAAGTACAGGGAGTTACAGTAGTCCAGATGTGATGTTATGAAGGCGTGGATTACGGTCTCTAAATCTTTTAAAGACAAAAACTGAAAGTGAAAGAAACTGCCCTTTACCACTGAACTGATTTGTTCGAATGTAACCCCAAGATTCCTTACATTAGGTTGAACAGTGGTGGAGATAGAACCTAAATTGAAAGGAGATGAAGACCTGGATGGGCCTAACATCAAAATTTTGCTTTAGCGTTCATCTAATTGAAAAAAATGATTAGTCATCCAACATACCGAGCAAAGATGTTTTCTTGTCGACAGTTTATTGCCTCCGAAATGTGAACGTCTGAGCCATCTTCTCTCTTATTGTTTTGACATTGTTCCTTTTCTTTACCTCATACAAGAGGGCAATTCTCACTTGCTCCATGGACTCTGGGGTCTCGCCGAGAGGTAGAGATGGGTAATGGTTAGACTCAGCTCACCTGGGTTTCTTTATGTTCTTTGTAAGGTGGGCATCCATCTGGGACTTTCTTTTCATAGTATTGACAGTCAGCTCGTCAGATAATGAACTGTGCGATTTCAGGCATGTGCGATAGTTATACATCTTCGTCTTGAGTCTCTGTTTCCATCCATAACCGTGGTTGAAGAACCCAGGTTCTTTCAGACAGGGGTGTGTCTGTGTGAGTGCCTCTGCCATTTCACTCAAGTCTGCATTGCTGAGATAGGATTTGTGTGAATAGACTTTGTCAGCGAGCGTTCCAGTATGTTTGAAAGCATTTTAGAGCTAAGAGTAAGTCTAACCTGTCTTCTCTAGTACTCATCATTTCCAGCCCTAAGTTGGGATTCTGTTAAATGAGAGAAAGTAGGGATGATGAACACCTTGGGGCACTGCTCCTTTCTGTAGGTGTCAGAGAAATGGCTGCTTACGGGTAACGTGTCATCCGAGCTTGCAGAGATGCTTGAATGATCTAGGCTGTGGAGAATTGGCATTATCCACAGACATGTCAACTGGCTCCAAGAATAAAGTCATGGTGGGTTCTACATGAATAACTTTCAAAGTGGCAAGATCCTCAAGTTCTGAGGTTGAAGTTAACCCAAGTGCCAAAATCATTGTACTGAAGTCGTATTTTATTAGTTAGACCACCGACATTCTTTATTTCCTGGATGACTTCGTCAACTGAGGATGGGATGCCATTTGGAAGCTCCAAGTTGATGCAGTTGTCATAATATATCGCTTGAGTGTAGGGATGGAATGATTACCGGTTTCACGATAAACCACAATAAAATGTACTGACGGTTAGTAATATTGTTGATATATATTGTTGATCGTGGTAAATCTTGTCCAGTCAGCATCAGTCTAGTGCAGGCGTAGCACGCAACGTTGTTTTTTTGAATGAGAAGAAATGGCAGAAGGCAGTGACAGCACTCGGGGGATTTTTCAGCCTTCTAAAAGGACCAAATCTGAGGTGTGGTCATATTTTGGCTTTTACAAAAGTCCTGAGGGAAGATGGTCATGCTGTCTGCAGAACATGCCAGAAGAAAGTCGCTGTAATAGGAGGAAACTCTTCAAATCTACAAACAGCATGGTCTATCCCACTAGCCACTTTGGAGGTTGAACCAAAAAGCCATCTGTTATAATCGTGCTGCGCCTTATAACCAATCACACGTGTTTCTATTGAGTTTATGAATGTGATGTCTAATAATCAGAGGCGTTCAGATTTTCGCTAAATAAAGAAAACAAACAGGATGCGTGTTCTCCCGTCTGTCTCCCTGTGATGTCCATTCTGAAATGTGTCTGAAAATGAGCTGTAACTCAGAAAAATTGCCACACAGACACAACAGATATCTCTTTATAATGCTGGGAATTAAATAATTTTATATAAAAAAATATATATTTTCTGTTTATGTAATCCGTATGAAAACAGCGAGAGGCACAGTTCGTCCAGTGGAGCCTCATTATCTTTAATGTAACCACACCCACGCGCGCATAAAGAGATTCTCATGCAAATCTTTCACGTGAAGGAATGCAAACCTGTAAACGCCCCCCATGACCTCAAAACAAAGACTTGTCATTTATACATATTATTTAGACATATAGTAATAGTTGCTCAGTGTGTAAATAAATACTTTATTAACATGTATTCCTACTGTAATTCATGATTCATTCAGGTGGTTATAAAACATTTAGTAATTGTCAGTAAACTATTTTTGTGATATTTTGCAGTGTCAAAACAGTACCAGAGAACAGCAGTGCAGAAGAGAACTGAGTCTTTGTATCTCCTTTGTAAAAGCTTTACGAGGCATAAATAGTCCTCACTTTAGATGAGCTCACAGAAAGAGTTCACTGTAACTATTATAATATGCTATGCAACTATTATATATTCACTGTACAATATGTCTAAATAATAAGATGTATAAATGTATATTTAAATAGTTTATTAATCATTTACTTACACTTTCTAAATGATCTTATGAACCACTGACAACTCCTAAACATCTCTACAGACATCTAGACATTCTAGACATCTCTTACATTTAAGCAAGCTAAACATAAACTTAACCCTTAAACATAACCCTTCTAGTTAACTCTTACTACAGTTAGGGTAACATCTGCTCTTATCTTTCTAATTATTGTTAAAACTGGAATCATTTTCAGTGTATTACACAGGCTTAGGAACATAATGAACCGTTTGGTGGAATGTAGATGACACAGCATTTCTACATAATTTCATCAAGGTCAAATTCTTTATGGCTTCTCTGATGACATGTCCCTCAGAATGTGAGAATGTTAGCCATAACCAGATTTGTTCGACTTCAGTTCTATATGGCAGTGCACAGGGAAAGATGGCAAGACCCAGCTGTCAGGCTGACCTCCCAACTGAGAGAGATAGGGAGAAGGTGGGGGTGAGGTCAGGGAAGGACGGGTGTCAAAATTGTAATCCATTTAGTTGATCTTCGGTAATTGTCCGGATCATAATCAATCAATCAATCAATCAGTTGTGATCCTCAGACATTAGACATCAGTCACATGTCGCCCAGTGTCATGGACAGGACAGAAACACTTTGTAAAAGTTCACTAGTCTGACCCCCGATGGTGTCCAATCTTTTCTGCGCCTCCGCACTCCGAAGTCACGGTCCAGTTCCTCAATCTGTATCACTCTGTGATCTAATGCCTTCAGTCGGTCACACACCGCCTCGAAGCTGCTCTTCATTTCCACAGACAGCGGCTCGGTGAATCTTCTGGCAGATGTCTTGCCAATCCTACAATAGGTCAGGCCAATCCCAAGAAGGACGAATAGGGACCCGACTATCGAAATTACAATTATGAATACATCTTCCGCATCCTCCACGGACAGAGGCTCCAGGCACAGGACTTGCCATTGATTGTAGTTGTCCTTTATGTAGCCCGAAGGTAAGGTCCCGTGGGGTTCTTTTGGTGAACTCTTCCCTGTTGAGAAGATGTTGTCAATCGTGCTGATTGACCAGTTAATCAAATCCATTTCCAGTATTTTCAGGAGTCCAACAAGCAGGAGTCAGAAAAAAAGACCAAGTGCAAGAGCAGAGCGGTAGCAGAGAGAAGACATATCTCCCATAGCCAGTGTTTGGTACCACGTCCCCTGTCGTCACACAAAGAAAGTATGCATAACATTGGTTTTTAGGCCATGCCCTGTGAATATATACAATTTCTCAACAAGTACATTGTTTTTTCAGGTGTAGCTATGCTGCATAGTTTCCCAGATCATTTCTCAAAACATACTTTCCCAAAACATACTGATTAGACTTATACAATTTCTCAAAAATTTAATTGTTTTCAAGGTGTAGCTATGCTGCATAGTTCCCCAGATCATTTCCCAAAACATACTTTCCTAAAACATACTGCTTAACCTTAAGGGACATTGTAGCTCTTACCGATAAGTGTTCAGTTCCCATACACTGTCTTTCCCACAAGAACATTTAAACGTCCCCCATATCTTCACACAAACAGAGTACGCATAACAACTGTAAAAAATGAATCATGGGTCTTGTAATTCACAAATTTGTGTATATTGTCTTAATAAAATTGTGGTTCAGTGTTGTATAGATAATATTAAAGGGTTAGTTCACCCAAAAAATTTAAATAATGTAATTTATTATTCACCCTTATGCCATTCCAAGTGTCTTTTTTGTTGAAATCTGAAGGCTTTGTGAGGCCTCAATAGGGAGCAAAGCAATTTACACTCTCAATATCCATTAATGTGCTAAAGACATATTTAAATCAGTTCATATGAGTACAGTGGTTCAATATTAATATTATAAAGCCACAAGAATATTTTTTTCCCCAACAAAAAAAAGAAAGAATATAGTGATAACCGATTTCAAAACACTGCTTCATGAGGCTTTGGAGCGTATTGAATCAGTGAGTCGATCCAGTGGTTCGGAACGCCAAAGTCACGTGATTTCAGCAGTTTTGCGCTTGGACACGCGATCTGAATCATGATTTGACTTGCTGATTCGATACACTCCGAAGCTTCATGAAGCAGTGTTTTGACATCGCTTATCATTATAAGTTGTTATTTCGTTTTCACTACAAAACTATTCTTGTGGCTTTATAATATTAATATTGAACCACTGTACTCACATGGTGTAACGGTCACCAGCTGGAGTGCCCTTGAGAGCCACCAGAGGGCACTCCACACATAAGACTATGATCACTCACAAACTACATTTCCCATAACTCACTGCCCGGACTCATCATCACTTATCACTGATCACATTCACCTGTACCTCATTCACTGATTGCATTCACCTGTGTCTCACCATCCTGTTAGTCTCTGTCTATTTATACCATGGTCATCCATTCACTCACCGCGAAGTCTTGTTTAAGTGTTACACTGCAATTCTGAGCATTCTCCTGATTTTCTTGTTTTTGGATATCTTGCCCTGTTCCCTGGATTACTCTCTTGCCTCTTGTCCCTGCCTGTTTTGTTTGTTTCTTTGTTTGGACTGCCTGTCTGTGTATGACCCCTGCCTGTACTTTGGATTACGCCTCTGGATTGCCCTCAAATAAAGCTGCATTTGGATCCACCTTCGAGTCTCGGAGCAGTTCGTAACACATGGACTGATTTAAATATGTTTTTAGTGCATTAATGGATCATGAGAGTGTAAATTGCTTTGCTCTCAATCCAGGCCTCACTGAGCCTTCAGATTTCAACACAAATATCTTCATTAGTGAAGATGAACGGAGGTCTTACAGGTGTGGAACAGCATGAGGGTGAGGAATACATTACATTATTTTCATTTTTGGGTGAACTAAACCCTTTAAGAACATTTCACTAATAAAACCAATAGATACATTTTCCTTTCATTTTTTTTTAAAGGAAATTTAAACATTTTTGAGGCTTGAATTCAGAAACCGATTAAGCTGATCAAATTAAAGGAAAAAAGGCTACCTGTTTATTTAAAGAGAATTGCCTCAATTGTGCAGATTTATTTACAGACCCCATTGTTAGTTCCCAGCATGCTTTGTATATGGCTGGAAATGGAGAGTTAATATTGAAATGAAGTGTTATTTTATGTGTTTTTTAGTGAAGGGAAATATCTGTTAACATTTAATGTTATGTTTGCTATTTGAAAGTGTGTGTCATGTTGAAGTTTTGTGCCATTGTGCGGTACATCTTATGGTTAGGTTGTGGATAACCGTTCTAATATTATAAAGCATGTTGCTTTGTTCAATGAACAATGACTTTGCTAATGCCTGTGCAGTAGCACGTTTGTTTCTGTTTGTGCTACACTAGCATGCAGTCTATTAATTGTCTTCGTTTTTCATGACTGGTCCTGGGTCTTAAAACTGTTACCCTAACAAGTCAAAGTAAACAGCTGTTTACATTGTGCATTGAAACACAAATATATCCCCTGTATTTATGCACATATATAAATCACAGCTGATTCCTGTGATGGAACAATTTAATCATAGCCACAAATATAATCATTATGCATAAGAAATGTATTATCACAGCGCAGTTTTTGGAACTAACATTCTCGCCCGTAGCACACGCAGGGCACAACTCTGGGGAGACACAGTGACTGATATATACTGGCCTTTCGTTATGTCTGTCAGTGCACTCTGTAAGACTTTGCAAGATCTTTTCTTGCAAGAAAATAAAGTGAAGGGGCAGGTCGGATACCTGTGTCTCTTCTTTTATACACCTATCCTTCTCAATGTTTCTTTTTATTATTTCCATAACCTGAATAATCAAGGAAAATCCATCTATGTATATCTTTCTCTGCTTTCATATATTTAGTTTAAAGATGGTTGTAATTCTGTGTGATTTTATACTTTTATATATTTAGTTTAAGGATGATGATTTTGGAGTTTTAAATCTAGTCTCCTCAGCTGCCTGTGTTGACCTCTAGTCGGGATGTATGTCTCTCTCTGGCGAAGGAAAGCGATCGCTGTATCTGTGTTTGGGTATTGGATGTTCTCTTGATAACGGTCAGAATCCACTGACATTAACTAGAGTTTGATGCCCTAGTGCTTGTATGTGTGTGCGTTTCATATGTTCTGTGCAGGTTTGTTGGAGCTATCTGATCTGGGCCTGACCCCCCTCCCGACATGCAGGCGCCCTTTACGGCGTCCGAGGCCAATCTTACCCATCTGGGAGGGGTTTGGCGACAAGCATCCTGACTAAACTACGCCATTCCGGCATATCTATACCTGTGTGACAAATGTTTAGGCTTTTAGGTCTCTGTAGCCAATCAAGGCTTAGGCCATCTGTTATTGTTGGTGTAATCAATGTCCTTGTAACCAGTATAACTGGTGGGCAAAATTCTCTGTAAGGCAGATTCCACGAGAGACTCTGACGCTGGCTTCTGCTGATGAAACTGCAAACTATTCTTCAGTACATTTTTCTTTAATTAACCTAACTCCTGATTCTTGGTCTTCATTTTTCACTACTGGTCCTGGGTCCTAAGCTGTTACCCCAACAAATCTTTATAAAGACAAATGGGCAAGGTTTTGTGTCTTATCCTGTCAACCTCTGCTTTTGGATCCATTCCTTATTGACTCTGACAGAATAACAACAGTCTTTAATGAGCATATAAACAAGGCAGTCTGTCGTTAATGCACACAGAACCGGAAAAACAAACTGAGAAGGCAGCTGAGATGATCCTGTCTCGAAGAGGTGAGAGATCGGGACACCAGTAGAGGTGGAGGCAGTTCTTGAGAATAAATCACAGTCAGGAACAGAGGACCGCGAAGGTACTCTTGCAGCAAATGCAGAACTCAGACTAAACTTAGGCGCAAGGCTGTATCAGACAAACAAGACCAGCTGAGCACTTCCAAAGCAAATCAGACATGAAGAGAGCAGCAGTCGTAACGCATCACAAGAAACAATGGTCCAACAAGAGGCAGTAAGAACAAACACTAGATAAAGGGTAAGCACTCAAACAAAAGTGGGAACAGGTGTCATCGCAAGGCAGCGAGGCGCTGATTGCGATGACTAACAGGTGCAGGTAGACAGAGAGAAGATGAGCCTAACGAGCGAGTGAGAAAGTGTGTGTGTGTGTGTGTCTGAAACAATCAGGAAGGAGAGTGAGTGAAGAAAAGGATAGTGAGAAGCAAAGAGAAAGAACCTGACACATGACATATTCAGTAATGCAAAGATAGTTTAAATTTTGCCATAACATTCCCATCAAGGAATTGTTCAGGTGTTGATGTTCTTTCAATCACATGACCATATGGTATACAGTAAATCAATTCAATGTACTATATAATTCAATAGTCCATTTTTAAGTTATTTAAAGTGTCAAAATACCATGTGGTGCGACCGTCCGGCCATAACTTCTGTTTTGGAAACATCTTTGAAATGACTCTAAATGCATTCAAATTTCTTTTCTACACTATTTGGCATGATTTCCAAAGTGGTTTGTAATCCTGCACAAAATTGCAAAGCATCTGTTTTGTTTTTCTTTCATAATATACAAACAAACATGTCCGATGATGTCCATTTTATGAAATATCATGCGGTGCGACCATCAAGAAACGACCAATATTTGGACTTATGTTGAAATCCATTCAGAGAAAGGAAGTTGCATCATATACCAGTTTGCCAAGGACTCATTGAAGCAGCAAGCTGGCTTGTAACTCTCTCTCAAATTTGGACCAAAAAGATCCTTTTTAACGGCTGGTATGCAGTTCCACATTTGGATATCATGTGGTGTGACCTCAAAAAAAAAAAAAAAAAAAAAAAATTATAAATTCCATAGTGACCTTTTTTGGCAATCTAGCTTGTTTGGTTTAGGTGGCCTATTCTATGCCTGTAAATTTTTTAAAAAAATTTTAAATTTAAAAGTATCATGTGGTGCCACCACTGCAGAGTGTTTTCCAGGATAGATATATGTCCTATATTGGCAGTTTTTGTGCTCTGATATTCAATTGATGGGTTATATACATAAAGTACTTTATTTTAGTATAATTTGGAATAGATTTTTGTCCAATTTGGGTAATTTACAAACATTTCAGACAGTTTATTTTTAATGTTTGTACACTATGAGAAAAAATAAATAAAATAATTTAGAGCATTAATTTACCAATTACATTGGTTTTACTGAGGTGAAAGAAGTTTAATGTTTAGGTGTTCAGTCACTTCTGACCGGTAAGAAAAACAACGCCCCACACAAATAAAAAGCATCTGTGGTGTGTGTGTGTGTGTGTGTGTGTGTGTGTGTAGGAGTAGGCTGTTGTATCTCAATTTTCCCAGGACAATATTTTGTGAAAAGTTCTCATTAGCTCTGTGTTGGTCACAGATATGGACAAGTAGAAGAAGGAGGAACAGAAAATGTACTCCAGTAGTGATTTCTCAAGACTTTAGTGGAACTTAATTGAATATGTAGTGAACTGGAGCAGTGTCTACAATTGGCATAGTCAAACTTGGATCTTTCACACTGGACGATGACCAGATTTAAAAAACGTGTACGGTCAGATCTATGGAAGGCCGTAGGAGAAATAGATTCTGTTGTAAGCGCTCTGGTGAAAGCTGATATTTTGAACAGAAACACTGAATATTCATCTGACATATGGTCACAGCTAGCAATCCATTTTTTTAATAAAGACACCAAAAATAACCGTCATTGGCTTTGGATTATTTGGAGCCAAAACCGCAATGGACTTCGAGATAGAGTGCAAGTGGCAAATCAGCCAGAAGAAACACATGAAGGTAAAATGATTAAATCTGTCCACTGTAGTGGACATTATATTTGAGTGAATTTGTCTGACATCATACATGTCACATGTCTCAGTCTGGATGTCCTGTAAAGAGCACATCCGGGGCTTTGCAGGGATACCAAATGTCTGGAGGTTTCACCAGGACAACAGCTTCTTCTTGCTCTTTAAAAACGGCTGACATTAATGTTTAGCACTCTTATAGAAATATGATCATATTTTTTAATTATAATTTAAATCTGATTAATTTTCAAATATTTTGTTACAAATCAACATCTCAGGAAAATGTTATGGGGTTTCTAATCAAAATATGACTTTCTGTTACAAAACAGGGCATTGATTTCATAAATGACCACTGTAGTGGACGCCAGGACTTAAATCATGATTATCAGGCATTATGGAGACACAGCAAGTGAACAGGGAAAGAAATTACATATCAATATTCCTATGAAATATTTGATATTATTATGAAAATGTTTTCCTCCCATTATTACACTTCTTTTTTCATTACATGTTGCACCAAGAACACATTAATATGCAAATTAGACGCAGTGAATAGATACATTGTATTAAATGGGAAAATCCAAGTATTGTCATTTTACCCACATATTTCATAAAGTAAAATGGTATATGAATGCATTTCATTATATCTTTCATAACATAGTTCAGAATCATCTTTAAATAAAGTTTGTTTAAAAAAAACCTCTGAAACCTAAACATGTATTGGTGAATTAAAAATAAATCCCATTGTTTTTGTCTATAGATGCAATTTCATGTCATTTAATTTTTTAATTAAATGCTGTCAACTACAGAGGACACATCATAACATGAATAAAATATAATTTTTTCCATTTGTTTCTTATGCTCTAGTCTAAACAATGTAATGACATAAAAAAATACTAAATTCAAAAAACTTATATATATATATATATATATATATATATATATATATATATATATATATATATATATATATATATATATATAAGATATTATGAAGAATGTGTGTAACCAAGCAATCATTAACTGCCATTGTAGGGAAACAATACTATGGTAGTCAATGGTTGCTCTATCTGCTTGGTTACAATCATTCTTCATAATGTTTCCCTACAATGGCAGTTAATGATTGCTTGGTTACACACATTCTTCAAAATATCTTCCTTTAATATAATTTTATTGTCGAGGATTAATCTGATCATAAAATGATTAATCAATCTGCTCAGTTACTGGGATTTTCACACACAACCATTTCTAGGGTTTACAAAGAATGGTGTGAAAAGGGAAACACATCCAGTATGCGGCAGTCCTGTGGGCCAAAATGCCTTGTTGATGCTAGAGGTCAGAGGAGAATGGGCCGACTGATTCAAGCTGATAGAAGAGCAACTTTGACTGAAATAACCACTCGTTACAACCGAGGTATGCAGCAAAGCATTTGTGAAGCCACAACACGCACAACCTTGAGGCGGATGGGCTACAACAGCAGAAGACCCCACCGGGTACCACTCATCTCCACTACAAATAGGAAAAAGAGGCTACAATTTGCACCAGCTCACCAAAATTGGACAGTTGAAGACTGGAAAAATGTTGCCTGGTCTGATGAGTCTCGATTTCTGTTGAGACATTCAGATGGTAGAGTCAGAATTTGGCGTAAACAGAATGAGAACATGGATCCATCATGCCTTGTTACCACTGTGCAGGCTGGTGGTGGTGGTGTAATGGTGTGGGGAATGTTTTCTTGGCCCCTTAGTGCCAATTGGGCATCGTTTAAATGCCACGGCCTGCCTGAGCATTGTTTCTGACCGTGTACCCATCCTCTGATGGCTACTTCCAGCAGGATAATGCCCCATGTCACAAAGCTCGAATCATTTCAAATTGGTTTCTTGAACATGACAATGAGTTCACTGGACTAAAATGCAAGATGCTATCCTATCAATATGGGCCAACATTTTCTAAAGAATGCTTTCAGCACCTTGTTGAATCAATGCCACGTAGAATTAAGGCAGTTAATTCAAAAGTTTAGTCTGGTTACACTTTACTGTTTCTTACTTCAAGGAGGCTTGTGTATGTGTGGGCGCGCTGTGTGAAACAGACACATTACACATTAGGCTTCGTGTGCGCGTCTAAACCATCAAATACACAACAAATAGACTATGTCAAAATGACCGGATGGGAGAGTAGTCACTTAAACACAGTTTATGTCTTAAATGGCCGTAAATAGTTTGGAGAAATGGGAGAATATTATAAGATCTGCATTCGGACTTAAAAGGGCAGCGTCTAATAAACCTGCTGACGATTGAGCCATTAATGCGAATCAAACAAAAGGCAAAGAGAAAATATGCACAGCTCTTGAATAAATTACTTTAGCTTTAATAAGCATTAATCTATCAATTATACAATGAAAACTATGCTGAGTTATTTTACATTTCATTACTTTATTAGATTTCTTTGTAGGCCGTATTACTTAATGTTAGTAGACCTTCCTGAAATGAAAGCACTGTTGATTTTGTTAATTTGTGTCTTTGTTTTATTATGTATTTATTTAACATTTGTGTGCACTTTGTTTCTTTGTTCTTATATTGTATCTTATGCATATAAAACACAAAAAAATGCCTGCACACTGGTCCATTAACCAATAGATGTTTTATATTTGTTTTGTTCAAACATTGCGGTTTCTTTTGCTCTAGATATTTTACTTTTCAGATTATAAAGCAATGTTAATCATGTTCTTAATTATTATTTTATTTAATGAAAAAATGGTAACACTTTACAATAAGGTGCATTAGTTAACATTAGTTAACTACATTAGTTAACATGAACTAATAATGAACTGCACTTATAAAGATATTTATTTATCTTTGTTAATGTTAAATTCAACATTTACTGATGCATTATTCAAATCTTGTTAACATTAGTTAATGCACTGTGAACAAACATGAACAAACCATTTACATCTGGATTTATATTAACAAACGTTAACAAAGATGAACTAATGCTGAACAGAGGTGTTGTTCATGGTTAGTTCATGTTAACTAATACAACCTTCTTGTAAAGTGTTACCGGAAAAATATATAAAAAAGATCCGATAAGAATACCGTTAAAGTACCGGATCGATAAGCAGTATCGGTAAGAGTAGTAATACCATTAAAACCTTAACGATACCATCCCTACTTATCTCCCTCACTTTTGTCTGTACTTGCTTCCTTTATGCTTGATTCTAAGAAGGCATGGTGTCTCTTTTCATTTTTATGCGAACGATACACAGATTTATTTGCTGATAAAAAGAAATGACCCCTCTGCATTTAAATCTTTCATGGATTGTCTCGATGAGGTAAAGCTTTGGCTGGCAAGTAACTTTTAACATTAAACGATTCAAAGACGGAGGTTATCATTTTTGGCCCATCTGACAAATTTGAGTTTGATAAAAACACTTTAGGTAATTTGTCTGTTTTTAATACAAGCTGTGTACGGAACCTGGGAGTTTTCCTAGACAGTCGATTAACTTTAGAGAAACAGGTGTCCTCTGTTGTCACTTCTAGCTTTTTTCAACTCCGCCTTCTTGCCAAAATTAAACATTTTGTGCCCGAAAAATCCCTGGAGACAGCTATCCATGCTTTTATAACATCCCGCTTGGATTACTGTAATTCACTGTACTGTGGCATTTCAAAGTCCCAGCTCGTTCGTCTTCAATTGGTCCAAAATGCTCCGCCAAATTTCTTAAGAAAAGACGAAAATTTGATTACGTCACTCCCATCCTGCTTCATTGGCTACCAGTCCAATTTAGAATTGACTATAAAGTTCTCCTATTTGTTTACAAATGTCTGCATCATCTGGCCCCAAGTTACATTTTACAGAACTTTTACATCCCTGTAATCCGTCCCGTGTCCTAAGGTCTAGTAATCTAAATTTACTCACTGTTCCTTGTATTAGGCTCAAACGTATAGGAGACAGAGCCTTTTCCGCGGTGAGGCCTAGATTGTGGAACAGCTTGCCTGGCATAGCTCCTTCTTTATCAGTTTTTAAATCTCTGCAGAAAACTCATTTGTTTTCCTTAGCTTTTGATACTTGATAATGTTTCTGTACTCTGTAATTTTGATTTTATTGATTAGACTTCATTATTTTCTTTTTAAATCTGTACATGTAGTTTCTTAGCTGTTGCCTTAGCTTATGCTTGTACAGCACTTTGGTCAGTCTTGTGATTTTTGGGAGTTTGTTATAGTTCTTGTTCAGTTTTTTAAAGAATAATTTCACTGTAAACCGTGACGATGTCAGTTCAATTGTTTATTTGTTAATTCAAACCAAGTTAATTCATTATTAGACGTGACTAACCATGACAAACATACGGTTTCCTACAGAACACTTTCATGATGTGGCTTAGGCAGTGATGAAGAATTGGCATCTTGATGACATCTTTCAACTGTCCAGTGACAATGTCATAGTACACACTGATCAACATATCCAAAGGAAGTTACAAAAAGTGTAGGCAACAACTTACATCAGAACAAGGGACCCATCACACATAATCATCACAGGTCTCCTCACAGATTTCATTCCAATAACTTGTAATAATCTGTTTGAAATAACACCGATGTAGTGGTGTGTTGGCAGGAGACATGCATTACAACAAGGATCGGGGAGGCTCCTTTAGTAGGATGCCTCACCACATGAAAAGGTGCTGATTCCTGTGGCATCAAGATACAGCCCGTCATCTCCGCATCAGTGATGGAAAAGTCTGTTTGTGTGTTTGGACCACAACATCACTCCTCTGGGGTGCAAGAGCACCTTCTGAAGAACTTCATTGTCGTCATCCATTTTGCCCTCCACCATTTTCTCAAGACCTAATATTTAGTTTTCATGGCTTCAGCATTTCTTCCGTGTCTTGAAGGCAGTGTTTTTGAGGATGCAGATGTAGGTGCCTGGTCACTTTTTTTTTCTTATCAGTGCCAAAGAGTCGTTTTTTTTATCATTCAGGCAAGTGTTATACATCATTATAATCTGTTAAGTTTAAAAAAAAAATTGTATAGTCACAATAAAAACAAATTGTTGTGCTTTTTGCAAAATAAAGAAATCAAACATGATGCGTGATCTGCAGCCTCTCTGTCAAAGACGTTCATTCAGATAGTCTTCAGAAAAAGACCTCTAGCTTAGTGAATACTTGTCTCACAAACATGAGACATATGTCTAAAGAAACGCTGAAATGTCAGGTTTTAAATAATGTAAATCAAATCGAAAACAAATATGCTGTGTTTATTTAATTCGTTTGAAAGCAGAGAGATGTTAGTCGTTCCTGAGCACATAATACACTAATGCGACCACGCCCACGAAGCGCGCGCTCTATTGAGATTCAAATACTGAGGCTCCGGAGTCGACGCTGTAACAGACTCAGGCCTGTTACTATGGTTACTCCAACTGAGGGTACTACTACTCACCACCAGAGGCACCAGGGTGCGTTAGGAGGCGGTATATACCCAGGTGGGTAGTAGAGTTAGCCAGATTTGTTGGACAGAGGAAGCATGGCTTACCTGCTGTGTGGCCGCAAACTACTTTGAGTCCTGATTGGGAAACTTTGGTTTTAAGCTCAGTCAAAGTAAGGAGTATTTTCTTTTCTTTTTCTTCCTTTATTCTTCATGTTTTCTGGGGTGATTTTGTTATTTGAGATTGTTTGTTAACTGGTTTCACTACTAATGTTTAGGTTATATTTTCTGTTGTAGAAGGACTCTTTGGGGATCCTAGTATTCACATTGTCACATGTCTGTCCTGTCTTGTGGAGCACCAAACCCCTTGTTATCTGATTAGTGTTTGATTTCCTCCACCTGTTCCCTCCTGATTTCTTCCCCTTTATATAGTTCCCATGTGCTCACAGTCTTGGTGGTTACGTTGTATATGTCTTGTCCACGTGTCCCTTCCCTGTGATCCGCTTCCTGACATTTTGGTTTGTTGTTCGTTTCAATTATGTCATGTTTTGTATTATATTATGTTTTCCCCCTTGTAGGTTTTTTTTGTTAATTAAAACCTTTTTCCCTGCTATTGAGTCCTCACCTCAGTTTCCTTCAGCGTAACGTGACAGAACGTAACCACCAAGACTGTCTCTCTCTCTCTCTCTCTCTCTCTCTCTCTGATTTTTATGGCGGGTCGCAACCAACTTGTTCAGGTGCATGCCGCCACCTACTGTACCGGGGTGGTCAACTTCTGAGCTTTATGTACTTATGTATTTAAAAAAAAAAAAAAAAAGTATTAATACACACACACACACACACACACACACACACACCTATATTCTGTGTTCTAATCCTGTATCTTTAAGAAAGGTAAGGAGACCCCTACTACATTCCCACATTTCCTCATTCATCCCCAAAATCCCATTCAAACTCCATTCTTGTTCCAACTCGTATATCGTATCTTGCAAGATTCTCCTTTCTAAATTATATTTTTTTACACCTCATTATGACGTGCTCCACATTTTCTGAAACATTACATGTATCACATTTATCTGAACTGCTTTTCCCCATTAAAAACAGGGTTGATTTTAAACCAGTATGCCCAAGTCTTAATCTTGATATAATCACTTCTTCTCTTCTATATTTCCCTTTAAAAGCCTTTACATTAATCGATTTCTGAATATAATAGTGTTCTAATAGTCTGTCTGATTATAATATCTATCTGTTATAATAGTGTCTCCCTTTATTATCTACGTCCCACTTTTTTTGCCATGATTCTCTCACTGCTGTTTTAATCAATGATTTAGCTTCACCTTTCCCAAAGGGAACTTTCATTATTTCTTCATCCTTTAATTTTAGTGCATTCTTTGCAGTCAAATCTGCCTTTTCATTTCCCATCACCCCAATATGAGCTGGAACCCAACAAAATTGTATATCAATTCCCATTCTCTCGATTCTTAGCATTATCATGGATATTTCTTTAAATAAATCATCTCTTACTGTTTCATTTGAATTCAAACTATAAAGTGCTGCAACAGAGTCAGAACAGATGATTATTCTTTGAGGTCTTACTTCTTCTACCCATTGCAACCCTAAAATTATGGCTACTACTTCAGCTGTAAATACAGATAATTTATCATTAATTCTTTTACATATGGTTACATCAAACTCTGGTATGTACACTCCTACTCCTACATGATCATTCCTTAAATCTTTAGATCCATCAGTAAATATGGGTATGTAATGGTAGTAGTTCCGCTTAACATATTCATGAACCAAATATCCAATATTATCAGCATTCCTTTCAGTCCATTCTTTCTTTAGTTCTAAAAGTTTCAAGTCTACCTTGGGAACTGGGAATATCCATGGAGGAACATTACCCCATACTATATTCGGACCATACTCGAGTCTATTTGAACCGTATTCTTCCACTACTGTAGTAATATTCCAACCGAATCCTTTACCTTTATGTTGTTTCAAATACTCCCAGCAATCACCTAAGACCTCTAAAGCAGGTTGTTCTTTCCCAGATCCTCTTAGCTTAACCCAATATGTCAGCGACAGCTTTAATCGTCTCAAATATAATGGTAGTTCTTCAGTTTCTACAAGTAATGCATTAGTAGGAGTTGTTTTAATAGCACCAATACTAAGTCTAAGAGCTCTAAACTGTATTCTATCTAGTTTTTCCAGGACACTCTTAGCTGCTGCTCCATATACCATACACCCATAGTCAATACATGATCGTATTAAGGCCCTATATAGATCCAGTAGTGACTGTTTATCTGCACCCCAATTATAACCCATAACTGATCTCATAAGATTTAATACCTTATTACATTTAGTTTCTATCTGTTTAACATGTGTCTTCCATAAATATCTCTCATCAAACCATACTCCTAAATAATTAAAATGTTTAACCCTTTCCATATTTTGACCATACAGTTTCCACCAAGACTGTGAGCACATGGGAACTATATAAAGGGGAAGAAATCAGGAGGGAACAGGTGGAGGAAATCAAACATTAATCAAATAACAAGGGGGAGGGATCAGACAAAGACACGAGCACAGCCCAAAACAACAACACACCACATGTGCTCCACAAGACAGGACAGACATGTGACACACATCCATTTCTGAGATTGCTTGGATTGCAATTTATTGTCTGTGTAGGTTCTTTGCCTTGTGGATCTCTTGGATCTTAAGCACAAAGGATCGTAAGGAATACCTGCACGTTTACCATCATCTACGTTTTTCATCAACTGGTATCGTGCATTTGTGGAATATATGCTATAAGTTTTTTTCCATCCTGAACACTGTTGGGTCTTACTTCCACAGGTGTTCTTTCTTGTATGGTCATTGTGTGTTTTGGTTTTCAGTATCCATTGTGGTATAATTTTGTTTGGTTTGTTTATATTTTTTTTTGTTTTGGTGTCTATATAAAGTTGCAAGAACACATGTTTATTACCTGACTGTTTTGTGTGATTTATACCTTATGTTATGTCTATGAAGCACTAGTTTGTTGATGATTCCCTTCCCTAAAAATCAGACTTATAGCGGTCTTTAACTTAAAGTAGTTAAGGTAGTTATAACACCCACACACACATCAGCTAAAACAAACACGTCAAGGACTGCATTCCTACTACAACTACATCGTTTTGAGACGCGTTTAATAATCCTGGACCCCCGCGGGGACCCGGGGTAGAATAGGTCCCTAGCACCCCCTTGCTGATCGTAAGAGGCGACAAATGGGGCGACTTTTTTGCCGTAAGTTGCAACCCGTGTCTGGGGAGGACGAGAACCTGGTATTTGAGGAATGTGTATGCTGCGGCTACTTCAGGTCCAACACAATACTTTGGCTTTGAATTCACATAGACGGGAGGTTGGAAGGACCCGGTCCAACCAATCGGCTAGTCAAAATGTACCCTCAATGTCAATTGGGTAAAATTAAATTTGGGTCAATTGGGTAAAATTAAATTTATGTCCCTTTTGCTCAAGTATATCACCCCTGTATCCTTGGTGCATATCTGGAGGATTACCGCGGCTCTGTGCACCCCCTTGTTGGGCTCCGAGGTGGGTGGGGAGCAGGAGTGATGAAACTCAATAAATACAAACATGGCTAAAAAAAAAAAAAAAACGACGGATGATAGAACAAACATTGGATGATGACTCAGATACTGGATGTATTTATTCTCAAAAGAATGAAAATTGGCAAAGATTTATACTGCTAGAATGGTAAAATGGTAAAATGGACTGCATTTATATAGCGCTTTTAACAGACCAATGGCCATCCAAAGCGCTTTACATCTTGCCTCACATTCACCCATTCACACACCGACGGCGGTGTCAGCCATGCAAGGCGCCATCCAGCCCGTCGGGAGCAGCTGGGGTTAGGTGTCTTGCTCAAGGACACCTCGACACTTGGTCAGGTGGAACCGGGGATCGAACCACCAACCTTCCGGTTTGTAGACAACCTACATGAACCACTGAGCCACTGCCGCCCCTGCCGAATCACAAATAACAGACATGCCTCTTACAAAATTGTCTCCATTTGCAATACAGAAAGGCATCTCAAGCATAGCAGGAACAGTTAAAGATGTTAAAAAGTTAAGATCTGGCCAAATATTAGTAGAATGCACTAAGAAAAGCCATGCGGAAAACATTGTGCATGCAAGTATGCTGGCAGATGTACTAATAAAGGCATTTTATCATCCATCTTTGAACAGTAGTAAAGGAGTTATGCGTACTAGAGAGCTACATGACATGGATGAACTTGAAATAGCATCAGAATTGACTCAACAAGGGGTAACTCATATCAAGAGGATTACAATTAAAAAAGGAGAACAAATAATTAAGACAGGTACTTACATCTTGACTTTTAATAAACCCCAACCTCCAGAGAAGATTCAGATTGGCTATGTGAGTGTACCGGTCAATATTTTCATTCCAAACCCATTGAGATGCTATAACTGTCAGAAATTTGGCCATGGCTCTGCTTTCTGTAAAAGAAAAACAGTCTTCTGTAATTGTGGAGAAGAAGGGCATGAATCAGGATGTTCAAAACCATCAAAATGCAGCAACTGTTCTGCTGATCACCCAGCTTCAACAAAAGAATGTCCAATTTGGATAAAGGAAAAAGAAATCCAAAGAATAAAATGTGTCGAAAGGATTAGCTTTGTTGAAGCACGCAAAAAGTTTGAGGAGTCTCCATTTTTTAATATGAGGAAAACGTATGCTTCTGTGGTGAAACCAACTATGAGCTCTATTGACTGTCAAACTGATTTGACCTGGATCAATGGTGAGAAACCACAAAATGACAGCAACAGAAGTTCTGTTTTAATCAAAAAGAGGAATCAAGGAACACAAAGTCAAACAATGATAAATCAAACCCAAGCCAAAGAAGATGAAAAATCATCAAATGAGCACAATCAGCCCTTGAGGGGGAAAAAGATACAACAAAGTACAAAAACTCAATCAACAAAATCAAACCAAGAAGGGAAAACTCAAAAGATAGAGTGCCCAAAGAACAAAGATGTTGAAATGACAGAGACTATAAAATCCAGAAGTCGAAGCTTGTCTCCCAAATGCAAAGGTAAAGGGCAGGTACTTGTCTTACCTACTTGAAAATGAAGAATCATGTAATTCAGTGGAATTGTCGTGGACTTAAGGAAAACTTTTCAGAGCTGCAACAATTGGCAGCTATTTTCAATCCCATTGCCTTCTGCCTCCAGGAAACCCATCTAACAACCAATAGTCAACTTACGTTGAAAAAGTATAATATTTATAACACTTTTGGTCCAAATATACAACGTCCGTCTGGTGGATCGGCCATATTAGTAAGACATGACATAATCCATAGTCATGTGTCAATAGATACAAACCTGCAAGTGGTGGCTGTGCGTTTAACTCTACATAAAACTACAACTATGTGCTCTATTTATATACCTCCGGATACCAGTGACAATACAAGAACTGAACAAAATGGTAAAACAGTTTCCTTCACCATATATATTAATGGTGGTTTTAATAGTCATAGCACATTATGGGGAGGAAAATATACAAACACCAAAGGCAGAAGAAGAGAAGATTTGTGCTTATTAAATGATGGCTCAAGCACATATCTGCATCCAGGATATGGAACTTATTCTGCTATTGACTTAACTTTGTGTGAACCTGAAGTACTAATTGATTTTTCATGGCAAGTATGGAAAGATCTCTGTGGGAGTGATCATTATCCATTGATTTTAACATCCACTGAAGAAGACATTCAACAAGATACTCCAAGATGGAAAGTGGAAAAAGCTAATTGGTATATTTGAGAGGTTTAATATAGACTGGAAAGATCATCTAGATAAAGAAATTCACTGACATACTGATTGAAATAGCAGAAAAATCAGTTCCCAAAACATCAATAAAGTCATGCCGTCGGAGAAACCCATGGTTTAATGAAAACTGCAAAAAGGCTATTACTGATCGGAAGAAGGCAGAAAGAAATTTGAATAAACATCCAACAACTGAAAACCTCATCAGGCTGAAAATCTGTAGAGCACAAGCACGAAGAATTATTAATGAAACAAAGAGGCAAAGTTGGAAAAAGTATGTGTCAAGTTTAACATCACAGACACCAACAAAGAAAGTGTGGGATATGATACGAAAGATGAAAAATAAGGAAGGAGGATTACTAATACAACATATAAAAAATCAAGATACCCTGCTAACAACGAAACAGGATATTGCTAATAAATTGGCAGAGACATTTGAGAGAAATTCATCATTAGAAAACGGTCTTCCCAGATTTAAAGAAATGCAAATAAAGCAGGAACGGAAAGAAATTGATATCTCCTCTGATAACGCTGAATTGTATAACCAGCCTTTTACAATGGAGGAACTTTTGAAAGCCATAAAAAACTCTAATGAAACTGCAGTTGGACCTGACAAAATTCACGACCAGTTTTGGAAAAATGTACCCTATAGTGTATTAGTGATTCTACTGGAAAATGTCAACAACATCTGGAAATCAGGAGAATTACCATATTATTGGAAAGAGGCAATAGTTATACCAATACCTAAACCTGGAAAAGACCATACTGATTCAAATAATTATCGTCCAATAGCACTAACTAGTTGATTATGCAAAACCATGGAAAGAATGATAAATGACAGGCTGGTGTGGATCTTGGAAAAAGATCAGTAAATATCAATGTGGATTTAGACGAGGAAAAAGTACTCTTGATCATCTTATAAGATTAGAATCTTTTGTACGAGATGTAGTAGCGGTGTTTTTTGATTTAGAAAAAGCCTATGATACTACGTGGATGTATGGTATTTTAAAAGATTTGTATGATATGGGATTCAGAGGATATTTACCCATTTTTATTTCTAATTTCTTATCTAATAGAGTTTTTCGTGTTCGTGTAAGAAATGTATTATCTGACTTGCATGTACAAGAATCAGGAGTGCCTCAAGGAAGTATACTTTCAGTTACTCTTTTTAGTATTAAAATGAACAGTATTGTAAGTGTTATGGGGTCTAATATATTATGTAGTTTATATGTAGATGATGTGTGTATTTGTTATAAAGGAAAAAAAATGAACGTAATCGAAAGACAAATACAAATATGTATAAATAAAATGTATGACTGGTCAGTAAAAAATGGCTTTAAATTTTCTAAATCAAAAACTGTATGTATGTATGTATGTAATTTTGATAACAAACTATCCTTTATTCCTCATATTAAAATGTTGCGAAATAAATGTTTTAAAGCAATGGATATGATAAAAGTGCTAGCAAGGATTAAATGGGGAGCTGATTGTGAAGTTCTCTTGAGACTTTACAGGACACTTGTTCGATCAAAAATGGACTACGGGAGTATTGTTTATGGATCTGCTAGGAAGTCATACATCAAAATGCTGGACACAGTACATCATACAGGATTGAGACTTGCCTTAGGAGCATTTAGGACTTCCCCAATACAGAGCTTGTATACAGAAGCAAGAGAACCATCGTTATATAACCGAAGGCTGAAATGGGCTCTCAACTATGTAGTTAAGCTAAAAGCCAATGAAAGTAATCCAGCATATCCTTCAGTTTTTCATCCTCAGTATTCACATTTGTATGAAGCCAGACCCACATACATCAGTTCTTTTGGAATTCGTATAAAATCACACTTGGAAAATATGGACCTTAATTTGGATATCCTTCCATCGACGCATCTGTGTCCTATACCGCCTTGGAATATTAAAAAACCCATCATCATGATGAACCTGGCTCAGTATATAAAAAACATAAATCATCCAAATGTCTATCAGGAGGAATTTTTGGATATAAGGCACAGCTTACCAACTCATGTACCTGTGTACACAGATGGATCAAAGTCAGACAGTCGGGTATCTGCTGCAGTAGCGATTGGGTCAAAACGCTATGGCAAGCGTATCTCCGGACAAAGTTCCATTTTCACAGCTGAAGCATGTGCATTACATCTAGCTCTTGAAAAAATAGAGAAGGAACAACAACGAAACGTTTTAATTTGCACAGATTCTAAATCCTGTCTACAAGCACTTGATACTTTGAAAACTGAACATCCTATAATTACCAGCATAATAGGAAAAGTGGACTCTTTAAAGAAACAAGATGTTAATATTATTTTTTGTTGGATACCAGGCCATATGGGTTTGACTGGTAATGAACAAGCAGATAAAGCAGCAAAGGAAGCACTTCAGTTGGAAATGACAGAATGTAAAATACCAGCATCTGACGTTAAACCCATATTGAACCTGTACATTTACAAGAAATGGTAAATGGAATGGAACGAATGTGTAAATAACAAATTATATGAGGTGAATCCAGTTTTAAATCAAGGCGTTATTATTTTGAAAATAGATATGACCAGGTTGTATATACGAGATGCCGAATTGGACATTCAAGACTCACTCATTCATATTTATTGAACGGGGAAGAGAAACCGGTTTGTGATCTGTGTAAGAATTTCACGAGTGTAAAACATATTTTAATAGAATGTCCTTTTTTAAATAATATTAGAGAACGGTTTTATTCAGAAAACACATTAATGGACATTTTTAAAAAGGTTTCTCCTGGAGTAATTTTAGAATTTCTGTCAAATATTAAATTGAAAGATTCTATGTAATCGGTGTTATTATTGTTGTTGTTGTTATTGGTATATATGCCTGATTTTTGTAAACAATGTAATGAAGTGATACTGCTTATTGCCATGTGATAGGTATCAATTAAACCCTGTCCCGTTCTGTGCCCTTCTCAGCATTTCTCGGTGATTCAAAGACAATGACTGCTCAGATCTGAGGGAAGGAAAATCTCCAATTTATTGAACAAAGGATATTAGATATATAGGCGAAAGAAAAGAGGCTTCAACCAATGGAAAAGAATTACATCATATATGTCTCATGGTATAGGAACGCGAGCCACGTGATATCAGTATAATGTATACAACACATCTGGTAATCATTATTTCCACCATGAGAACACCGAGATCCTGCAGTTCTCCTACATACAAAGACTAGAGAAACTCAGTACAGTACCTTCCTCCGTGAGGCCCAGCAGGGCCTGCATATGTCTAGGGGCTGTTCCATTTAAAGAGAAGGAGAGAGAGCTAAGACAAAGGAACAAAGGCCAAACTTATATGAATGTGATGTAGATTAAAATAATGAGGATAATGTGGGTGATTAACTAAAGGGTTAATGCTGAGATGTACATAAAAACCTATCACCATGAATATAGCCATTGTTGCTGATATGGCATTAAATCATAAATAAATAAATAAATAAATATCCTGGAAAAATTCTCCATGAAAAGCTGTTCATTTCTGAAAGCAATGATCCACCGCTGTGTGTAAGTAGGCTAAGTTTACTCTGTAAGCATCTGTGAATATTAAACGCAAAAACCTGCGCGAGGACGCACTGGAGCTTTCTTTGTTTAAATTAGCTCAAAATTACTGTCAGATGTAAGTGATTACCTTGACAAACTATACATCATTTAAAAGAGCTAAGACTCAAGCTTCCATTTGTGACCGTAATTTGTTAATATGTGTCAGGAGTTATGAATATGAAAACCGTCGGTACCTTTGATTGTAATATGAGCGTCAGCTGATCTCATTCATTAAAAACTCCTCTATTCTCGTCATGAAGACTCACAACAAAACAACATCCCTCAGGGCTTTTAGTTCAAAAGTGTGCAGATGAGGAGAAATATTGATAGATTCTCATATGTCATATGTCAAATTTCTATACAAAGAAGTGTTATTATTTCAATCTGTTGTGTTTTCAGTTCATACTGGCAGCCGGAGGGCGCTCCGTGCACATGTAGTCCATATATAGCACGCATGAAGAAGATACCATGTGACATTCTCTCTGACATAAACAGCTTCCAGAAATCGCTCTAACATGCAGATAGACACGTTTGAAGATAATAAACACACAATCGCGACAATATATGGCTTATCTGTGTTATTTATACCATGTTGGCTTGGCTATTTATAACATTTGACTTGTGATATAAAGTAAGTTTGGAATAAAAACATGGTTTTAATCTCATTAATTGTTGTGTTTTTATAAATTGGTGTAATAAATCATACATTATGGTTTAATAAATCATACATTGTTGTGGCAGATAATATGTTTTCAGTTATCTGGTCTACCTTTATGAAGCAACTCTGCACTGTGCCCCTTGGGGAAAATCAAGTTAACTCAAGTTAACCCCCCCCCCCAAATTAAATATTTGGACTGGAAACAAGAAAAAAAAGCAAATAAGAAGAGCATTTTTGCAGTGTAGTCTAATCTTTTGATCATTTAAAATATAATATGCCTTTGTTGATTACATTCCAAATAAAATAAACTAGAAAAACATATATTTCCTTTGCTCTGTTGCTCTCTGTCACATAGGCCTACCTGAAGCTCATTCATTATGCATCTCATTAATGCGGGCTATTATGCCCTTTTGTCCTCTCAGGTGTTATCTCATCATTATTCATTAGCTATCACGCCTCCTCGCATTTTGGCTTTGTGAAGAGAAACTGTCTTACAAATTTTAAATAGTGTATTGTTTTATGTGAATGAGTAGGCTCAATGGTTCTCATCAGTATAAAGAAAAAACTCTATGGAGTCAAAAGTCTTGTGAACACATATCTATTGTGTGTTTTGAGACCTTAATTTTAAAACAAAGTTTTTTGTTTTTTCAAAGAACGTGCATAAACATTTTTCTCTCAAAAATACAAGCATGTACACACATATTATGGTAGCCCAGTTTGTGCTGAATACAGTGTCATTGCACTTTTGCCATTAATGTGTTTATAAGCAACTGAAAAAAACACAAATGTAAGAGCATGTCAAAACTTCTAAAGGGCCCACAAAAGAGCTCAGACTCCAGAGGGTTAAAATATTACATAAAATCAAGCAAGCGTTTGCTTCATATGTAAATCTAAGATTGTAGTAAAGTTTGTTCGTATGGGAAGGAGGCGGGAACCGGCGGACATTCAACAAGTTTAATACAAAATAAAATGGCGGCGGCAGTCCCTCACGGCCGACTGCCGCCTACATACAAAACCAAAACGTAAATAAAACACAACGCAAAATCCCAGGCCTGGTCCTCTCTCTGTTTACAGTCACTCTCAAGACGTGTGTCAGTCCCAGTCGTGTTCTCTCTCTCTCCCGACCGCAGCTTTTACGGTCTCTCCACGCCAATTACTACATACTTACTCACCGCTCACCTCCGCGGTCCCTCTCTCCCGCTTCAGTTTTACATGTGACTTGGGTATCGGAGAGTTCGCAACAGTACATTTTGAAGAGTATTTGTTCTAGTATGTGTGTCAGAGAAGTGTTTTAAGTGTTCAGTATGTTTTAAAGAAAAGTTCTTAAATGTTTTAAGGTTTCAACTGTTCTATTGTTCTAAAATGAATGTTCAGTTGTACATTTGTTTTGGTTTTTGCAGGATAGTACACAATCATCCCACTTACCAATGATAAATTATAATGAGGGGCAGGCCATTGCTCGGTCGACGAGACCGCTATGGGCAAAGTGTACCTTCCCGTTCAGCGCATCGAATATCAGGCGCGAGCATCGATGACGGGAGACTCAGGCGGTCCGTCAGAAACGAAGGTTCGGAGCTGCGTCGGCATGCGCGTTGAGTGAGGCTCGGATGCCGGGGGCTCTGCTTTTGCAACTCCTGGCGGAGAACGGACCTCGGCCCGCGCCCACGTAAAAAAAGCACCCTTTCCCCATCAGAGGGTTCCGCCCAGGGGCTTGTTTCCGTGTGTAGGAAGCCAGCGTGTCGCGGTTCTCCGTCCCCGGGGGCTACCTGGTTGATCCTGCCAGTAGCATATGCTTGTCTCAAAGATTAAGCCATGCCAGTCTAAGTGCACATGATCGGTACAGCGAAACTGTGAATGGCTTAATAAATCAGTTATGGTTCCTTTGATCGCACCAACTGCTACTTGGATAACTGTGGCAATTCCAGAGCTAATACATGCAAACGAGCGCCGACCCGGCCCTTCCTAGATAACCTTGGGCCGATTGGCGCCCTCTGCGGTGGCGACGACTCATTCGAATTTCTGCCCTATCAACTTTTGATGGTACATTCGACGCCTACCATGGGGACCACGGGTAACGGGGAATCCGGGTTCGACTCCGGAGAGGGAGCCTGAGAAACGGCTATCCACAATCCAAATTACCCATTTCCGACACAGAGAGGTAGTGACGAAAAATAACAATACAGGTCTCTTTCGAGTATACAGGTCCTTGGAATGAGCATATCCTAAACCCATGGGCGGCAAGTCTGGTGCCAGCAGCCACGGTAAGCTCTAATAGTGTATACTGAAGTTGCTGCAGTTAAAAAGCTCATAGTTGGATCTCGGGAATGGGCTGGCGGGGTGTCCGGTCCGGTCCAGGGGCCCGGAGCGTTTACTTAGAAAAAATTAGAGTGTTCAAAGCAGGCCGCCCATCGCCGCTGAATACCGCAGCTAGGAATAATGGAATAGGACTCTGATTCTATTTTGTGGGTTTCTGGAACCCGGGGCCATGATTGAGAGGGACAGCCGGGGGCATTCGTATTGCGCCGCTAGAGGTGAAATTCTTGGACCGGCACAAGACGGACGAAAGCATTTGCCAAGAATGTTTCATTAATCAAGAACGAAAGTCGGAGGTTCGAAGACAATCAGATACCATCGTAGTTCCGACACAGCGTGCGCCGATTCAGGGAGCAAGGATTACTACTGGATGTGATGGCATATCAAGTCAGTATAACAACACACTCCCACATTTGGGAGAGAGGCACTACGCCGTTAGAGGTGAAACTAGAACGCGGCAGTGCTAGTCGTACCGTGAACAGGAAAGCATTTGCCAAAAATGTTTTCTTTGACCATATTTCATGGTGTCTTCAGAGTGTCCCCCTGTCGATAAGAGTGGTAAATCAGGGCGTGCCAGAGGTAGGCGTTTGCTCTGTAATCTTTGGACCACCACTATGGGTAAACTGTTCTCCTCAACAGCACGTCCTGAGCCCGGTTGGGGGCCGCAAGAATGACAGGATGTGACGGTTGGCTATAGAATGATGGTAAGAGGGCGTTTGAGCAGTCACCGACCGGGTTACGGATCTTAGGTACGAATATTGGATTGTTTCGGTACGAGTTGGATTCCCCCTAATGGTGAAGGTGACACGATTAAAGCTTCGGAGTAGCTCAAAACTCCATAATCCAAAACATGGCAAATGAAAAATCGAAAATTCATACCGGCCGTCACGTTGCCCGGGATAAAATAGGTGACATGGAGGAGCTTGGGGAGCAGGCTTCTTCGTTACTCCCCGATGCCCCCCCTGCTGCTCACCTGACAAGGGACAGTTGTGAAGGTTGTCTGGCAATGATTTATGGATACAAAATAAGACTACGAGACTGCTCGGTGTTGTTGACACATCTGAGGGTGAGGGCCACGGACGATGTTGAGTTCCAGAGCGACGCCGCAGGGCCCTTCGGCACAACAGACTCTGCTAGAGAAGCCAAGAGCTTGGGTCAACCCGACACTCCCCCAGGGGATGGTCCCACCGTGGACATCCCTATTCCGGGTGATGCACAAGTGGCAACCAACGTGGTAGTGCCATTGCCATTAGGTGACTATGCGTGCATCATCTGTGGCTTGCCGGCAGGCTCCCTTGCAGGTTGAGAATCCTTTTTCAATCTGCCATGGCAAGGTGCCTGTTAGATACAGCTGTCGTACTTGTGGAAAGATCTTGACCAGTTGGAATTCCATAGTATGCCATGTTCCCCATTGCAATAGCACCCGTGCACGTAGGAAACGTGTCGGGGGTGTGATCTGGGTTCACCTCTAACAGAGCTTTGAGTACACATGAACGGCACGTCCACCCAGAAATCCGGAATGCCAAGAGTGCGCGACTGACCACCGCGTCCTCTCAGGGGAGTCCTGTTCCAACACAGGCGGAGGTGTAGGTAGAAGTCTCACGGGCCTTAGGGGAGGGTTCAGGCTTCGGCCTGGGCCCCAGACCCAATGAAGAAAGGAATGATCCGTTGTTACAAGTAACAGATCCCTCAGTTCCTCGGGATACGCTTATCTTGATGGTGTCCTTATCGTGTCGTTACGAGAAGCCGCCAGACAAATGTTGAGTGGGGCAGAGGATGAGGGGGAGGGTCATATCCGAGTACTCTCCGCCTGGTTGGAAGGCGATGACCAAGTCCCTGCCTTGGTCGAAAGACTATCAGAGCCGATCCTCCAAGAGTTGTGTGTTGACATCATTCCAAGATGAATAAGCTCAGGCCCTGGCCCTCCTCCGGTGTGGCCGGACCACGTTGGCAGGCCTCTGGGAAAGCAAGGCGGCTTGCCTACCACACCTGTCAACGATTATATAGAAGGGATCAAGTGAGTCTCGCCGCCGAGCTCCTCGATGGCACGCGAACTTCCAACTGTCCTATTCAGATCGATGCGGTCACGCAGGCGTTTAGAGACAGTTGGGAGATGTCGACGGCCTTCGTAGGCCTTGGTCCCTTCGGAACAGCTGACAACGGGCATCTGGCGGGGCTTATCACAATCGAAGAGGTAAAGGCCTGTTTAAACCAGGCATCGAACGCATCCGCACCCGGACCCGACGGGATCGAGAAGCAGAAGATTCTCATACCCAAATGCTTTAAGCAATGCTGCACTGTCCTACTTCCCAAATACAAAGGTTGATACAAAGGTTATGAATTTGGAAATGTTTACTAGACCATGATTTTGATTACGGACAACGGCTTTGGTGAAACGATTATGCCTCGAAGTGGCTTAACTTCAAACAAATCAATGGAAAGTAAAGTATTCGAAAAGTCATACCGGCGGTCGGGTCACCCGGGTAAACAAGCTGATACGGTGGAGCTGGGAGGACAGGCTCCATCCGTTGCGCCCCTATGTCCCCCCCATCGCATCCCTGACAAGGTCGGTGGTGAAGGTTGTCGGGCATCGGATCACGGAAACGAAATAAGACTACGAGACTGCTCGATGGTGTTGACACGTCTGTGGGAGACGGCCTCTGACGATGTTGAGTTCCCGAGTGGCACCCCAGGGCTCTTCGGCGCAAGAGACTCTGCCAGAGAAACCCAGAGTTCGGGTCAACCCGACGCTCCCCTAGGGGGTGGCCCCATCATGGCTGCCCCTGTTCCGGATGGTGCACGAGTGGAAGACGAAGTGGTAGTGCCATTACCATTAGACGACTACAGATGCACCATCTGCGGCGTGTCGGCAGGCTCCCTTATGCAGGTTGTGAGTCACTTCTCAACCCGCCATGGCAAGGTGCCTGTTAGATACAGTTGTCGTTCGTGTGGGAAGGACTCAGTTAACTGGCGATCCATTTCATGTCATGTTCCACACTGCGGTGGCAACCCCAGGCGAAGGAGACGTGCTGTTGGTGTCATTTGTGAGGAATGTGGATCTGGTTTCGGCACTAACAGGGCTCTGAATACACACGAAAGGCACGTCCATCCAGAAATTCGGAACGTTAAGAGGGTTCGACTAACCAACGAGTCCTCCCAAGGGGGTCCTGTGCCAACACAGGCGGAGGTGGAGGTAGGAGTTTCGCGGGCCTTAGGGGAGGGTTCAGGTTTCGACCTGGGCCCCATACCCAACGAGGAAACGAATGACCTGACGTTACACGTAACAAATCCCTCAGTTCCTCGGGATACGCTTATCTTGCCAGATGGTGGTCTTGCCGTGTCACTACGGGAGGCCGCCAGACGAACGGTGAGTGGGGCAGAGGATGAGGGGGAGGGTCATATCCGAGTACTCTCCGCCTGGTTGGAAGGCGATTACCAAGTCCCTACCTTGGTCGAAAGCCTATCAGAGCCGATCCTCCAAGAGTTGTGTGTTGACATTCCAAGACGAATTAGCTCAGGCCCTGGCCCTCCTGCGGGTGTGGCCGGGCCACGTTGGCGGGCCTCTGGGAAAGCAAGGCGGCTTGCCTACCACACCTGTCAACGATTATATAGAAGGGATCAAGTGAGTCTCGCCGCCGAGCTCCTCGATGGCACACGCACTTCCAACTGTCCTATTCAGATTGATGCGGTCACGCAGGCGTTTAGAGACAGTTGGGAGATGTCGACAGCCTTCGTAGGCCTTGGTCCCTTCGTGCCCTTCTGAACGGCTGACAACGGGCATCTGGCGGAGCTTATCACAACCGAGGAGGTAAAGGCCTGTTTAAACTAGGGATGGGCATTTTTGTCAATTTCTCATTTCGATCATCGATAGGTCTCAAAAACGAGTACTCGAGTAATTGGGGGCGGGGCATGTGCAGGGGGCGGGGCATGTCCGTCATTGAGATAATGAAAATACTGTTATGAAAATGGTTGTTGACAAATACAAACGTGACATGAAAACGGGTATATGAAAACATGAACATATAAAACAAAAAATAACTGCTAGATTATGATGCATAAATGTCTTTGAAAAAGAAACATCTTTATAAAATGACCGTCTCAAATAACCAAGTCAGTAATATCGAGCATTGCCTTTGAGCTGAAACTGTGAAATAACACCACCCTGCAGAGCTTGCTAGCTGGTTAATAAACTCAACCAAACGCACCATATATCAATATTAATATGAAGATTATTATGAACCTATTACGACATAAATCAACACAAAAGGACGTGAATGCGCACGTGAACTTCAGCGTGCTAGATTTACAGGCGACGGGTTTGAAACAGAACATTTTGAATGCGCTCTTCCCTTAACAACGCTGATACACGGACAACGAAAGCACACAGAAACAACATTTTATTACAATCCTGTTCTCATTATAATGCTATGACAGACTGACTCTGCACATCATGCACTTAATTTTATTATTCATGATCGAAGTGTTTACAGACATCACTGCGCGTTTTCGAACTCATAGCGAAAAACCAACTTTAAATAAACTAGGTCTACTGTTAAAAAATACGAGAACAGTATAGCACTGCTGCATTACTAATATCAATGATTCTGAGAAAGAAATAGCCTATCTGAAAAGAATATGACCGTCTCTAAAAACCATCATGTCGAGCATGAAATATGCGTTTGAGCTGAAACTGAAGAGAATGAACAACAGCTGGTATAACGGCAGCGCTTTTCTAGCTTATTAAGCTCAACCAAACGCTTCTTATATTAGATTAATCAGATATAGACAACATAAAAGTATCTTACAACGTGCATCTGCAGATAAGGACGTGGATGCTCACATGAACTTCACGCGCTAGTCTGAGTGTTCTCGCTAGTTTCTCTGTGGATCAGCTGATACACGGGGAACTAAGCACAGATCATTTACAGCATTCTATTTCCATTGTGTTTTCATTATAATGCTATGTAGGCTATGACAGATTGGCGCTGCACATCTTGCACTAACCATTTAATGATCTCATGATTCCAGACATCACTGCAGTGCACGCCTTTATTTCGGCGCGGTCTGGAGGCGTGCTGTAAAACGCTAACCAATCAGACCTCCGCAAAACGATGCAATAACCAATAAAAAAGAGACAAATATATTTTTTTCAGGGCGATCATCGTTCTCATGATCGATGATCGCTGTCACGTTCGAGTACTCGATTACTCGACCACTGTTGCCCATCCCTAGTTTAAACCAGGCATCGAACGCATCGGCACCCGGACCCGACGGGATCGAGAAGCAGAAGATTCTCATACCCAAATGCTTTAAGCAATGCCGCACTGTCCTACTTCCCAAGACCTCGGACCAGGGTGTGCTATCGGAGATCGGTAACTGGAGGCCGATTACCATAGGGTCGATGGTTTTGAGGCTCTTCTCTAGGATCGTTACGAAGAGGGCAGTTCAGGCCTGCCCTCTTCACCCAAGACAAAGGGGGGTTTCGGACCACCCCCGGATGCTCCGAGAACATAGAGGTGCTGCGAGGCCTCATGGAGCAATCCAAAGAAGAGCGCAGCCAGCTCGCCGTAGTGCTTGTGGACTTTGCGAAGGCATTTGACTCGGTCTCCCATGAACACTTCCTGACTGTCCTTCGGGAGATTAAGGTGTACTCACACGTGGTAGAGTTAATCCGCAACTCTTACCAGAACTGCGTAACCCGCGTTGAAGTCAGGGGCCTGTCAACCCCAGATATCAACATGCAGGTTGGTGTTAAGCAGGGAGACCCAATGTCTCCATTGCTTTTCAACCTGGCCATGGATCCCCTCATCCATGGCCTCGAAAGACTTGGAAAGGGCGTGAGTGTGTCTGGCACCAGGCTCACAAACCTGGCATACGCCGACGATCTGGTCTTGGTAAGCGATTCATGGCAAGGGATGGCTCATAACTTGGGCATCCTCGAATCGTTTTGCAGGAGGAAGGCGGCTGAGGGTTAATACGAGGAAGTGTAAGGGTTTCCTACTCACCCCTTCGAGAGACTCATGTACAAATCAACAACTTCCCCTCAAGGGTTCTGGGGGGTAGTTTTCTCAACATGGTCGGTCCGGCAGAGACAAACGGGGTATCTGGGGGTGCAGATAAGCCCCTGGAAGGGAGTGGTGAAACCTACCCTGGCCAAGGACCTAAAAGAATGGTGCAAGAACATCGGTAGAGCCTTGCTCAAACCATCTCAGAAGGTGACAATCCTTAACAAGTTTGCTATCCCCCGACTCCAGTACCGAGCTGACCACTGCAATGTAAATTGCGGTACACTCCTGACCCTCGATGGGATCATCAGAGCGAAGGTGAAGGAATGGCTGCACCTTCCGCCTTCAATCTGTGACGGGATTTTTAATGCAAGGAACCGGGATGGTGGCCTGGGACTTTGCAAAATCGCCCGCCTGATCCCATCAATCCAAGCAAGACGGATCCACCTCTTATCTAACTCGGACGATGAGGTTACCCGATCAATCGTTTCAGGAGAGCGAATTGAAGATAAGTTCAGGGGACTTTGGCTAAGGGCCGGTGGAACGGCGGAAAACCTGCCTAGGCTGGGGGCAGAGAGAGGAGACACCAACCCATTGACGCCAGGATGTCCGGTCCCGTGCGACTGGAGGCAGGCGGAATTTTTGCGATGGGCAGGCCTGATCCCCCAGGGTGTGGGGATACTGAGGTTCGGAGGCTGCAGGGTCAGTAACTGTTGGCTGTCGAGGCCGAAAGTTTCAGATAGCGCCATTACAACTGCTTTGCAGTTGAGGGCTAATGTGTACCCTACACATGAGGTGCACCTCAGGGGCAGAAGCAAGGTGGGTGCCTCTTGCAGGCGTTGCTCGCACAGATTAAAAACCTGTTCGCACATCCTTGGGCAATGCCCGGCCACTCACTGGTCAAGGCTTGCACGGTACAACAAGTTGTGCAAACTCCTCGCAATGGAGGCTGAGGGTCTTGGGTGGGAAGTCTGCCGGGGAAATAAGGAGACTGGACCTGGTGCTCACCCAGGATTCATTGGTCTTGGTGATTGACGTAACTGTCAGGTTCGTGTATGCTCCAGACTCTTTGACGAGAGCTGCGGCTGAAAAAAAGTTACTACGGTCCCCATAAGAGTACACTCACCAACTAAGTAGGACAGTCATCTTGTACTCGTTGGATATCTTGCCGGACTTCAGCCGGCCTCGGACACTCTGACTTGTCTAGTGCCACGGGCGATCACGGTGGACTCGAAGGAGGGAACGATGAACGGAAGGTATCAAGTGTAGAAGCACCTGGTGTCAAGTGGTGATTACGCTGGATCATCCGTATTAGTATTAGTCTTCACACAAGCGCTTTGTAAATGGGGGCGGTACGATTACATCATCTGAGCAAGATGGCTGCTTAGACTGTGGGCTGCGGCGCCACGAGTTTTCATTTTGTGTGAATATATAGGCATTCGTAGTTTATTGCATTGTTTTTTTTCCCACAAGTTGCCTATAATAAGTGTCAACCACTACCGATATGCCAAACCCCCGGAAAAACGAAAATGCGTCTCAACAGCAGCAAAGTGCTAGGCTACCGCTAGCTCAAAAGCTGCCTCTCCTGCATCCCCAGCATGTGAAGATGCGGATGATTTCAGCTCCACTGCTAGAAACTATCAGATGAACAAACCAAACACTTTGCAGACATCCGCAAGGACGTCTCAGAAACGAGAAGAGCTGTTGAGGCGATTGAGGGTAAGCTAGCCGACATGTTATCCAGGATAACTAGCGCGGAGGTTCGTCTGGATATGCTGGAGGAGGTGGAGAGGCAGCGTTGCGTTTCACCCCCGGCTTCGGCGGTTGAAAAGTTGAACGCCAAACTAACTGAGCACGAGGATCGGGAAAGGCGAGTTAATCTACGCATCTATGGGTTCCCGGAACGCGTTGAGAATAAAGATGCCATATCATTTCTGAGGGTCACTCTCCCCAAAAATGTTTTGGTTTTTTTTCTTCTTTTTTCCCCTTTGTTACTTTGCAGAATGACTCGGGAGGAGAAAGAAAAATAAAGTAAAGGTTTTTTTAAAAAATGTTTTTATTAATATTATTACTTTTTTGCATTGTCTTGCATCACTATCTGTAATCTACTCCATAACATAGGTTTACCACTTTATGTTCATTTTATTGTCCTTAGTGCTGTTTCTATAGGTGCATTTTTTTATTATTATTATTTTATTTATTTAATTATTTATATTTTATTTTGTACATTTTGGAGACTGTGGGTATACTATTAACAGGTAGGCTTTTTCATTTCTGCCTGGGTTGTAGGTCATGGTGGGGGGCGTATCTTTGGGTGCCGTCTGTCAAGGGTATACCACATTATTATATGGAAGATGTTTTAATGTTGAAGAAATTGTTCACACTGCTGCTATTTTGATTTTTGATGATTGGTGGTGCCGCTGCAACACTTGAGTGGCCAGAAGCTCTTAGTTCCTTGAGTTAGTTATCAGTTGTGGATTTATCAGGAAGGTTCGACAGTAATTTTGCTTCCTCACCTTCCTTTTTTCTTTTTGGGTGTTTTTGATGTTTTTTGTCTGTTCCGGTTTTTGGGGTGTTTGTCTTCTATGGATCCAGACTTCTCTTCTGCGGTTGTTGAGACAACTCCATTTTTCTTTCTTCCTTTTTCACAAATTTTTCTAGCATATGACAGCTCTTAATTTAATTTCAGTCAACGCCAGAGGTCTTAATGTTCCACACAAAAGGACCACTGTACTAGAATTTCTCCGGAAGAAAAATATAGATTTTGCTATGATTCAGGAGTCACACTTATTGTGCAAAGATGTGGGTCTATTAGCTAATAAGTTTTATCACCCTATTGCAACTTCTTCTGCAGCTACAAAATGTAAAGGGGTAATGGTTTTGTGTAAACGCAAACTAAGATTTGATGTGATTGACTCTTGGGCAGATGATGCAAAATGCACATTACATTCTGGTTACCTGGTCTGATCACAAACCCATATTTTGTTTGGTCACTGTTCGCCCATCTTCCACTATCTTCCACTAAAGCCCCCAGGTGGCGTTTTAATGCTTCCTTACTGCGAGATGAAACATTCAAAACTCAGTTTGAAACAAATTTTATAGAATTTTTAGAATTTAATGTCGGCTCTGTTCTTGATCCAAGGATACTTTGGGAGGCGGTAAAAGGCTTTATAAGGAGCCACACCACTTTATATGCCTCAACACGAAATAAAGCACGTATAGCCAAATTGGAAGCTTTCGAATTAAAATATGCCACCCTTGATGCTTCCCTGCAACATAATTTTAACAATCACACAGCTTTACAGAAGGAACTGATTAAAAAAAGAGATTAACTCTCTTCTGAGGCACCGTTCAGAATTCCTCATGCACAAAACAAGACAAACTTACTATTTTAATTCTTCAAAACCCAGTCATTTACTAGCAATGAAACTCCTGACGGATGAGCACTGCTGATATTTTTTGCAATAAAGACAAAGACAGTACTATACAATGTGACCCAAAGAAAGTAAATGCTCCTTTTGCCTTTTTATCAGGCGTTATATAATTCGGAAAGTAATTTTGATAAACATAGCTGTGATAATTTCCTGAGTGACGTTAATCTACCCCGCATTAGTACTGATGACTCCATAAAGCTAGATCGCCCTATTACATTGCAGGAGTGCGAGGCAGCTGCTAGGGACATGCGTAAAGGTAGATCACCAGGGCCAGACGGAATTCCACCCGAATTTTATCTTACCTTTTGGCCTCTGATCGGTCCGCTTTTATTGGATATCACTGCATGAAAAGTGGGATTTTCGTCAGTATGTGGCACTGTAGATTGCCGTGAAACTTCAGGTTTACGACTGTGCATGGCAATTTGCAGGCAACTCCGAAAACTGCCGTAAATTGACGGAAATTGACGTGGGCCTTGCTTGGCAGTTGTCCCCCCATGACCCCCCCTCCCCTTAATTCTAGGGGAGGCTTTATCATGTAAATGAACATGCTGTGAGCTACACAAATGCAAATCAGAGTAGCAGCAGGGGGAGTTTTATCTAGGTTCTGAATTTTTTTTACTAAAACAAGTTTAAAGTTTAAGTTAAAATGTTAACTTAAATTTAAGTTAAATGTACTCGTTTTAGTTCACATTACTAAATTTTTAGGGCAACCAGTTTGCTCCAATTTTTTAAGTAGATTCAACTTGTCCGGGCTCACAGTGTAGATTAATTACTCTGTATGTCATTAGCAATAACCAATGTTATGTAAAAAAAAAAATATACAGGACAGCAGTTCATGTCTTCAACCTTTAGAGAGGTTATGTGATGCAACAAGACAATGAACCAAAGCACACAAATAAATCAAGTAAAGCATACAGTTTACATGCCAAAATTAATTTTTCCACCCTGCACTGTGAATGATTTTTTAAATGGCTATTAATCATAAATGTGAAAAGTACAAGTTTGTGTGTTTATAGTTAAGTCAGATTGTGTTTTTTCTGTAATTGTCATTTAAATTGAGCTCACACCACATTTTATGAATTATCAATGCAGATTTTCAAGAGGTGGTTTCCTGGACAGGGTTTAAATTATGCCAAGAGTAGGCCTAATCTAGTAAATCGCGAGTTAAAAAATTGTTGCCTGGAACAAAGATTAAGCACAGATTACTAACACCTGGACTATGAGTCCTGAACTAAAATAAACTGAATTCATTTACAGTTTTATCTAATTGCTTACACACAATTTCTGAAATATGGCTCCATTTCTTGTAACTCTACACACAAAACACACAACATGCAAAACATCAGACATCGCTTGCAAAAGCAACACTTTGTGCAAAACTATTTTAACTCTTCCAAAAATGTTGTTTTTGCATATATCTAACTACACACAAATATGCACAACTGAGGAATTTACAGTTGAACTGAAATCAGCTGAACTGAAATCAACTGAACTGAATCAACACTGAAGTCACTTGAGCTGAATATTGACACTATATTGGCTTGTTAGAGCCGGTTTACAGCAGAATTTGTTTTGAACTTGTTACTGAAGCTGCTATGAAACAATATATTTTGTTGTATGCATATTCTTTCTTTCTCAAACCTTAGTTTTGATTTCTAAGTGATCAATTTATGTATAAGTGTTTTCACACATGATCATTGGCTGTATGGGTCCTCAGTAAATTAATGTGGCATTTAAATGGCAAAAGTTATTCTTGTCTCTATAACTTATGGCTTCCTAAAGACACGTTATGGGTAAATAAAATATTAATACTATAAATAAAATGTATATCAAAACATATTTTAAATATAATGAAGTCATTTTATTATAGCACTCATCTGATGTTCCTGGAAACAAAACAGAGACAGAACAGTATAAACAAACTAAACACCAAATTACAAAAACATTATTATGTGAAAGTGAATAAAGTTGTGTGTGTGTGTGTGTGTGTGTGTGTGTGTGTGTGTGTGTGTTTTCAGTTATAAATATGTGCTGTGTAAATTAGCCTATATACTTTTAGAAATTATATATAGCTAAATTATAATAATTGTATAATTAAGCATTTACTTAATATACATTGTAACATTAGGCTACTTTACTCTAGCACAGTAGTCAGTTAAGCAATTAATTAATATCTTATATTAATATGTATGTAGCCTAGGCTACATCTAAAGGTAAGTCTGCTTTAAAAATAAAAAAAAATTACACTTCGACATGTACAGAATGTGCGCGTTAAGAAACACGTTCAAATGTGTCTTCTTAACATGTTAAAACTGTGCGTCGACTGTGTGTGTATGCCTGTTACACGACCAGAATGTGTGTGTCTACACATACAAAAGAAACACGTAAAAAAATGCTGCGTTGACGCGGACAAACAGTGCGTGTTGATAAGTCACGATAAGTCATAAGTCACGCGTTTCGTATAAAGAGATTTGGCCCCGGGCGCGTTCCATAGTAGAGCTCTAGTCCAATGACGTGTGAGGTCGAGGTCATGGCCATGACGCGGTAGAAGACGAGCTTTAAAACTTTTTTTTTTTACTGCTTTCCTTTTTCGTGATCAACAATGACAGGATGCCGTCTTCAACTCCTGGACGCGACCAACTTTTTCGACTCATTTTCAGGAGGCTGTCTTCGTCTTCACAACTCAGGCAAACTGCAGGCGCTATGAACTAGAGCATGGGTAATGTAACGTTACGATTTAAAGAATATGCTTTTATTCAGCTGTATAAGGAAATGGATGCGTTAATAGATCCGAGCTTAAAACTGCACATTTTGTTTACACAGACTATCCTCGCCTCATAACGAAGCCGTGAGCTCTTATCTGCTTGGAGCGATTTCCAAGAGTCCAGATTTAACCGCTGATCACGACGAAATTGTGTGTAAGTAACTTCTAATGTGTTTCTCATTCCTAGTTTAATTTTACCGTGACTGTTTTTATTAATACCAGTCTCATGTAATTGTTTTCCAGCTGCCTGTAAGACGTATTATGAATCGACACGCCGCAGCTTCAGATACAAACACTGAACTTACATAGCAGGCGGAAACTGCGAAGTTTAGCTCGAAGTTTAGAGTCGATCAAGAAGAAAAGGGGTAAGATTTATTATATTAGATCTGTTTTTTGTCAATGTGAGTATTTTTCAGGTTGCTTATTGTCTTTATGGATTGTATTACAGTTGCTGGAAGCGAGAGTGTGCTGGATGAGGGGGACATTTGGAAGTCCGCGACCATTGAACTCATGTTTGACGAGGAAGACGCATTGTTGACGGGGCCACCGCGCTCTCGCAGCCTGGAGCACGCTGAACTTTACATTACATTACTGCTGCACTGTACATAGTTGTGTGTTTAACAATAAAGCTCTTTCTTTGAATAAACAGCTGTGTTTTATAAATGAAGCCCTTTCTTTGAATGAACAGCTGTATGCTTATAAATGCTCTTTCTTTGAATAAACGGCACGGTCCGTATAATTTTCCCATATATTCCTTGATGGTATGAATACTTCATAGCACAATAACATTAATATAAAACAAATTATTACAACATAAATTATATATTTATTAATATTATTGGGGTTTACATTTATAATGAGCCAGGGGGACCAATAATGATTGGTTTGCAGTGATCTGCCAACCAATCACGAGGGATTTTTCTTTTTTAAATGTAGTGACTTCAGCCAATAGTGAGTGAGTAAATTCAAGTCTGGCCGTTGACTCTCTGGTTTCGCTGCTATTCATATGCAAATTAGAGGCGTCGCACCTCAGCGCGGTCTCTCAGCGGGGGCTCTCCACCTACGTCATGGTTCGTTTACGACAATTTGTGGCACAGACGAGCGCGACGTTCGCTGCCTGTAAATTGTCGAAAACTGCCGAAAATTAGGGAGATTTCCGGGAGTATACAGGCGTTTATGGGGTCGAAAATCTCACTTTTCATGCAGTGTATGATCCTTTACTCAATCAGAATGGGATCATTTTCTAGGGATGTTAATTCTGCATTAATTACACTGCTTCTTAAAAAAGGAAAGGACCAGTTGAGTGCTCCAGCTACAGGCCTCTTTCACTTTTGGTTCATAGTGGTTCATAGTGACCAGACAGGGTTTATAAAGTCTAGACTTGCCACAGATAATGTTATAAGACTATTACACGTTATAGATTGTGCTCAAGACTCAAGTTCCCCTGCTGCTATCCTTTCACTAGATGCAATGAAGGCCTTTGACCGCCTGGAGTGGCCATTTCTGTGGTCAGTGTTAGAATTCATGGGGGTCGGTTTGCCGTTTATTAATATGATTAAGGTCTTGTATAAAAACCCAACAGCGGTAGTACTTACGGGCAAAATTAGCTCTTCTCCCTTTGCTGTCTCGAGAGGATCAAGACAAGGCTGCCCTCTTAGCCCCGTTATTCGCCCTTTCTCTTGAACCACTGGCGCAAGCTATCCGCGGCTCACCCACAATCTCTCCAATTTCCATTAGAGGTACATATCATGTTTCACTGTACGCTGACAACGTCTTATTGTATATAAACAACCCAGTGCAATGTATCCCACATGTTTTGTCAACCTTTGATCTTTATGGCAAGCTTTCTGGTTTCAAAATAAACTGGCAGAAATCCGCTTTGCTACCTTTAAATCAGGCAATGTGTAATGTTCCCATCCCTGCATCTATTCCAGTCACTAAAAGCTTCACCTATCTGGGTATAGATATTTCGTCCTCCATACAGACAATTGCTAAAAACAATTATTGTAAAACACTTAAAGTTGTGGCGGATCTGGACTATCCTGCTAATTTAGCTTCGTGGCAGGGTAGCCATTATTAAAATGAATATTCTGCCCAGGGTTAATTTCGTCAGCTCAATGCTCCCCCTTCCCCCGCCCCCTAATTATTGGAGCAAATTACAATCAGCAAACTAAAACTAAATTTCTGTGGCATGGCAAACGACCTCGCATTAAGCTCACCACTATGCAGCGAGAAAGGCAGGCCGGTGGCCTGTCTCTCCCAATTTTAAATGTTCTCCTATCCTGGTTTCAATCTGATGCTCAAGTGTCTTGGCGAACTTTGGAGGAACGAATGATAGCTCCATACTCTTTTACTGACATTCTGCATGCTAAAATCTCACCCCATCAATGCCGTTTGAGATTTGGTCCTATGATTTCTTATTTGTTATTGGTATGGAGGAGGGTGGAGAAATTGGCTGGTTGCTCTTCTGTTTGGGACTCACACTTTCCAATATTTAACAATGAGAGATTGTTGATTGGCCGTTGTCCTATTCGATTTCCTGATTGGGGAAAAATAAAACTTTTGTACACTTGGTGATATTTATGGGGAGGAGGGGTTACTCACTTTTCAGAACATTTGTATTAAGCATAGTATACCACGTACCTCCTTTTTCTTTTATTTGCAGTTGAGATCGACTTTAAAAAGCAATGGTGCCCCAGGCCCCTCTCACACCCTACCCACTTCGAAAATTGTTTTTACTCTGTCAGGAGCACAAGGGGTTTCGTCTCGAGACTCTACTGGTTCTTACTGAGGTATGCTTATACACCTCTGGCGTTGGACACCGTGTGGAGGAGAGATATTCCAGATTTGGCACCCACATTTGATTGGGATAAAGTGTGGATCAGTATGGGTTTAGCTTCCAGGAACCCAGATCATCAGCAAATACATTATAATTACATAGGGTTTATTTAACCCCTTGGAAAGACGATCCTACATGTACTTTATGTTCTTTCAAAGTGATTGGCAGTTCCTTCCACATGTTTTGGGAATGTACCCCAGTGGCTGATTTTTGGAAGATGATTGCCTCTAACCTCTCTAGGTTGTTTAAGATTAGATTGCCCTGTACGCCTGCTACACTCATTTTGAATGATCTTTCAAGGTTGGGTTTGACATTGGATAAGAGAAGAGCGTTGCTCGCTGGACTTACGGCTGCAAAAAAACTAATTGCCACACGTTGGAAACCTCCACATTCACTCTCTTTTCGAGCCTGGGTTTTAACATATATGGATATTATTTATTTGGAGCTGTCGACAGCTAGAGTCCACAGTGCAAAAGAGTCAGCCATAGAGGCTTGGCATTCACTGCTAACCACTCTTCGTGGGCTTCAGATTTAATTTGTAACGGAGATTGGGAGATCTGGATCCAGGGTGTGGGTGGGTTATACCTTTTATTTGTTTTATTTATTTAAATTTTTCTATTTTAATTTTCTATTTTATTTATCATATATATATATATATATATATATATTAGGGGTGGCACGGTTCACAAAACCCACGGTTCGGTTCGTATCACGGTTTTAGGGTCACGGTTTTCGGTTCTGTACGGTTCTTGTTGTTGTTGTTTTTTATTTACTTCAGCATATTATATATAGCTTAATCATCCACAATTCTGTTTATAGTAATAACCGTCTCTCTATTTATACATATTTATATATATATATTCAGTACATTTCCATGTCCTGCACTTGCTGCTATTGCACTTCTGGTTAGACCTAAACTGCATTTCGTTGCCTTGTACTTGTGTAATGACAATAAAGTTGAATCTAATCTAATCTAATCTAATTAGGATTCAGTATTAAAAATTGTTATATCAAGTTGTTTCCTAACTGGCTGTCTACCGAGTCCGACACATTGGCGTAACATTTTTCATGTTAATCATATCAATTTTGATCAGAACAATGCACTGTGGCTTTAATTCAGCTGACCTGATGAACACATTTCACCATGAAGTGTCCCGTGTGTTTCACAATCACCATATGACATCCAGCGCTGTAAAAAAATAACATAAAATACACGAAAAAACTTCAAAGGCATGTTTAAATTATTAGAACTAGAAGCACATCTTAACTTTTAAATGTTACATTTATCATGTGAATTACTTATATACAACATATGAATGTGTGAATGAGACAGAGGGGAACACGGTCTTGCAGCAGATATATATATGTTGCCCATCATAAATCAAAGCACGAGACAGACATGGGTCGGAGGAGAACACCGGAAAATGTGACAGAATGGACTATATTTGCCTGTATTTGCAATCCATGAGCCGCAGTTCAGGTGCGCGACTCGCGAGACAAACCTGCCCAACGGGCACCCGCTAGCGCATCCTCCAACTCCGGGCAGCCTTCCTTATCTCTCCCACTTTCATTTCTACATGTGACGTGACCTGCAGCACTCCACTTTTACTTTACTGTATGTCCGCACACACCTTATTTCGCGCGAAAAGCACATCCACTGTCTGGTAACATACGGGCACAAGGATACATTGCGCATGAGCGAACTGTGCGACGCACACACACCGAACCGAGACAAGCGAACCGAACGGTTCGGTTTTTTTCCATGTACTGTGCCACCCCTAATATATATATTTAATTCTTATATTTTGTTAATCATTTGCTCTATTATATATGCTTATGTATAGGTATGTATTTTACATACCTATACATAAGAGGCTAGAGAAGACCCTATTCCTCATCTGGGATCACGCAGAACCTCTGGAGCCCTTCAAAGCGCTTTGAAACTGCATTGATTTGGACCTTCAGTATTTTGGTTGCAACCAAGTTGCAGCACTCCTCTCAGAAACTGAAGCCTCCACGCCTTGATCACCCCCCGGTGGTTGGTACCAGTATAGCTCATAACCCCCACCTCTACATGTATTAGAATGGACACGAGACACACTAAACAATTAAATTACACTTCAAATAATTGTTTCCTAAAGATGGTTTCTGTCATTTTAGGCAGTTTTGATCACAATGATTTCATTTAAAGTGTTCGTTCTTTAAATAAGTTTAGTTTTAGTTAGTTATTTAATACTATAAAAACCCGGGGGGTGGGGGTCGGTGACGTCATGATTGATGGCTTCTCTGAGTGAAGTTGTCACTAACTGTGCGTTCACACCGCCGCAAGCGAGAGCGTCAAACTTGGCTCTGGCCGCCCTGCCATCGCCGCTGTAGAAAGATTCATGGACGCGCTGCCGCTCTGACCTAGATCGAATGCTTGGTCTTTTTTAAAACTGCATTTAAAGGGGCTGCAAAGCAAACAATCATGTTGATCGGCGTTTGTGCAGACTGACCACAGGTAGGATATAATTAACAATTATAGTTACATGTTTGGTAACGAAAAAAAACAATTAAAAGACATTTGTGTGGTGTATAAATAATGTTGCGCATCTTCTTATCAAACCCGCCGCACCAGGGGCCTCATTTATAAACGTTGCGTACGCACAAAAGAAGGCGTACGCCGCTCTCTACACAATAATTGGTATTTATAAAAAGCAAACTTGACGGGAAAATGTGCGGTCCTTCACGCAAGCTCTGACCCAGGCGTACGCACAAAAACGGGTGAAATGAGAAATGGCGACACCGTCGGCAGATGAAGAAACACGTGAGAGTGTGTGAAACTGTAGACCGTTGTGTAAAAGAAATGGCAATACTGCCTCTCATAAATAACTTGAAGACTTCACAAAGCAAGTATTACAATTAACAGCCTACACGAACACCCGTTTGATCGATCTGCAGTGCAAAACAAACAAAATCAAATGAAAATTACAACAGAAATGCAAAAAAAAAAAGAAAAAAAAAGAAAAAGTGAAATATGTTCTGCAACAATATTGGCATGTTATGCAATTCATCCTCATAAATAATATGGTAAACAGAACGAAATAATGTACAAAACTGATGTTCTCGTCAATGTGTCCGTCTGGCGGAGCAGATATAGATGCAATTAGATAGACAGATAGATAGATAATTAGGGAGATATATAGATAAATAGATAAATAGATAGATAGATGTATTAATTGTCCACTGGGGAAAGTTGTTTTCATAGTAAAAATTTCTTCATCAGCTACGGAATCATGGTATTCATGCAAATGCCTTTAGTTTGTTTTATTTTCGTTAAAATAACATTTGACGGATGTCTCAACCATTCAGAAAGCTGCAAGAAATTACATTTGCACTGAACTATTTCCCATTTCCACGTAGATGATAACCGACATCTGTAGCTTGTCAGATGCAATTAAATGGATGGAAATAAAATGCTCCATCACAATGCGTAATGACGCACAATGGCTGATCTTGCGCTCTTAGAAGATGTGGCAAATGGAAGGATTCGGAGTGAACGCATCTTCAGACAGCAAGAAGACTTGCTGGCAAACGAGGACGAGTGGCTTATGAGCCGGTTCCGACTTCCTCGAGCCGTCCTGTTGGACCTCTGCGGTCTTTTGGGCCCAGCGTTACAGAGGAGCACTCGGAGGAACCACGCCGTGCCAGTCCCACTTCAAGTCCTAACAACACTAGGATTCCTGGCGACTGGCACTTTTCAGAGGGAATTGGCTGACAGGTCAGGTATATCTCAGCCGACCCTTAGCCGGGTAATGCCAGACGTGTTAAAAGGCATAATAGCTTTGTCCCGTGATTCCATAAAGTTTCCATACACGGCGGGTGAACAGGCAAACAAGAAAGCTCAATTTGCAGCTATGTACGGTTTCCCAAACATAATCGGTGCTATTGACTGCACTCATGTTGCCATAAGGGCACCGAATGTAAATGAAAATGCTTTCATTAATCGAAAGCATTTCCATTCAATCAATGTCCAAATTATTTGTGATGCAGACATGTTGCTCACTAATGTAGTTGCTCGGTGGCCTGGGTCGACCCATGACTCATTCATTTTAAGACACAGCAGTGTTGGACGCAGACTCGAGGCTGGTGCTGTGCGTGATGGCTGGCTTATAGGTACGTTTAATTTATAGACATTTCACATTTATTGTACTTCAATGTCTTAACCCTTTCACTATCCTTGCAGGGGACAGTGGATATCCCCTCAAACAGTGGCTGTTGACGCCTTTCCTCAACCCACATAGTGCAGAGGAAAGGTACTACAACATGTGCCACAGCCGAGCTCGCGCTATAGTTGAGCGCACCATCGGCCTGTTTAAGGGCAGATGGCGCTGCCTCGACTGCACTGGAGGGAGGTTATTGTACACTCCTGAAAAGGTGTGCCAAATCATACTGGCATGTGCTGTGCTACACAATGTGGCACAGCTTAAAAACGTGCCTCTACCCCCTGACGGCGATTGCTGTGTTGGCCCCGACCCTGACCCCCATCCCCAGGCATTTGAGCCAAATGCTGCTGCTGTGCGCCAGCGTTTGGAAGTGATGCGTCGCTTGTAAAGAACAACAAAAGGTGTGGAAAAATATACTATTTATTCAAGAATTCCCTCATTGTGGAGTTTATTTCATTAAGGACAGTCTTGATTTCACCCAACTCCTTGGCCACATCTCTAATTGAATCTTCCCTCTGCATTTCTAGGACCGCATCTGTGAGGACACGTCCGCTGCTGGAGGGTTGAGAGCCGCGTGCCGTGGAGACGCTGGGTCCAGACGGCTGCTCCGCTGCAGCATCGTAACCGGCCCCGCTGGAACACCCAGCGACTGAAATAAAGATTGTTCTATATGAATAAACTGTAATTGTGTAGCCTACATACATGTGACTTGACTGCATTCATTTTACTTATTTCACTTACCTGTGTCATCTGGCGCATCTGGTGCGTCAGTGTCCCCCTCCGCCTCAGTCACCACTCCACTTAATAAGGATTCCCCAATAATTGCCGCCAGTCTCTCATCAAGAGGGGTCAGCTCCGGTGTCCCCTTTCCCCCACCCGTGGCAGACACACTCTGGCGATGGAGCGCTAGACGCTTTTTTGCCTCGACTTTGATGTCCGACCATTTCTTTTTTATTTCGGCCACGGTCCGAGGTTGTGAGGCTACAGCATTTACAGCGTCTACAACCTTTTGCCACTCAAGTGCCTTTTTGGCATTAGTAATGCCCACACTGTGCCCTCCAAACAACATTTTCCTCCTCTTTTCCACCTCGCCAACGATAACTTCTACCTCACATTGAGTGAAGTTACGTTTCTTTGATTTCCTCTCTGTGTTTGCCATGATTTCGCAATCGATGAATATTAATTTGTGGGCGTTTCACAGACTATTTATGGGCAACTATGGGCGTGACATGAAGCCGCAAAAGCTGCGCTACATTTAGAATTGATTGTGATTTATTAAGGGAAAACTGCGTAGGATGTGCGTGCGCACGGTTTTATAAATCCAAATATTTCTGTGCGTACGCACGTCCTATGTTTCATCCGTACGCCACTTCTGACGCAAATCCTACGCAAAGTTTTATAAATGAGGCCCCAGCAGTGATCAACCTCTCCTCTATTTTGCTGGGGAACTAATGTGGTCGGAGCCAAAGTTTACAGCACTGCGTTCTCTGGAATCCTCTCAAGCGGAGCACTTCTACATTCCCATTGGTCCCACCAGGATCGGCGCGCGCCGGCCTTCACCTTCATTGCGCCGTGGGGGCTCGAGGACACCCTTTGACTCGCGCATGCGTTAGACTCCTTGGTCCGTGTTTCAAGACGGGTCAGGTGGGTGGCTGACCTCGCCGCGGACCTCGAGCGCCTGCTGTACGAGGGCCATCCCCGCCCTGGCAACGCGGCGCGTCGGAGAGATTTCTACATTTCTATAACTATTTATTTCACACCAACATAATGAATTGTTCTGCATCTGTGAGAGTGTGGGCGGGCTTTTGATAATCACGCCTCTACTTCCTGCTCTCTACTGCGTAACTCCGGTCCCGAGATGTCAGCGCCGTGTGCGGGCCTACGAAAGCTTCAACTCTGGTCAGCGGAAGTCAATGAAGTCGCGTCGTCCATATTTTTTTACAGTCTAAACCCTGGAACGTTTTAGTCCAAATACTTAATTTCTTTGCGACTGAAGAAAGAAAGACATGAACATCTTGGATGGCATTGGGTTGAGTAAATTATCAGGAAATTTTCATTTTGGTATGAACTAATCCTTTAAGGTCGCTCATCCTCCGCAACACCATTATCATTCCCCGCAACAATTGAAGGCCTGTTGCGGTCGAGATACTCAATGTTTCAGTAATGAGAAACAGACTCATGAAGGAGGGACGTGCACTATAACTCTTGAGTGACATCGACCAATCTGCGGACGTGCCGGCATGATAAAAGGCCCCATTTCTTGTGAATGGGCAGTGAGGGGATTCATACGAACTCTCACTCATCTCTGTCTTATCTGTGACTGTCAAGTACCCTGTTCATTTGTTGAAGTTTGTGCCTAGTTATTGCCGAGTTAGCACTCCTTTGGGGTTTGTTCATTACTATGTCAGTGACACACTAGTTCCGTCTGAGAGTATTTGTACACTGTCGTTGTATTGCTCGCAGGTGTTTGAGATCAACGCATTACACGCGTATGAGGCACGCGGCGTGTTAACCATTCGGTAGAGTTGATTCCTTTGTTAAGCTTTAGTTGCCTGTTTATTTTGTTCTACTTAGGTAGACAGTTTTCTTATTGTTATTTAGTTAGAAAGGGAGATCTCCCTCAGTTGTAATCTTGTTTTGTAGTCAGCGTAGTTTATTTTGAGCGTTGTATACGCTGAAGATCTCGGTTTTGTTTCTACATTGTTCTTTCGTTAGTTAGTATTAGAGGTTTGGGTTAGTAATGATTGGGGTTTTGTTTTGATTATTTCATTGATTTGGGCGACTCTCTCGTTATCTTTGTTTCAGTTTTTCTACCTTTTCTTATATATGCGTTATCTGTTTTGTAACCTATTATTTTATGGAAATAAACCATTTCAATGTTATTAATTCAGTCTGTTGGTTGTTTTTGCTGCCTGCACACCTCAACAGTTGCATCTCACAGAAGTGTTGCGTCCTCATCCCTTTAACATCTTCTAAGCAGGCAACACTCATAACAGAATGTCTGTAACCGAGTCAATGTGTGATACTCCAATTCATCTTTGTCTTTTTGAATTCCACCCTAATAGCTGACATCCGGAAGTCATAAACACATGGGAGGTGTCATGCTTTAGTGGAAAACATTTCCAGTGCTTTTCTCCAAATTGCCACATGTTCTCTGAGGGAAGAGATGAGGACCCTGACAGAACAGAGGCCACCATAGAAGTTGGACAGTGGGTCCTGGGTGAATACGATGGTGACTTGTTCCCTGGTAATCCCACAGGTGAATTTCATTTCAAGATTTCTGTTAATATGTGAATATTTCTCCAGTTACATTATAGTACATGTTGTCCATCCAAAATGTGTGTGTGGTGGGGTGGGGGCATGATTGGTACAAAGCAGTCGTTCCAGTTGTTAACTCATAAATCGAGTTGCTGCTATTCAAGTTCTTCACATGAAATTATTCTCAGAAAAAGGTTGTGTGGTTGAATGTCAGGAGTGTTTCAGCTAAAAGAGCACATGATGCTGTTTCTCGGGACCACATGCTGGTGTGTTACACTGAAAGGCTCTTATGAACACATGATTGTTACACTAGAATGACAATATTTATACTAATGGTTGTATATTTGTTAGTACTACAGTGTAGGCTACATGACATGGTTCTTTATGAGCATAAGATTGTAACTTGTATATACAATACTTGTTAACACAAGGCATGATATTACGATAAAAGAGAAAATTAAACACTTTGACATAAATATTCTTTTGAAAATTATCTGTGTTTTAAATATGTAACATAGGGTTAGGCATCAAATCCCTTTGTCAACAGTGAATGTGTGGCTAAATCTCATTTCTGAAACATTGATCCTCATTCCCCAAATGGCATTTTCATTACAGCAACATCTTTCTTACACATTAAAGGGTTAGTTCACCCAAAAATGACAATTCTGTCAGTAATTACTCACCCTCATGTTGTTCCAACCATGTAAGACCTTCGTTCATCTTCGGAACATAATTTAGTATATTTTTTTTAAATCTGAGAGCTGTCTCACTCCTCCATAGGCTTTCAGAGGGACTGACACTTGATGGCCCAGAATAGTAAGTAAAAACGTCATTTAAGGAGTCCAAATGACTACAGTGGCTCTGTATTAAGTCTATCATGCGACGAAAATACTTTTTGAGCGGAAAAACAACAAAAATAACGACTTTATCACACTATTATTGTTGTTCAATTTGAGCCTCTGACGAGAGTTCGCGGGAGCGCCACGACGCATGCGCGAGAACTGAGATTACGGCGCTCTTCTACTACTACTACTTGTTACTGGCTGCTCACTCTTTCGGAGTAGTACCGCCATCTACTGTACGAGATGATGTCCCGACATTGCCGGCAGCGCAACAAGGTCTGTTTACAAGCAGAGGAAGACGCGCGCTGTATGCAAAAGTGCGTACGTCAATATGTCCGCTGATTTCAATGTAGATGAAGATGAAGACTTGGATTTTTTTAACCAACCATACTTATTCGAACCAGAATACACAGACATTGAACTACAAGAGATGGAACAAGCTGCAACACAACAGCAGTCTCAAGCTTCTGAAAGACAGAGAGCTTTGGACAGCTGGTGGTGTAAATGTAATCAGTGCCAAGCGATGCCAACTGATCAGGAGAGCGTGTGCTGCATCGATTGGGACATTGTCATGCCACAGCTTGAAATTTTGGATAGCGCAGACAATGGGACGACAAGTGTATGTTGCTGTATAACAGAGGATCCCGGTTTTCCGCCCCTTCTAAGTCGCAGTGTTTTAGAAGTGTTTTTTTATTTGCCTAAAGTGAACTGGAAGGGACGTCCGAGACCAGAAGGACCGGGTGGCACGCTATCTATGGAGTAAGTGGGTTTGTTTCTATTGTATAGTTATTACACATGCAGCCTAGTTATTTATTATGCATCTTCTTACTATGCTATCCATGTGTGTAAACACACTTGGCAATAAAGCTCTTTCTGATTCTGATCTGTTTTCTGTTTACAGTCAGTGCAGACTGGTGGCTTACCGGGTTGTTCTAGAGTGGATACTGAAAAGGTCAAAAACTTGGAAGACACAACAGAAAAGTTCTGCCGTCATGTGTTGTGCGAGCCATAAGGGAAAAATATCCATCATCATCAGGAGCATATGTTGGTTTCAAGGAAGCAGAAGAAGCTTTCAGTTTAATTTAAAGAAAGGAAAAGCAACACAATCAAAATGTTCTATTTTATTTTTATTTTTCATTTTTAGTACAAATATTTTCAAATTAAACATGTTGGTACTGCTGGTATAAATACTTGTTAAATATATATATATATATATATAATTAGCCACATGCAAATAAAATCAAATAATTAAAATCAATTTTGTTTTCAATTTTGGGTGAACTAACCCTTTAATAATTAGATCATCATATTTTGCTCTAAAACGTATATACACATTACACAACACTACTGATTTAAGGTCTGCTACATAACAAATGTGTGTGTGTTATCTTTTAGTGAAACAATTAAATAAAAGAAATTGTAAATCATCACTTTTGTTTTGCGTTCTGCTTTCATCACTCGGCCATCATCATAATGTATTGCTTCAGATCATCTACACATCCAGTTTGACTTGTTGAGTGATTTCACACAAATATGGAGTTTAGAGTTTAAAACACACTTTCTGAAACAATTGACAGTAAATTCACAGATAGAATCAAAGATCCCAAATACAGACAGTGAATAAATCCCAAATGTGCTCAAATACGAGGGACACAGAATTACATCAATCACTCAAGAACAAGCCAAATCTACTGAGGACTTTACCCAGACATGAGCAGAAATATACTGTCTAATCACAGGACATGGCTTTATATCAGCATCCTTCCAGAGATTCCTCAAATAAACATGGCCCTGAAGCCCTGAAGCAGAACTCATGACACTCACACACCTTCACTCTCTCTCACACACACACAATCCTACAGCATCTGCTGAGACTCACAGCTCAAATCCTCTTTAGACTCATTTCTGGAACACACTGGAGAATATTCAACACACTGGAGTGATATCTACTGAGAAGATGCTGCTATAAAGCAGTGAATCAGATCAATGCTGCACCACAACACCAGCTCTCCTGCACACTGACATGATGGCTTCTCTGAGCGCGTGCACGCGGCCAAACACGCGATTAGTATCGCGAGAACACACGCAAGAGATTCCTTAAAGGGGCCGCGAACATTTTTAATACAAACCAGAAACATTGTGTATTTATAGCACTTGGCCACAAATATCATTGACACATATGAATAGGCAAATAAAATAACTACAATAACAAACCAAACACAATAAACACATCAACAGATACGACTAGAGTTACCAACTTCAGAATAGACAATAAGAGACAATCCTGTTTTATTTTATTATAGGACAATAAGAGACAATCCTGTTTTATTTTATTATAGGACAATAAGAGACAATCCTGTTTTATTTTATTATAGGACAATAAGAGACAATCCTGTTTTATTTTATTATAGGACAATAAGAGACAATCCTGTTTTATTTTATTATAGGACAATAAGAGACAATCCTGTTTTATTTTATTATAGGACAATAAGAGACAATCCTGTTTTATTTTATTATAGGACAATAAGGGACAATCCTGTTTTATTTTATTATAGGACAATAAGAGACAATCCTGTTTTATTTTATTATAGGACAATAAGAGACAATCCTGTTTTATTTTATTATAGGACAATAAGGGACAATCCTGTTTTATTTTATTATAGGACAATAAGAGACAATCCTGTTTTATTTTATTATAGGACAATAAGGGACAATCCTGTTTTATTTTATTATAGGACAATAAGAGACAATCCTGTTTTATTTTATTATAGGACAATAAGGGACAATCCTGTTTTATTTTATTATAGGACAATAAGAGACAATCCTGTTTTATTTTATTATAGGACAATAAGAGACAATCCTGTTTTATTTTATTATAGGACAATAAGAGACAATCCTGTTTTATTTTATTATAGGACAATAAGGGACAATCCTGTTTTATTTTATTATAGGACAATAAGAGACAATCCTGTTTTATTTTATTATAGGACAATAAGAGACAATCCTGTTTTATTTTATTATAGGACAATAAGGGACAATCCTGTTTTATTTTATTATAGGACAATAAGAGACAATCCTGTTTTATTTTATTATAGGACAATAAGGGACAATCCTGTTTTATTTTATTATAGGACAATAAGAGACAATCCTGTTTTATTTTATTATAGGACAATAAGGGACAATCCTGTTTTATTTTATTATAGGACAATAAGAGACAATCCTGTTTTATTTTATTATAGGACAATAAGAGACAATCCTGTGTTATTTTATTATAGGACAATAAGAGACAATCCTGTTTTATTTTATTATAGGACAATAAGAGACAATCCTGTTTTATTTTATTATAGGACAATAAGAGACAATCCTGTGTTATTTTATTATAGGACAATAAGAGACAATCCTGTTTTATTTTATTATAGGACAATAAGAGACAATCCTGTTTTATTTTATTACAGGACAATAAGAGACAATCCTGTTTTATTATATTATAGGACAATAAGGGACAATCCTGTTTTATTTTATTACAGGACAATAAGAGACAATCCTGTTTTATTTTATTATAGGACAATAAGAGACAATCCTGTTTTATTTTATTATAGGACAATAAGAGACAATCCTGTTTTATTTTATTATAGGACAATAAGAGACAATCCTGTTTTATTTTATTATAGGACAATAAGAGACAATCCTGTTTTATTATATTATAGGACAATAAGAGACAATCCTGTTTTATTTTATTATAGGACAATAAGAGACAATCCTGTTTTATTTTATTACAGGACAATAAGAGACAATCCTGTTTTATTATATTATAGGACAATAAGGGACAATCCTGTTTTATTTTATTATAGGACAATAAGAGACAATCCTGTTTTATTTTATTATAGGACAATAAGAGACAATCCTGTGTTATTTTATTATAGGACAATAAGAGACAATCCTGTGTTATTTTATTATAGGACAATAAGAGACAATCCTGTGTTATTTTATTATAGGACAATAAGAGACAATCCTGTTTTATTTTATTATAGGACAATAAGGGACAATCCTGTTTTATTTTATTACAGGACAATAAGAGACAATCCTGTGTTATTTTATTATAGGACAATAAGAGACAATCCTGTGTTATTTTATTATAGGACAATAAGAGACAATCCTGTTTTATTTTATTATAGGACAATAAGGGACAATCCTGTTTTATTTTATTATAGGACAATAAGGGACAATCCTGTGTTATTTTATTATAGGACAATAAGAGACAATCCTGTTTTATTTTATTATAGGACAATAAGGGACAATCCTGTTTTATTTTATTATAGGACAATAAGAGACAATCCTGTTTTATTTTATTATAGGACAATAAGGGACAATCCTGTTTTATTTTATTACAGGACAATAAGAGACAATCCTGTGTTATTTTATTATAGGACAATAAGAGACAATCCTGTTTTATTTTATTATAGGACAATAAGGGACAATCCTGTTTTATTTTATTATAGGACAATAAGAGACAATCCTGTTTTATTTTATTATAGGACAATAAGAGACAATCCTGTTTTATTTTATTATAGGACAATAAGAGACAATCCTGTTTTATTTTATTATAGGACAATAAGAGACAATCCTGTTTTATTTTATTACAGGACAATAAGAGACAATCCTGTTTTATTTTATTATAGGACAATAAGAGACAATCCTGTGTTATTTTATTATAGGACAATAAGAGACAATCCTGTTTTATTTTATTATAGGACAATAAGGGACAATCCTGTTTTATTTTATTACAGGACAATAAGGGACAATCCTGTTTTATTTTATTATAGGACAATAAGGGACAATCCTGTTTTATTTTATTATAGGACAATAAGGGACAATCCTGTTTTATTTTATTACAGGACAATAAGAGACAATCCTGTTTTATTTTATTATAGGACAATAAGAGACAATCCTGTTTTATTTTATTATAGGACAATAAGGGACAATCCTGTTTTATTTTATTACAGGACAATAAGAGACAATCCTGTTTTATTTTATTATAGGACAATAAGGGACAATCCTGTGTTATTTTATTATAGGACAATAAGGGACAATCCTGTTTTATTTTATTACAGGACAATAAGAGACAATCCTGTGTTATTTTATTATAGGACAATAAGAGACAATCCTGTGTTATTTTATTATAGGACAATAAGAGACAATCCTGTTTTATTTTATTATAGGACAATAAGAGACAATCCTGTTTTATTTTATTATAGGACAATAAGGGACAATCCTGTTTTATTTTATTATAGGACAATAAGAGACAATCCTGTTTTATTTTATTACAGGACAATAAGGGACAATCCTGTTTTATTTTATTACAGGACAATAAGAGACAATCCTGTTTTATTTTATTATAGGACAATAAGAGACAATCCTGTTTTATTTTATTATAGGACAATAAGGGACAATCCTGTTTTATTTTATTACAGGACAATAAGAGACAATCCTGTTTTATTTTATTATAGGACAATAAGGGACAATCCTGTGTTATTTTATTATAGGACAATAAGGGACAATCCTGTGTTATTTTATTATAGGACAATAAGGGACAATCCTGTTTTATTTTATTATAGGACAATAAGGGACAATCCTGTTTTATTTGATTATAGGACAATAAGAGACAATCCTGTTTTATTTTATTATAGGACAATAAGGGACAATCCTGTTTTATTTTATTATAGGACAATAAGAGACAATCCTGTTTTATTTTATTATAGGACAATAAGGGACAATCCTGTTTTATTTTATTATAGGACAATAAGGGACAATCCTGTGTTATTTTATTATAGGACAATAAGGGACAATCCTGTGTTATTTTATTATAGGACAATAAGAGACAATCCTGTTTTATTTTATTATAGGACAATAAGGGACAATCCTGTTTTATTTTATTATAGGACAATAAGAGACAATCCTGTTTTATTTTATTATAGGACAATAAGGGACAATCCTGTTTTATTTTATTATAGGACAATAAGGGACAATCCTGTTTTATTTTATTATAGGACAATAAGAGACAATCCTGTTTTATTTTATTATAGGACAATAAGAGACAATCCTGTTTTATTTTATTATAGGACAATAAGGGACAATCCTGTGTTATTTTATTATAGGACAATAAGGGACAATCCTGTGTTATTTTATTATAGGACAATAAGAGACAATCCTGTTTTATTTTATTATAGGACAATAAGGGACAATCCTGTTTTATTTGATTATAGGACAATAAGAGACAATCCTGTTTTATTTTATTATAGGACAATAAGAGACAATCCTGTTTTATTTTATTATAGGACAATAAGAGACAATCCTGTTTTATTTTATTATAGGACAATAAGAGACAATCCTGTTTTATTTTATTATAGGACAATAAGAGACAATCCTGTTTTATTTTATTACAGGACAATAAGGGACAATCCTGTTTTATTTTATTATAGGACAATAAGAGACAATCCTGTTTTATTTTATTATAGGACAATAAGAGACAATCCTGTTTTATTTTATTATAGGACAATAAGGGACAATCCTGTGTTATTTTATTATAGGACAATAAGAGACAATCCTGTTTTATTTTATTATAGGACAATAAGAGACAATCCTGTTTTATTTTATTATAGGACAATAAGAGACAATCCTGTTTTATTTTATTATAGGACAATAAGGGACAATCCTGTTTTATTTTATTATAGGACAATAAGAGGACAATCCTGTTTTATTTTATTATAGGACAATAAGAGACAATCCTGTTTTATTTTATTATAGGACAATAAGAGACAATCCTGTTTTATTTTATTATAGGACAATAAGAGACAATCCTGTTTTATTTTATTATAGGACAATAAGAGACAATCCTGTTTTATTTTATTATAGGACAATAAGAGACAATCCTGTTTTATTTTATTATAGGACAATAAGAGACAATCCTGTTTTATTTTATTATAGGACAATAAGAGACAATCCTGTTTTATTTTATTATAGGACAATAAGAGACAATCCTGTTTTATTTTATTATAGGACAATAAGAGACAATCCTGTTTTATTTTATTATAGGACAATAAGAGACAATCCTGTTTTATTTTATTATAGGACAATAAGAGACAATCCTGTTTTATTTTATTATAGGACAATAAGAGACAATCCTGTTTTATTTTATTATAGGACAATAAGAGACAATCCTGTTTTATTTTATTATAGGACAATAAGAGACAATCCTGTTTTATTTTATTATAGGACAATAAGAGACAATCCTGTTTTATTTTATTATAGGACAATAAGAGACAATCCTGTTTTATTTTATTATAGGACAATAAGAGACAATCCTGTTTTATTTTATTATAGGACAATAAGAGACAATCCTGTTTTATTTTATTATAGGACAATAAGAGACAATCCTGTTTTATTTTATTATAGGACAATAAGAGACAATCCTGTTTTATTTTATTATAGGACAATAAGAGACAATCCTGTTTTATTTTATTATAGGACAATAAGAGACAATCCTGTTTTATTTTATTATAGGACAATAAGAGACAATCCTGTTTTATTTTATTATAGGACAATAAGAGACAATCCTGTTTTATTTTATTATAGGACAATAAGAGACAATCCTGTTTTATTTTATTATAGGACAATAAGAGACAATCCTGTTTTATTTTATTATAGGACAATAAGAGACAATCCTGTTTTATTTTATTATAGGACAATAAGAGACAATCCTGTTTTATTTTATTATAGGACAATAAGAGACAATCCTGTTTTATTTTATTATAGGACAATAAGAGACAATCCTGTTTTATTTTATTATAGGACAATAAGAGACAATCCTGTTTTATTTTATTATAGGACAATAAGAGACAATCCTGTTTTATTTTATTATAGGACAATAAGAGACAATCCTGTTTTATTTTATTATAGGACAATAAGAGACAATCCTGTTTTATTTTATTATAGGACAATAAGAGACAATCCTGTTTTATTTTATTATAGGACAATAAGAGACAATCCTGTTTTATTTTATTATAGGACAATAAGAGACAATCCTGTTTTATTTTATTATAGGACAATAAGAGACAATCCTGTTTTATTTTATTATAGGACAATAAGAGACAATCCTGTTTTATTTTATTATAGGACAATAAGAGACAATCCTGTTTTATTTTATTATAGGACAATAAGAGACAATCCTGTTTTATTTTATTATAGGACAATAAGAGACAATCCTGTTTTATTTTATTATAGGACAATAAGAGACAATCCTGTTTTATTTTATTATAGGACAATAAGAGACAATCCTGTTTTATTTTATTATAGGACAATAAGAGACAATCCTGTTTTATTTTATTATAGGACAATAAGAGACAATCCTGTTTTATTTTATTATAGGACAATAAGAGACAATCCTGTTTTATTTTATTATAGGACAATAAGAGACAATCCTGTTTTATTTTATTATAGGACAATAAGAGACAATCCTGTTTTATTTTATTATAGGACAATAAGAGACAATCCTGTTTTATTTTATTATAGGACAATAAGAGACAATCCTGTTTTATTTTATTATAGGACAATAAGAGACAATCCTGTTTTATTTTATTATAGGACAATAAGAGACAATCCTGTTTTATTTTATTATAGGACAATAAGAGACAATCCTGTTTTATTTTATTATAGGACAATAAGAGACAATCCTGTTTTATTTTATTATAGGACAATAAGAGACAATCCTGTTTTATTTTATTATAGGACAATAAGAGACAATCCTGTTTTATTTTATTATAGGACAATAAGAGACAATCCTGTTTTATTTTATTATAGGACAATAAGAGACAATCCTGTTTTATTTTATTATAGGACAATAAGAGACAATCCTGTTTTATTTTATTATAGGACAATAAGAGACAATCCTGTTTTATTTTATTATAGGACAATAAGAGACAATCCTGTTTTATTTTATTATAGGACAATAAGAGACAATCCTGTTTTATTTTATTATAGGACAATAAGAGACAATCCTGTTTTATTTTATTATAGGACAATAAGACAATCCTGTTTTATTTTATTATAGGACAATAAGAGACAATCCTGTTTTATTTTATTATAGGACAATAAGAGACAATCCTGTTTTATTTTATTATAGGACAATAAGAGACAATCCTGTTTTATTTTATTATAGGACAATAAGAGACAATCCTGTTTTATTTTATTATAGGACAATAAGAGACAATCCTGTTTTATTTTATTATAGGACAATAAGAGACAATCCTGTTTTATTTTATTATAGGACAATAAGAGACAATCCTGTTTTATTTTATTATAGGACAATAAGAGACAATCCTGTTTTATTTTATTATAGGACAATAAGAGACAATCCTGTTTTATTTTATTATAGGACAATAAGAGACAATCCTGTTTTATTTTATTATAGGACAATAAGAGACAATCCTGTTTTATTTTATTATAGGACAATAAGAGACAATCCTGTTTTATTTTATTATAGGACAATAAGAGACAATCCTGTTTTATTTTATTATAGGACAATAAGAGACAATCCTGTTTTATTTTATTATAGGACAATAAGAGACAATCCTGTTTTATTTTATTATAGGACAATAAGAGACAATCCTGTTTTATTTTATTATAGGACAATAAGAGACAATCCTGTTTTATTTTATTATAGGACAATAAGAGACAATCCTGTTTTATTTTATTATAGGACAATAAGAGACAATCCTGTTTTATTTTATTATAGGACAATAAGAGACAATCCTGTTTTATTTTATTATAGGACAATAAGAGACAATCCTGTTTTATTTTATTATAGGACAATAAGAGACAATCCTGTTTTATTTTATTATAGGACAATAAGAGACAATCCTGTTTTATTTTATTATAGGACAATAAGAGACAATCCTGTTTTATTTTATTATAGGACAATAAGAGACAATCCTGTTTTATTTTATTATAGGACAATAAGAGACAATCCTGTTTTATTTTATTATAGGACAATAAGAGACAATCCTGTTTTATTTTATTATAGGACAATAAGAGACAATCCTGTTTTATTTTATTATAGGACAATAAGAGACAATCCTGTTTTATTTTATTATAGGACAATAAGAGACAATCCTGTTTTATTTTATTATAGGACAATAAGAGACAATCCTGTTTTATTTTATTATAGGACAATAAGAGACAATCCTGTTTTATTTTATTATAGGACAATAAGAGACAATCCTGTTTTATTTTATTATAGGACAATAAGAGACAATCCTGTTTTATTTTATTATAGGACAATAAGAGACAATCCTGTTTTATTTTATTATAGGACAATAAGAGACAATCCTGTTTTATTTTATTATAGGACAATAAGAGACAATCCTGTTTTATTTTATTATAGGACAATAAGAGACAATCCTGTTTTATTTTATTATAGGACAATAAGAGACAATCCTGTTTTATTTTATTATAGGACAATAAGAGACAATCCTGTTTTATTTTATTATAGGACAATAAGAGACAATCCTGTTTTATTTTATTATAGGACAATAAGAGACAATCCTGTTTTATTTTATTATAGGACAATAAGAGACAATCCTGTTTTATTTTATTATAGGACAATAAGAGACAATCCTGTTTTATTTTATTATAGGACAATAAGAGACAATCCTGTTTTATTTTATTATAGGACAATAAGAGACAATCCTGTTTTATTTTATTATAGGACAATAAGAGACAATCCTGTTTTATTTTATTATAGGACAATAAGAGACAATCCTGTTTTATTTTATTATAGGACAATAAGAGACAATCCTGTTTTATTTTATTATAGGACAATAAGAGACAATCCTGTTTTATTTTATTATAGGACAATAAGAGACAATCCTGTTTTATTTTATTATAGGACAATAAGAGACAATCCTGTTTTATTTTATTATAGGACAATAAGAGACAATCCTGTTTTATTTTATTATAGGACAATAAGAGACAATCCTGTTTTATTTTATTATAGGACAATAAGAGACAATCCTGTTTTATTTTATTATAGGACAATAAGAGACAATCCTGTTTTATTTTATTATAGGACAATAAGAGACAATCCTGTTTTATTTTATTATAGGACAATAAGAGACAATCCTGTTTTATTTTATTATAGGACAATAAGAGACAATCCTGTTTTATTTTATTATAGGACAATAAGAGACAATCCTGTTTTATTTTATTATAGGACAATAAGAGACAATCCTGTTTTATTTTATTATAGGACAATAAGAGACAATCCTGTTTTATTTTATTATAGGACAATAAGAGACAATCCTGTTTTATTTTATTATAGGACAATAAGAGACAATCCTGTTTTATTTTATTATAGGACAATAAGAGACAATCCTGTTTTATTTTATTATAGGACAATAAGAGACAATCCTGTTTTATTTTATTATAGGACAATAAGAGACAATCCTGTTTTATTTTATTATAGGACAATAAGAGACAATCCTGTTTTATTTTATTATAGGACAATAAGAGACAATCCTGTTTTATTTTATTATAGGACAATAAGAGACAATCCTGTTTTATTTTATTATAGGACAATAAGAGACAATCCTGTTTTATTTTATTATAGGACAATAAGAGACAATCCTGTTTTATTTTATTATAGGACAATAAGAGACAATCCTGTTTTATTTTATTATAGGACAATAAGAGACAATCCTGTTTTATTTTATTATAGGACAATAAGGGACAATCCTGTTTTATTTTATTATAGGACAATAAGAGACAATCCTGTTTTATTTTATTATAGGACAATAAGAGACAATCCTGTTTTATTTTATTATAGGACAATAAGAGACAATCCTGTTTTATTTTATTATAGGACAATAAGAGACAATCCTGTTTTATTTTATTATAGGACAATAAGAGACAATCCTGTTTTATTTTATTATAGGACAATAAGAGACAATCCTGTTTTATTTTATTATAGGACAATAAGAGACAATCCTGTTTTATTTTATTATAGGACAATAAGAGACAATCCTGTTTTATTTTATTATAGGACAATAAGAGACAATCCTGTTTTATTTTATTATAGGACAATAAGAGACAATCCTGTTTTATTTTATTATAGGACAATAAGAGACAATCCTGTTTTATTTTATTATAGGACAATAAGAGACAATCCTGTTTTATTTTATTATAGGACAATAAGAGACAATCCTGTTTTATTTTATTATAGGACAATAAGAGACAATCCTGTTTTATTTTATTATAGGACAATAAGAGACAATCCTGTTTTATTTTATTATAGGACAATAAGAGACAATCCTGTTTTATTTTATTATAGGACAATAAGAGACAATCCTGTTTTATTTTATTATAGGACAATAAGAGACAATCCTGTTTTATTTTATTATAGGACAATAAGAGACAATCCTGTTTTATTTTATTATAGGACAATAAGAGACAATCCTGTTTTATTTTATTATAGGACAATAAGAGACAATCCTGTTTTATTTTATTATAGGACAATAAGAGACAATCCTGTTTTATTTTATTATAGGACAATAAGAGACAATCCTGTTTTATTTTATTATAGGACAATAAGAGACAATCCTGTTTTATTTTATTATAGGACAATAAGAGACAATCCTGTTTTATTTTATTATAGGACAATAAGAGACAATCCTGTTTTATTTTATTATAGGACAATAAGAGACAATCCTGTTTTATTTTATTATAGGACAATAAGAGACAATCCTGTTTTATTTTATTATAGGACAATAAGAGACAATCCTGTTTTATTTTATTATAGGACAATAAGAGACAATCCTGTTTTATTTTATTATAGGACAATAAGAGACAATCCTGTTTTATTTTATTATAGGACAATAAGAGACAATCCTGTTTTATTTTATTATAGGACAATAAGAGACAATCCTGTTTTATTTTATTATAGGACAATAAGAGACAATCCTGTTTTATTTTATTATAGGACAATAAGAGACAATCCTGTTTTATTTTATTATAGGACAATAAGAGACAATCCTGTTTTATTTTATTATAGGACAATAAGAGACAATCCTGTTTTATTTTATTATAGGACAATAAGAGACAATCCTGTTTTATTTTATTATAGGACAATAAGAGACAATCCTGTTTTATTTTATTATAGGACAATAAGAGACAATCCTGTTTTATTTTATTATAGGACAATAAGAGACAATCCTGTTTTATTTTATTATAGGACAATAAGAGACAATCCTGTTTTATTTTATTATAGGACAATAAGAGACAATCCTGTTTTATTTTATTATAGGACAATAAGAGACAATCCTGTTTTATTTTATTATAGGACAATAAGAGACAATCCTGTTTTATTTTATTACAGGACAATAAGAGACAATCCTGTTTTATTTTATTATAGGACAATAAGAGACAATCCTGTTTTATTTTATTATAGGACAATAAGAGACAATCCTGTTTTATTTTATTATAGGACAATAAGAGACAATCCTGTTTTATTTTATTATAGGACAATAAGAGACAATCCTGTTTTATTTTATTATAGGACAATAAGAGACAATCCTGTTTTATTTTATTATAGGACAATAAGAGACAATCCTGTTTTATTTTATTATAGGACAATAAGAGACAATCCTGTTTTATTTTATTATAGGACAATAAGAGACAATCCTGTTTTATTTTATTATAGGACAATAAGAGACAATCCTGTTTTATTTTATTATAGGACAATAAGAGACAATCCTGTTTTATTTTATTATAGGACAATAAGAGACAATCCTGTTTTATTTTATTATAGGACAATAAGAGACAATCCTGTTTTATTTTATTATAGGACAATAAGAGACAATCCTGTTTTATTTTATTATAGGACAATAAGAGACAATCCTGTTTTATTTTATTATAGGACAATAAGAGACAATCCTGTTTTATTTTATTATAGGACAATAAGAGACAATCCTGTTTTATTTTATTATAGGACAATAAGAGACAATCCTGTTTTATTTTATTATAGGACAATAAGAGACAATCCTGTTTTATTTTATTATAGGACAATAAGAGACAATCCTGTTTTATTTTATTATAGGACAATAAGAGACAATCCTGTTTTATTTTATTATAGGACAATAAGAGACAATCCTGTTTTATTTTATTATAGGACAATAAGAGACAATCCTGTTTTATTTTATTATAGGACAATAAGAGACAATCCTGTTTTATTTTATTATAGGACAATAAGAGACAATCCTGTTTTATTTTATTATAGGACAATAAGAGACAATCCTGTTTTATTTTATTATAGGACAATAAGAGACAATCCTGTTTTATTTTATTATAGGACAATAAGAGACAATCCTGTTTTATTTTATTATAGGACAATAAGAGACAATCCTGTTTTATTTTATTATAGGACAATAAGAGACAATCCTGTTTTATTTTATTATAGGACAATAAGAGACAATCCTGTTTTATTTTATTATAGGACAATAAGAGACAATCCTGTTTTATTTTATTATAGGACAATAAGAGACAATCCTGTTTTATTTTATTATAGGACAATAAGAGACAATCCTGTTTTATTTTATTATAGGACAATAAGAGACAATCCTGTTTTATTTTATTATAGGACAATAAGAGACAATCCTGTTTTATTTTATTATAGGACAATAAGAGACAATCCTGTTTTATTTTATTATAGGACAATAAGAGACAATCCTGTTTTATTTTATTATAGGACAATAAGAGACAATCCTGTTTTATTTTATTATAGGACAATAAGAGACAATCCTGTTTTATTTTATTATAGGACAATAAGAGACAATCCTGTTTTATTTTATTATAGGACAATAAGAGACAATCCTGTTTTATTTTATTATAGGACAATAAGAGACAATCCTGTTTTATTTTATTATAGGACAATAAGAGACAATCCTGTTTTATTTTATTATAGGACAATAAGAGACAATCCTGTTTTATTTTATTATAGGACAATAAGAGACAATCCTGTTTTATTTTATTATAGGACAATAAGAGACAATCCTGTTTTATTTTATTATAGGACAATAAGAGACAATCCTGTTTTATTTTATTATAGGACAATAAGAGACAATCCTGTTTTATTTTATTATAGGACAATAAGAGACAATCCTGTTTTATTTTATTATAGGACAATAAGAGACAATCCTGTTTTATTTTATTATAGGACAATAAGAGACAATCCTGTTTTATTTTATTATAGGACAATAAGAGACAATCCTGTTTTATTTTATTATAGGACAATAAGAGACAATCCTGTTTTATTTTATTATAGGACAATAAGAGACAATCCTGTTTTATTTTATTATAGGACAATAAGAGACAATCCTGTTTTATTTTATTATAGGACAATAAGAGACAATCCTGTTTTATTTTATTATAGGACAATAAGAGACAATCCTGTTTTATTTTATTATAGGACAATAAGAGACAATCCTGTTTTATTTTATTATAGGACAATAAGAGACAATCCTGTTTTATTTTATTATAGGACAATAAGAGACAATCCTGTTTTATTTTATTATAGGACAATAAGAGACAATCCTGTTTTATTTTATTATAGGACAATAAGAGACAATCCTGTTTTATTTTATTATAGGACAATAAGAGACAATCCTGTTTTATTTTATTATAGGACAATAAGAGACAATCCTGTTTTATTTTATTATAGGACAATAAGAGACAATCCTGTTTTATTTTATTATAGGACAATAAGAGACAATCCTGTTTTATTTTATTATAGGACAATAAGAGACAATCCTGTTTTATTTTATTATAGGACAATAAGAGACAATCCTGTTTTATTTTATTATAGGACAATAAGAGACAATCCTGTTTTATTTTATTATAGGACAATAAGAGACAATCCTGTTTTATTTTATTATAGGACAATAAGAGACAATCCTGTTTTATTTTATTATAGGACAATAAGAGACAATCCTGTTTTATTTTATTATAGGACAATAAGAGACAATCCTGTTTTATTTTATTATAGGACAATAAGAGACAATCCTGTTTTATTTTATTATAGGACAATAAGAGACAATCCTGTTTTATTTTATTATAGGACAATAAGAGACAATCCTGTTTTATTTTATTATAGGACAATAAGAGACAATCCTGTTTTATTTTATTATAGGACAATAAGAGACAATCCTGTTTTATTTTATTATAGGACAATAAGAGACAATCCTGTTTTATTTTATTATAGGACAATAAGAGACAATCCTGTTTTATTTTATTATAGGACAATAAGAGACAATCCTGTTTTATTTTATTATAGGACAATAAGAGACAATCCTGTTTTATTTTATTATAGGACAATAAGAGACAATCCTGTTTTATTTTATTATAGGACAATAAGAGACAATCCTGTTTTATTTTATTATAGGACAATAAGAGACAATCCTGTTTTATTTTATTATAGGACAATAAGAGACAATCCTGTTTTATTTTATTATAGGACAATAAGAGACAATCCTGTTTTATTTTATTATAGGACAATAAGAGACAATCCTGTTTTATTTTATTATAGGACAATAAGAGACAATCCTGTTTTATTTTATTATAGGACAATAAGAGACAATCCTGTTTTATTTTATTATAGGACAATAAGAGACAATCCTGTTTTATTTTATTATAGGACAATAAGAGACAATCCTGTTTTATTTTATTATAGGACAATAAGAGACAATCCTGTTTTATTTTATTATAGGACAATAAGAGACAATCCTGTTTTATTTTATTATAGGACAATAAGAGACAATCCTGTTTTATTTTATTATAGGACAATAAGAGACAATCCTGTTTTATTTTATTATAGGACAATAAGAGACAATCCTGTTTTATTTTATTATAGGACAATAAGAGACAATCCTGTTTTATTTTATTATAGGACAATAAGAGACAATCCTGTTTTATTTTATTATAGGACAATAAGAGACAATCCTGTTTTATTTTATTATAGGACAATAAGAGACAATCCTGTTTTATTTTATTATAGGACAATAAGAGACAATCCTGTTTTATTTTATTATAGGACAATAAGAGACAATCCTGTTTTATTTTATTATAGGACAATAAGAGACAATCCTGTTTTATTTTATTATAGGACAATAAGAGACAATCCTGTTTTATTTTATTATAGGACAATAAGAGACAATCCTGTTTTATTTTATTATAGGACAATAAGAGACAATCCTGTGTTATTTTATTATAGGACAATAAGAGACAATCCTGTTTTATTTTATTATAGGACAATAAGAGACAATCCTGTTTTATTTTATTATAGGACAATAAGAGACAATCCTGTTTTATTTTATTATAGGACAATAAGAGACAATCCTGTTTTATTTTATTATAGGACAATAAGAGACAATCCTGTTTTATTTTATTATAGGACAATAAGAGACAATCCTGTTTTATTTTATTATAGGACAATAAGAGACAATCCTGTTTTATTTTATTATAGGACAATAAGAGACAATCCTGTTTTATTTTATTATAGGACAATAAGAGACAATCCTGTTTTATTTTATTATAGGACAATAAGAGACAATCCTGTTTTATTTTATTATAGGACAATAAGAGACAATCCTGTTTTATTTTATTATAGGACAATAAGAGACAATCCTGTTTTATTTTATTATAGGACAATAAGAGACAATCCTGTTTTATTTTATTATAGGACAATAAGAGACAATCCTGTTTTATTTTATTATAGGACAATAAGAGACAATCCTGTTTTATTTTATTATAGGACAATAAGAGACAATCCTGTTTTATTTTATTATAGGACAATAAGAGACAATCCTGTTTTATTTTATTATAGGACAATAAGAGACAATCCTGTTTTATTTTATTATAGGACAATAAGAGACAATCCTGTTTTATTTTATTATAGGACAATAAGAGACAATCCTGTTTTATTTTATTATAGGACAATAAGAGACAATCCTGTTTTATTTTATTATAGGACAATAAGAGACAATCCTGTTTTATTTTATTATAGGACAATAAGAGACAATCCTGTTTTATTTTATTATAGGACAATAAGAGACAATCCTGTTTTATTTTATTATAGGACAATAAGAGACAATCCTGTTTTATTTTATTATAGGACAATAAGAGACAATCCTGTTTTATTTTATTATAGGACAATAAGAGACAATCCTGTTTTATTTTATTATAGGACAATAAGAGACAATCCTGTTTTATTTTATTATAGGACAATAAGAGACAATCCTGTTTTATTTTATTATAGGACAATAAGAGACAATCCTGTTTTATTTTATTATAGGACAATAAGAGACAATCCTGTTTTATTTTATTATAGGACAATAAGAGACAATCCTGTTTTATTTTATTATAGGACAATAAGAGACAATCCTGTTTTATTTTATTATAGGACAATAAGAGACAATCCTGTTTTATTTTATTATAGGACAATAAGAGACAATCCTGTTTTATTTTATTATAGGACAATAAGAGACAATCCTGTTTTATTTTATTATAGGACAATAAGAGACAATCCTGTTTTATTTTATTATAGGACAATAAGAGACAATCCTGTTTTATTTTATTATAGGACAATAAGAGACAATCCTGTTTTATTTTATTATAGGACAATAAGAGACAATCCTGTTTTATTTTATTATAGGACAATAAGAGACAATCCTGTTTTATTTTATTATAGGACAATAAGAGACAATCCTGTTTTATTTTATTATAGGACAATAAGAGACAATCCTGTTTTATTTTATTATAGGACAATAAGAGACAATCCTGTTTTATTTTATTATAGGACAATAAGAGACAATCCTGTTTTATTTTATTATAGGACAATAAGAGACAATCCTGTTTTATTTTATTATAGGACAATAAGAGACAATCCTGTTTTATTTTATTATAGGACAATAAGAGACAATCCTGTTTTATTTTATTATAGGACAATAAGAGACAATCCTGTTTTATTTTATTATAGGACAATAAGAGACAATCCTGTTTTATTTTATTATAGGACAATAAGAGACAATCCTGTTTTATTTTATTATAGGACAATAAGAGACAATCCTGTTTTATTTTATTATAGGACAATAAGAGACAATCCTGTTTTATTTTATTATAGGACAATAAGAGACAATCCTGTTTTATTTTATTATAGGACAATAAGAGACAATCCTGTTTTATTTTATTATAGGACAATAAGAGACAATCCTGTTTTATTTTATTATAGGACAATAAGAGACAATCCTGTTTTATTTTATTATAGGACAATAAGAGACAATCCTGTTTTATTTTATTATAGGACAATAAGAGACAATCCTGTTTTATTTTATTATAGGACAATAAGAGACAATCCTGTTTTATTTTATTATAGGACAATAAGAGACAATCCTGTTTTATTTTATTATAGGACAATAAGAGACAATCCTGTTTTATTTTATTATAGGACAATAAGAGACAATCCTGTTTTATTTTATTATAGGACAATAAGAGACAATCCTGTTTTATTTTATTATAGGACAATAAGAGACAATCCTGTTTTATTTTATTATAGGACAATAAGAGACAATCCTGTTTTATTTTATTATAGGACAATAAGAGACAATCCTGTTTTATTTTATTATAGGACAATAAGAGACAATCCTGTTTTATTTTATTATAGGACAATAAGAGACAATCCTGTTTTATTTTATTATAGGACAATAAGAGACAATCCTGTTTTATTTTATTATAGGACAATAAGAGACAATCCTGTTTTATTTTATTATAGGACAATAAGAGACAATCCTGTTTTATTTTATTATAGGACAATAAGAGACAATCCTGTTTTATTTTATTATAGGACAATAAGAGACAATCCTGTTTTATTTTATTATAGGACAATAAGAGACAATCCTGTTTTATTTTATTATAGGACAATAAGAGACAATCCTGTTTTATTTTATTATAGGACAATAAGAGACAATCCTGTTTTATTTTATTATAGGACAATAAGAGACAATCCTGTTTTATTTTATTATAGGACAATAAGAGACAATCCTGTTTTATTTTATTATAGGACAATAAGAGACAATCCTGTTTTATTTTATTATAGGACAATAAGAGACAATCCTGTTTTATTTTATTATAGGACAATAAGAGACAATCCTGTTTTATTTTATTATAGGACAATAAGAGACAATCCTGTTTTATTTTATTATAGGACAATAAGAGACAATCCTGTTTTATTTTATTATAGGACAATAAGAGACAATCCTGTTTTATTTTATTATAGGACAATAAGAGACAATCCTGTTTTATTTTATTATAGGACAATAAGAGACAATCCTGTTTTATTTTATTATAGGACAATAAGAGACAATCCTGTTTTATTTTATTATAGGACAATAAGAGACAATCCTGTTTTATTTTATTATAGGACAATAAGAGACAATCCTGTTTTATTTTATTATAGGACAATAAGAGACAATCCTGTTTTATTTTATTATAGGACAATAAGAGACAATCCTGTTTTATTTTATTATAGGACAATAAGAGACAATCCTGTTTTATTTTATTATAGGACAATAAGAGACAATCCTGTTTTATTTTATTATAGGACAATAAGAGACAATCCTGTTTTATTTTATTATAGGACAATAAGAGACAATCCTGTTTTATTTTATTATAGGACAATAAGAGACAATCCTGTTTTATTTTATTATAGGACAATAAGAGACAATCCTGTTTTATTTTATTATAGGACAATAAGAGACAATCCTGTTTTATTTTATTATAGGACAATAAGAGACAATCCTGTTTTATTTTATTATAGGACAATAAGAGACAATCCTGTTTTATTTTATTATAGGACAATAAGAGACAATCCTGTTTTATTTTATTATAGGACAATAAGAGACAATCCTGTTTTATTTTATTATAGGACAATAAGAGACAATCCTGTTTTATTTTATTATAGGACAATAAGAGACAATCCTGTTTTATTTTATTATAGGACAATAAGAGACAATCCTGTTTTATTTTATTATAGGACAATAAGAGACAATCCTGTTTTATTTTATTATAGGACAATAAGAGACAATCCTGTTTTATTTTATTATAGGACAATAAGAGACAATCCTGTTTTATTTTATTATAGGACAATAAGAGACAATCCTGTTTTATTTTATTATAGGACAATAAGAGACAATCCTGTTTTATTTTATTATAGGACAATAAGAGACAATCCTGTTTTATTTTATTATAGGACAATAAGAGACAATCCTGTTTTATTTTATTATAGGACAATAAGAGACAATCCTGTTTTATTTTATTATAGGACAATAAGAGACAATCCTGTTTTATTTTATTATAGGACAATAAGAGACAATCCTGTTTTATTTTATTATAGGACAATAAGAGACAATCCTGTTTTATTTTATTATAGGACAATAAGAGACAATCCTGTTTTATTTTATTATAGGACAATAAGAGACAATCCTGTTTTATTTTATTATAGGACAATAAGAGACAATCCTGTTTTATTTTATTATAGGACAATAAGAGACAATCCTGTTTTATTTTATTATAGGACAATAAGAGACAATCCTGTTTTATTTTATTATAGGACAATAAGAGACAATCCTGTTTTATTTTATTATAGGACAATAAGAGACAATCCTGTTTTATTTTATTATAGGACAATAAGAGACAATCCTGTTTTATTTTATTATAGGACAATAAGAGACAATCCTGTTTTATTTTATTATAGGACAATAAGAGACAATCCTGTTTTATTTTATTATAGGACAATAAGAGACAATCCTGTTTTATTTTATTATAGGACAATAAGAGACAATCCTGTTTTATTTTATTATAGGACAATAAGAGACAATCCTGTTTTATTTTATTATAGGACAATAAGAGACAATCCTGTTTTATTTTATTATAGGACAATAAGAGACAATCCTGTTTTATTTTATTATAGGACAATAAGAGACAATCCTGTTTTATTTTATTATAGGACAATAAGAGACAATCCTGTTTTATTTTATTATAGGACAATAAGAGACAATCCTGTTTTATTTTATTATAGGACAATAAGAGACAATCCTGTTTTATTTTATTATAGGACAATAAGAGACAATCCTGTTTTATTTTATTATAGGACAATAAGAGACAATCCTGTTTTATTTTATTATAGGACAATAAGAGACAATCCTGTTTTATTTTATTATAGGACAATAAGAGACAATCCTGTTTTATTTTATTATAGGACAATAAGAGACAATCCTGTTTTATTTTATTATAGGACAATAAGAGACAATCCTGTTTTATTTTATTATAGGACAATAAGAGACAATCCTGTTTTATTTTATTATAGGACAATAAGAGACAATCCTGTTTTATTTTATTATAGGACAATAAGAGACAATCCTGTTTTATTTTATTATAGGACAATAAGAGACAATCCTGTTTTATTTTATTATAGGACAATAAGAGACAATCCTGTTTTATTTTATTATAGGACAATAAGAGACAATCCTGTTTTATTTTATTATAGGACAATAAGAGACAATCCTGTTTTATTTTATTATAGGACAATAAGAGACAATCCTGTTTTATTTTATTATAGGACAATAAGAGACAATCCTGTTTTATTTTATTATAGGACAATAAGAGACAATCCTGTTTTATTTTATTATAGGACAATAAGAGACAATCCTGTTTTATTTTATTATAGGACAATAAGAGACAATCCTGTTTTATTTTATTATAGGACAATAAGAGACAATCCTGTTTTATTTTATTATAGGACAATAAGAGACAATCCTGTTTTATTTTATTATAGGACAATAAGAGACAATCCTGTTTTATTTTATTATAGGACAATAAGAGACAATCCTGTTTTATTTTATTATAGGACAATAAGAGACAATCCTGTTTTATTTTATTATAGGACAATAAGAGACAATCCTGTTTTATTTTATTATAGGACAATAAGAGACAATCCTGTTTTATTTTATTATAGGACAATAAGAGACAATCCTGTTTTATTTTATTATAGGACAATAAGAGACAATCCTGTTTTATTTTATTATAGGACAATAAGAGACAATCCTGTTTTATTTTATTATAGGACAATAAGAGACAATCCTGTTTTATTTTATTATAGGACAATAAGAGACAATCCTGTTTTATTTTATTATAGGACAATAAGAGACAATCCTGTTTTATTTTATTATAGGACAATAAGAGACAATCCTGTTTTATTTTATTATAGGACAATAAGAGACAATCCTGTTTTATTTTATTATAGGACAATAAGAGACAATCCTGTTTTATTTTATTATAGGACAATAAGAGACAATCCTGTTTTATTTTATTATAGGACAATAAGAGACAATCCTGTTTTATTTTATTATAGGACAATAAGAGACAATCCTGTTTTATTTTATTATAGGACAATAAGAGACAATCCTGTTTTATTTTATTATAGGACAATAAGAGACAATCCTGTTTTATTTTATTATAGGACAATAAGAGACAATCCTGTTTTATTTTATTATAGGACAATAAGAGACAATCCTGTTTTATTTTATTATAGGACAATAAGAGACAATCCTGTTTTATTTTATTATAGGACAATAAGAGACAATCCTGTTTTATTTTATTATAGGACAATAAGAGACAATCCTGTTTTATTTTATTATAGGACAATAAGAGACAATCCTGTTTTATTTTATTATAGGACAATAAGAGACAATCCTGTTTTATTTTATTATAGGACAATAAGAGACAATCCTGTTTTATTTTATTATAGGACAATAAGAGACAATCCTGTTTTATTTTATTATAGGACAATAAGAGACAATCCTGTTTTATTTTATTATAGGACAATAAGAGACAATCCTGTTTTATTTTATTATAGGACAATAAGAGACAATCCTGTTTTATTTTATTATAGGACAATAAGAGACAATCCTGTTTTATTTTATTATAGGACAATAAGAGACAATCCTGTTTTATTTTATTATAGGACAATAAGAGACAATCCTGTTTTATTTTATTATAGGACAATAAGAGACAATCCTGTTTTATTTTATTATAGGACAATAAGAGACAATCCTGTTTTATTTTATTATAGGACAATAAGAGACAATCCTGTTTTATTTTATTATAGGACAATAAGAGACAATCCTGTTTTATTTTATTATAGGACAATAAGAGACAATCCTGTTTTATTTTATTATAGGACAATAAGAGACAATCCTGTTTTATTTTATTATAGGACAATAAGAGACAATCCTGTTTTATTTTATTATAGGACAATAAGAGACAATCCTGTTTTATTTTATTATAGGACAATAAGAGACAATCCTGTTTTATTTTATTATAGGACAATAAGAGACAATCCTGTTTTATTTTATTATAGGACAATAAGAGACAATCCTGTTTTATTTTATTATAGGACAATAAGAGACAATCCTGTTTTATTTTATTATAGGACAATAAGAGACAATCCTGTTTTATTTTATTATAGGACAATAAGAGACAATCCTGTTTTATTTTATTATAGGACAATAAGAGACAATCCTGTTTTATTTTATTATAGGACAATAAGAGACAATCCTGTTTTATTTTATTATAGGACAATAAGAGACAATCCTGTTTTATTTTATTATAGGACAATAAGAGACAATCCTGTTTTATTTTATTATAGGACAATAAGAGACAATCCTGTTTTATTTTATTATAGGACAATAAGAGACAATCCTGTTTTATTTTATTATAGGACAATAAGAGACAATCCTGTTTTATTTTATTATAGGACAATAAGAGACAATCCTGTTTTATTTTATTATAGGACAATAAGAGACAATCCTGTTTTATTTTATTATAGGACAATAAGAGACAATCCTGTTTTATTTTATTATAGGACAATAAGAGACAATCCTGTTTTATTTTATTATAGGACAATAAGAGACAATCCTGTTTTATTTTATTATAGGACAATAAGAGACAATCCTGTTTTATTTTATTATAGGACAATAAGAGACAATCCTGTTTTATTTTATTATAGGACAATAAGAGACAATCCTGTTTTATTTTATTATAGGACAATAAGAGACAATCCTGTTTTATTTTATTATAGGACAATAAGAGACAATCCTGTTTTATTTTATTATAGGACAATAAGAGACAATCCTGTTTTATTTTATTATAGGACAATAAGAGACAATCCTGTTTTATTTTATTATAGGACAATAAGAGACAATCCTGTTTTATTTTATTATAGGACAATAAGAGACAATCCTGTTTTATTTTATTATAGGACAATAAGAGACAATCCTGTTTTATTTTATTATAGGACAATAAGAGACAATCCTGTTTTATTTTATTATAGGACAATAAGAGACAATCCTGTTTTATTTTATTATAGGACAATAAGAGACAATCCTGTTTTATTTTATTATAGGACAATAAGAGACAATCCTGTTTTATTTTATTATAGGACAATAAGAGACAATCCTGTTTTATTTTATTACAGGACAATAAGAGACAATCCTGTTTTATTTTATTATAGGACAATAAGAGACAATCCTGTTTTATTTTATTATAGGACAATAAGAGACAATCCTGTTTTATTTTATTATAGGACAATAAGAGACAATCCTGTTTTATTTTATTATAGGACAATAAGAGACAATCCTGTTTTATTTTATTATAGGACAATAAGAGACAATCCTGTTTTATTTTATTATAGGACAATAAGAGACAATCCTGTTTTATTTTATTATAGGACAATAAGAGACAATCCTGTTTTATTTTATTATAGGACAATAAGAGACAATCCTGTTTTATTTTATTATAGGACAATAAGAGACAATCCTGTTTTATTTTATTATAGGACAATAAGAGACAATCCTGTTTTATTTTATTATAGGACAATAAGAGACAATCCTGTTTTATTTTATTATAGGACAATAAGAGACAATCCTGTTTTATTTTATTATAGGACAATAAGAGACAATCCTGTTTTATTTTATTATAGGACAATAAGAGACAATCCTGTTTTATTTTATTATAGGACAATAAGAGACAATCCTGTTTTATTTTATTATAGGACAATAAGAGACAATCCTGTTTTATTTTATTATAGGACAATAAGAGACAATCCTGTTTTATTTTATTATAGGACAATAAGAGACAATCCTGTTTTATTTTATTATAGGACAATAAGAGACAATCCTGTTTTATTTTATTATAGGACAATAAGAGACAATCCTGTTTTATTTTATTATAGGACAATAAGAGACAATCCTGTTTTATTTTATTATAGGACAATAAGAGACAATCCTGTTTTATTTTATTATAGGACAATAAGAGACAATCCTGTTTTATTTTATTATAGGACAATAAGAGACAATCCTGTTTTATTTTATTATAGGACAATAAGAGACAATCCTGTTTTATTTTATTATAGGACAATAAGAGACAATCCTGTTTTATTTTATTATAGGACAATAAGAGACAATCCTGTTTTATTTTATTATAGGACAATAAGAGACAATCCTGTTTTATTTTATTATAGGACAATAAGAGACAATCCTGTTTTATTTTATTATAGGACAATAAGAGACAATCCTGTTTTATTTTATTATAGGACAATAAGAGACAATCCTGTTTTATTTTATTATAGGACAATAAGAGACAATCCTGTTTTATTTTATTATAGGACAATAAGAGACAATCCTGTTTTATTTTATTATAGGACAATAAGAGACAATCCTGTTTTATTTTATTATAGGACAATAAGAGACAATCCTGTTTTATTTTATTATAGGACAATAAGAGACAATCCTGTTTTATTTTATTATAGGACAATAAGAGACAATCCTGTTTTATTTTATTATAGGACAATAAGAGACAATCCTGTTTTATTTTATTATAGGACAATAAGAGACAATCCTGTTTTATTTTATTATAGGACAATAAGAGACAATCCTGTTTTATTTTATTATAGGACAATAAGAGACAATCCTGTTTTATTTTATTATAGGACAATAAGAGACAATCCTGTTTTATTTTATTATAGGACAATAAGAGACAATCCTGTTTTATTTTATTATAGGACAATAAGAGACAATCCTGTTTTATTTTATTATAGGACAATAAGAGACAATCCTGTTTTATTTTATTATAGGACAATAAGAGACAATCCTGTTTTATTTTATTATAGGACAATAAGAGACAATCCTGTTTTATTTTATTATAGGACAATAAGAGACAATCCTGTTTTATTTTATTATAGGACAATAAGAGACAATCCTGTTTTATTTTATTATAGGACAATAAGAGACAATCCTGTTTTATTTTATTATAGGACAATAAGAGACAATCCTGTTTTATTTTATTATAGGACAATAAGAGACAATCCTGTTTTATTTTATTATAGGACAATAAGAGACAATCCTGTTTTATTTTATTATAGGACAATAAGAGACAATCCTGTTTTATTTTATTATAGGACAATAAGAGACAATCCTGTTTTATTTTATTATAGGACAATAAGAGACAATCCTGTTTTATTTTATTATAGGACAATAAGAGACAATCCTGTTTTATTTTATTATAGGACAATAAGAGACAATCCTGTTTTATTTTATTATAGGACAATAAGAGACAATCCTGTTTTATTTTATTATAGGACAATAAGAGACAATCCTGTTTTATTTTATTATAGGACAATAAGAGACAATCCTGTTTTATTTTATTATAGGACAATAAGAGACAATCCTGTTTTATTTTATTATAGGACAATAAGAGACAATCCTGTTTTATTTTATTATAGGACAATAAGAGACAATCCTGTTTTATTTTATTATAGGACAATAAGAGACAATCCTGTTTTATTTTATTATAGGACAATAAGAGACAATCCTGTTTTATTTTATTATAGGACAATAAGAGACAATCCTGTTTTATTTTATTATAGGACAATAAGAGACAATCCTGTTTTATTTTATTATAGGACAATAAGAGACAATCCTGTTTTATTTTATTATAGGACAATAAGAGACAATCCTGTTTTATTTTATTATAGGACAATAAGAGACAATCCTGTTTTATTTTATTATAGGACAATAAGAGACAATCCTGTTTTATTTTATTATAGGACAATAAGAGACAATCCTGTTTTATTTTATTATAGGACAATAAGAGACAATCCTGTTTTATTTTATTATAGGACAATAAGAGACAATCCTGTTTTATTTTATTATAGGACAATAAGAGACAATCCTGTTTTATTTTATTATAGGACAATAAGAGACAATCCTGTTTTATTTTATTATAGGACAATAAGAGACAATCCTGTTTTATTTTATTATAGGACAATAAGAGACAATCCTGTTTTATTTTATTATAGGACAATAAGAGACAATCCTGTTTTATTTTATTATAGGACAATAAGAGACAATCCTGTTTTATTTTATTATAGGACAATAAGAGACAATCCTGTTTTATTTTATTATAGGACAATAAGAGACAATCCTGTTTTATTTTATTATAGGACAATAAGAGACAATCCTGTTTTATTTTATTATAGGACAATAAGAGACAATCCTGTTTTATTTTATTATAGGACAATAAGAGACAATCCTGTTTTATTTTATTATAGGACAATAAGAGACAATCCTGTTTTATTTTATTATAGGACAATAAGAGACAATCCTGTTTTATTTTATTATAGGACAATAAGAGACAATCCTGTTTTATTTTATTATAGGACAATAAGAGACAATCCTGTTTTATTTTATTATAGGACAATAAGAGACAATCCTGTTTTATTTTATTATAGGACAATAAGAGACAATCCTGTTTTATTTTATTATAGGACAATAAGAGACAATCCTGTTTTATTTTATTATAGGACAATAAGAGACAATCCTGTTTTATTTTATTATAGGACAATAAGAGACAATCCTGTTTTATTTTATTATAGGACAATAAGAGACAATCCTGTTTTATTTTATTATAGGACAATAAGAGACAATCCTGTTTTATTTTATTATAGGACAATAAGAGACAATCCTGTTTTATTTTATTATAGGACAATAAGAGACAATCCTGTTTTATTTTATTATAGGACAATAAGAGACAATCCTGTTTTATTTTATTATAGGACAATAAGAGACAATCCTGTTTTATTTTATTATAGGACAATAAGAGACAATCCTGTTTTATTTTATTATAGGACAATAAGAGACAATCCTGTTTTATTTTATTATAGGACAATAAGAGACAATCCTGTTTTATTTTATTATAGGACAATAAGAGACAATCCTGTTTTATTTTATTATAGGACAATAAGAGACAATCCTGTTTTATTTTATTATAGGACAATAAGAGACAATCCTGTTTTATTTTATTATAGGACAATAAGAGACAATCCTGTTTTATTTTATTATAGGACAATAAGAGACAATCCTGTTTTATTTTATTATAGGACAATAAGAGACAATCCTGTTTTATTTTATTATAGGACAATAAGAGACAATCCTGTTTTATTTTATTATAGGACAATAAGAGACAATCCTGTTTTATTTTATTATAGGACAATAAGAGACAATCCTGTTTTATTTTATTATAGGACAATAAGAGACAATCCTGTTTTATTTTATTATAGGACAATAAGAGACAATCCTGTTTTATTTTATTATAGGACAATAAGAGACAATCCTGTTTTATTTTATTATAGGACAATAAGAGACAATCCTGTTTTATTTTATTATAGGACAATAAGAGACAATCCTGTTTTATTTTATTATAGGACAATAAGAGACAATCCTGTTTTATTTTATTATAGGACAATAAGAGACAATCCTGTTTTATTTTATTATAGGACAATAAGAGACAATCCTGTTTTATTTTATTATAGGACAATAAGAGACAATCCTGTTTTATTTTATTATAGGACAATAAGAGACAATCCTGTTTTATTTTATTATAGGACAATAAGAGACAATCCTGTTTTATTTTATTATAGGACAATAAGAGACAATCCTGTTTTATTTTATTATAGGACAATAAGAGACAATCCTGTTTTATTTTATTATAGGACAATAAGAGACAATCCTGTTTTATTTTATTATAGGACAATAAGAGACAATCCTGTTTTATTTTATTATAGGACAATAAGAGACAATCCTGTTTTATTTTATTATAGGACAATAAGAGACAATCCTGTTTTATTTTATTATAGGACAATAAGAGACAATCCTGTTTTATTTTATTATAGGACAATAAGAGACAATCCTGTTTTATTTTATTATAGGACAATAAGAGACAATCCTGTTTTATTTTATTATAGGACAATAAGAGACAATCCTGTTTTATTTTATTATAGGACAATAAGAGACAATCCTGTTTTATTTTATTATAGGACAATAAGAGACAATCCTGTTTTATTTTATTATAGGACAATAAGAGACAATCCTGTTTTATTTTATTATAGGACAATAAGAGACAATCCTGTTTTATTTTATTATAGGACAATAAGAGACAATCCTGTTTTATTTTATTATAGGACAATAAGAGACAATCCTGTTTTATTTTATTATAGGACAATAAGAGACAATCCTGTTTTATTTTATTATAGGACAATAAGAGACAATCCTGTTTTATTTTATTATAGGACAATAAGAGACAATCCTGTTTTATTTTATTATAGGACAATAAGAGACAATCCTGTTTTATTTTATTATAGGACAATAAGAGACAATCCTGTTTTATTTTATTATAGGACAATAAGAGACAATCCTGTTTTATTTTATTATAGGACAATAAGAGACAATCCTGTTTTATTTTATTATAGGACAATAAGAGACAATCCTGTTTTATTTTATTATAGGACAATAAGAGACAATCCTGTTTTATTTTATTATAGGACAATAAGAGACAATCCTGTTTTATTTTATTATAGGACAATAAGAGACAATCCTGTTTTATTTTATTATAGGACAATAAGAGACAATCCTGTTTTATTTTATTATAGGACAATAAGAGACAATCCTGTTTTATTTTATTATAGGACAATAAGAGACAATCCTGTTTTATTTTATTATAGGACAATAAGAGACAATCCTGTTTTATTTTATTATAGGACAATAAGAGACAATCCTGTTTTATTTTATTATAGGACAATAAGAGACAATCCTGTTTTATTTTATTATAGGACAATAAGAGACAATCCTGTTTTATTTTATTATAGGACAATAAGAGACAATCCTGTTTTATTTTATTATAGGACAATAAGAGACAATCCTGTTTTATTTTATTATAGGACAATAAGAGACAATCCTGTTTTATTTTATTATAGGACAATAAGAGACAATCCTGTTTTATTTTATTATAGGACAATAAGAGACAATCCTGTTTTATTTTATTATAGGACAATAAGAGACAATCCTGTTTTATTTTATTATAGGACAATAAGAGACAATCCTGTTTTATTTTA